>CM042236.1:19142572-19360072 GCA_023566465.1 Cottus gobio
TGTGCTAAGCTATGCTAACAATATCCCCCTGCTTCCAGTCTTTGTGCTAAGCTATGCTAACAGTTTCCTTTTCCTTCAGTCTTTGTGCTAAGCTATGCTAACAGTTTCCAACTCCTTCCAGTCTTTGTGCTAAGCTAGGCTAACATTTTCCTTTTCCTTCGGTCTTTGTGCTAAGCTAGGCTAACAGTTTCCTTTTCATTACATTACATTACATTACATTACATTTCATTTAGCTGACGCTTTTATCCAAAGCGACTTACATGATATACAGTAGACCGTAGACACAGCAACGGTGAGCAATGAGGGTTAAGTGTCTTGCTCAAGGACACAACGACACAGACTGCCGGAGCCGGGAATCGAACCACCGACCTTCTGATTGAAAGACCGACGTGCCAACCACTGAGCCACAGTCGCCCCTTTTCCAGATTGAACTCAGTTGAGTGTAAACAAACAGTTAACGCCAGTGTTTTCCTTCGTCCCCCTCAGATTCAGGTCTGGTCTCAGAGGCCCCTCCAGCGGCGGCGGGCGGTGGTCCTGACGGGTCGCCACTCCGCGTCCAACCCCGAGGTCCAGCTGTACCAGCAGGTCCTGCAGCAGATGGACTACGAGGTTCAGCTGTCCAGATACGCCGAGACCAGCAGCATCCTCCGGACCAACCATGGTCTGTCTGTTTATAGAAACTGGTTTGTATAAATATAAACTGGTTTAAACTGGGGATGGGTGGTTTTAAGTCACCCCCCCACACACACAGACATATATGTGTGGTGGGGGTTTACTGCTGGGTGGAGACTTCCTGTCCCTCTGCTGCAGGACAGAATGTAAAAACCTTCAGGGCTCAGCAGACCAGTAGGGGGTCCAGACCAGCATGGGGTCCAGACCTGGATATGTGATCCACGAAGCACACAACCAAACCCCCATTCAATCAGCTGTTTTTGAACCAGGTTTAGGACCGGATCACAGCATGAACAACAGGTCTGTCTGATGATTGACAGCTGAGTAAACAGAGGGGGGCGGGACCTCATGTTTCTACAAGAAGAAGAAGAAGAAGAAGAAGAAGAAGGTGAAGGTTGAGAGTTTTATAACATTCATAAATAACGGAGTGAACAGCTGCTCTTCACTTATGTGGTTCAGTCCTTCACTGGTGGACCCCCTGAGATCAGGTGGTTCAGTCCTTCAGCGGTCACTGCTCCAGATCCTGGTCCATATAATATTATGTACTAATTATTCATACCTGTGTACTTCTACTTTAAATACAATAGTTCACATCATGACGTTATTATAATATACATACATTTGTTCACAATATGACAATGGAAACAAAAAACAAACTTAATCTGCAGAAATAAAAGCTCCAGTTTTAAGATGAATCAGTGAGTTCTACTGCGGCTCTGTCATGTTGCTCTGTCATGATGATCTGCCATGTTGCTCTGTAGCGTTGCTCTGTCATGTTGCTCTGTCATGTTGCTCTGTAGCGTTGCTCTGTCATGTTGCGCTGTAGCGTTGCTCTGTCATGTTGCTCTGTCGCGTTGCTCTGTAGCGTTGCTCTGTCATGTTGCTCTGTCATGTTGCTCTGTCATGTTGCTCTGTAGCATTGCTCTGTCATGTTGCTCTGTCATGATGATCTGCCATGTTGCTCTGTAGCGTTGCTCTGTCATGTTGCTCTGTCATGTTGCCTGTCATGGTGCTTTGTCATGTTGCTCTGTAGCATTGCTCTGTCATGTTGCTCTATAGCGTTGCTCTGTCCTGTTGCTCTGTAGCATTGCTCTGTCACATTGCTCTGTCATGTTGCTCTGTCATGTTGCTCTGTAGCATTGCTCTGTCATATTGCTCTGTCATGTTGCTCTGTCATGGGGCTCTGTAGCATTGCTCTGTAATGTTGCTCTGTAGCGTTGCTCTGCCATGTTGGTCAGTAGCATTGCTCTGCCATGTTGGTCAGTAGCATTGCTCTGTAGTTGCTGCTCCTCTGTCTTCTTTCCAAAGACCAAAACAGTGGAATGTTTGGTTTCCTGTTTCCTCCACAATCACTTCCACATGTTTCCTTGTGCCCATATTTGGTCAGACTTGTTTAGACAGGCTGCTTCCTGTCTCTCTCTCTCTCTGCTGTGTTTTATTTCTTTAAACTTTATACAGTTTTTCGACAGCAACACAAAATAAAGTTAAAGAAACACGTTTCAATCCAACGTCTTTGGGTCAAAGAGACAAAGTGTGAAGCGTCTGTCTGTCTGCTTTTCTCTAAGCTGTAACTTCCTGTCTGTGTCTGTATGGTTACAGGTGTGAGGGGGTGGAGCCTGTTGCTGTGTCTCAGTAGCTCAGAGAGAAGCTGTCTGAGGAGAATCTCCTTCTCTCACCTGCAGCGTCATCAGACGGTGAGACTCACCTGTCCACCAGATAGTCACATGGTGCTACCAGAGTGGTTCTGCACTCACCTGTGTCTCCGTGTCCTCAGGTGAACTTGTTACCCAGGGTGATAGAAGCCTTCTCTGATGTCGGTGGAGGACTGTGTCACTTCTACACTCAGTCACACCTGACAGGTGAGTCACGCAGGAAACAGTTCACCTGTCCAGGTGACTCACACAGTTGAACGAAAAACACCTGATGGTCAAAGTTACCACTGTCACGTGATTCGTACTCGTCCAATCAGATGAGTTATTTACTTTTTTTCAAAATAAGAGCTCACTGCCATTTAAGATAGTCACCTGAGACTACAGAAGTTCCTTTTGAAGTTGACAGGTGTCACCAGCAGCTTCAGCTACCTGTTTCTGTTCCACTGTCACAGAATCGAAATTACCCATGATGCCACATGCCTGTGGATCCACCAATCAGAAGCTGCAGCATTCTCAGGACTCAGTGGGAGCCGACAGGTGAGAATATTGTGTCAGCCAGGTGAGCTTCAGTGTGCTCACCTGTCTGTGTGCTCACTGCCTTCTCCGGTCTGTCAGACGCTCACTTGCCGGAGCTCCGCCTCCTGCTCTGGTTGCCATGGTGAATATTTACGTCTTGGTGACATCAGTGAAGCCGCTGACTTCCTTCCTGCATGACATCAGCGTGGTGACGACCAATCAGGAGCAGCAGGGACGGCCCACAAAGGTAAAACACCTGTACGAGTTTATTTTATCATTTTCGGTCAAAGTAATTTTTACATTTTTTTTTTAATATTTTGTTTTGTTTATATTTTTAATTTATTATTTACAATTTACAATTTTACATTTGATTGTTTTTTAATTAATTTCAATCAAGAATTAAATGTATCTTTTTTATTTCTACATTTCAGCTCAGGGACTTCCTGCTGCAGCAGCTGGGACCAATCGCATCCCATGATGCATTGGGACAGATGAAGAAGGCGACAGGTGACGTGCTGCTGGCCGCCTTGTCGACCAATGAGGAGCAACAAACTGTCAACAGGTAAATAACAACAAACTCATCAGAGACGACAACAACAAGCTTTAGTGTGTTGTTGATGGATAGGTTATTGATGATTGATGGTGTGTTGCAGGTGTGTGTTGTGTTACCAGCTGCTGACCTTCACTCTGCTCTTCAGTGGCTCCATCACACCTGTCGTAGTTCAGGTGAGAGACAATCTGTTCATCAATATATAGATCTCTCTCTCTCTATATATATCTATATCTATATATATATATCTATATATATCTATATATATATATATATATATATATATAGATATATCTATATAGATATATATATAGATATTAAGGCCTAGGCCCTGAGTGTCCACCAGAGGGCAGCGTGCTCAGCAGCATGTGTTTCTTCTTCAGGTGGAAACCGATCTGACGTTTTCTTCTCTGAGCCGCGACACGTTTGACGGACAGATCACCAAAGACCTGATCCTGGAGGACACGGTCCGCTTCCTGCAGCGGTCCTCAGAGACACACACACAGACGGAGGTGAGACAGGGAAGAGAGGTGAGACAGGGGAGAGAGGTGAGACAGGGGAGACAGGGGAGAGAGGTGAGACAGGGGAGAGAGGGGAGACAGGGGAGAGAGGTGAGACAGGGGAGACAGGGGAGAGAGGTGAGACAGGGGAGAGAGGGGAGACAGGGGAGAGAGGGGAGAGAGGTGAGACAGGGGAGAGAGGTGAGACAGGGGAGACAGGGGAGAGAGGTGAGACAGGGGAGAGAGGGGAGAGAGGTGAGACAGGGGAGAGAGGGGAGACAGGGGAGAGAGGTGAGACAGGGGAGAGAGGGGAGAGAGGTGAGACAGGGGAGACAGGGGAGAGAGGTGAGACAGGGGAGACAGGGGAGAGAGGTGAGACAGGGGAGACAGGGGAGAGAGGTGAGACAGGGGAGAGAGGGGAGACAGGGGAGAGAGGTGAGACAGGGGAGAGAGGGGAGACAGGGGAGAGAGGTGAGACAGGGGAGAGAGGGGAGACAGGGGAGAGAGGTGAGACAGGGGAGAGAGGTGAGACAGGGGAGAGAGGGGAGACAGGGGAGAGAGGGGAGAGAGGTGAGACAGGGGAGAGAGGTGAGACAGGGGAGACAGGGGAGAGAGGTGAGACAGGGGAGAGAGGGGAGACAGGGGAGAGAGGTGAGACAGGGGAGACAGGGGAGAGAGGTGAGACAGGGGAGAGAGGGGAGACAGGGGAGAGAGGTGAGACAGGGGAGACAGGGGAGAGAGGTGAGACAGGGGAGAGAGGGGAGAGAGGTGAGACAGGGTAGAGAGGTGAGACAGGGGAGAGAGGGGAGAGAGGTGAGACAGGGGAGAGAGGTGAGACAGGGGAGAGAGGTGAGACAGGGGAGAGAGGGTAGAGAGGTGAGACAGGGGAGAGAGGTGAGACAGGGGAGAGAGGTGAGACAGGGGAGAGAGGGGAGACAGGGTAGAGAGGTGAGACAGGGGAGAGAGGGGAGAGAGGTGAGACAGGGTAGAGAGGTGAGACAGGGGAGAGAGGTGAGACAGGGGAGACAGGGGAGAGAGGGTAGAGAGGGGAGAGAGGGGAGACAGGGGAGAGAGGTGAGACAGGGGAGAGAGGTGAGACAGGGGAGACAGGGGAGAGAGGGGAGAGAGGGGAGACAGGGTAGAGAGGTGAGACAGGGTAGAGAGGTGAGACAGGGGAGAGAGGGGAGACAGGGGAGAGAGGGGAGAGAGGTGAGACAGGGGAGACAGGGGAGAGAGGTGAGACAGGGGAGAGAGGTGAGACAGGGGAGACAGGGGAGAGAGGTGAGACAGGGGAGAGAGGGGAGACAGGGGAGAGAGGTGAGACAGGGGAGAGAGGTGAGACAGGGGAGAGAGGGGAGAGAGGTGAGACAGGGGAGAGAGGGGAGAGAGGTGAGACAGGGGAGAGAGGGGAGACAGGGTAGAGAGGTGAGACAGGGGAGACAGGGTAGAGATGGGAGAGAGGTGAGAGAGGGGAGAGAGGTGAGACAGGGGAGAGAGGTGAGACAGGGGAGAGAGGTGAGACAGGGGAGAGAGGTGAGACAGGGGAGAGAGGTGAGAGAGGGGAGAGAGGGGAGAGAGGTGAGACAGGGGAGAGAGGTGAGACGGGGGAGAGAGGGGAGAGAGGTGAGACAGGGGTGAGACGGGAGAGAGGTGAGACAGGTGAGACAGGGGAGAGAGGTGAGACAGGGGAGACAGGTGAGACAGGGGAGAGAGGTGAGACAGGGGAGAGAGGTGAGAGGGGAGATAGGTGAGACAGGGGAGAGAGGTGAGACAGGGGAGACGGGGGAGAGAGGGGAGACAGGGGAGAGAGGTGAGACAGGGGAGAGAGGTGAGACAGGGGAGACAGGGCAGAGAGGTGAGACAGGGGAGAGAGGTGAGACGGGTGAGACAGGGGTGAGACAGGGGTGAGACAGGGGTGAGACGGGAGAGAGGTGAGACAGGGGAGAGAGGTGAGACAGGGGAGAGAGGTGAGACAGGGGAGAGAGGTGAGATGGGGGAGAGAGGGGAGAGAGGTGAGACAGGGGTGAGACGGGAGACAGGTGAGACAGGGGAGAGAGGTGAGACAGGGGAGAGAGGTGAGAGAGGTGAGACAGGGGAGAGAGGTGAGACAGGGGAGAGAGGGGAGAGAGGTGAGACAGGGGAGACAGTGCAGAGAGGTGAGACAGTGCAGAGAGGTGAGACAGGGGAGAGAGGTGAGGCGGGGGAGAGAGGGGAGAGAGGTGAGAGAGGGGAGAGAGGTGAGACAGGGGTGAGACGGGAGAGAGGTGAGACAGGGGAGAGAGGTGAGACAGGGGAGAGAGGTGAGACAGGGGAGAGAGGTGAGAGAGGTGAGACAGGGTAGAGAGGGGAGAGAGGTGAGACAGGGGAGACAGGTGAGACAGGCGAGAGAGGTGAGACAGGGGAGACAGTGCAGAGAGGTGAGACGGGGGAGAGAGGGGAGACAGGGGAGACAGGTGAGAGAGGTGAGAGGGGAGAGAGGGGAGACAGGGGAGAGAGGTGAGACAGGGGTGAGACGGGAGAGAGGTGAGACAGGGGAGACAGGGCAGAGAGGTGAGACAGGGGAGAGAGGGGAGAGAGGTGAGACAGGGGTGAGACAGGGGAGAGAGGTGAGACAGGGGAGAGAGGTGAGAGAGGTGAGACAGGGGAGAGAGGTGAGACAGGGGTGAGACGGGAGAGAGGTGAGACAGGGGAGAGAGGTGAGACAGGGGAGAGAGGTGAGAGAGGTGAGACAGGGGAGAGAGGTGAGAGGGTAGATAGGTGAGACAGGGGAGAGAGGGGAGAGAGGTGAGACAGGGGAGACAGTGCAGAGAAGTGAGACGGGGGAGAGAGGGGAGAGAGGTGAGACAGGGGAGAGAGGTGAGACGGGGGAGAGGTGAGACAGGGGTGAGACGGGAGAGAGGTGAGACAGGGGAGAGAGGTGAGACAGGTGAGAGAGGGGAGAGAGGTGAGACAGGTGTGAGACGGGAGAGAGGTGAGACAGGGGAGACAGGGCAGAGAGGTGAGACAGGGGAGAGAGGTGAGACGGGGGAGAGAGGGGAGAGAGGTGAGACAGGTGTGAGACGGGAGAGAGGTGAGACAGGGGAGAGAGGTGAGAGAGGGGAGAGAGGTGAGAGAGGTGAGACAGGGGAGAGAGGTGAGACAGGGGAGACAATGCAGAGAGGGGAGACAGGGGAGAGAGGTGGGGCAGAGAGGTGAGACAGGGCAGAGAGGTGAGACGGGGGAGAGAGGGGTGAGACAGGGGTGAGACGGGAGAGAGGTGAGACAGGGGAGAGAGGTGAGAGGGGAGAGAGGTGAGACAGGGGTGAGACAGGGGTGAGACGGGAGAGAGGTGAGACAGGGGAGACAGGGGAGAGAGGTGAGACAGGTGAGAGGTGAGACAGGGGAGAGAGGGGAGTCATTATGTTTTTAAACCTGTCTCTCTCTCTGTGGACAGTACGGTGGCTGCAGAGGGACACATGGCTGTTTTTCAGAGGACGAGTTTCTTCTTCTGCTTCAGTTTCAGCGGCAGATGAAGACGCCTTCAGCTTTTCAGCTGGTAATAATATATATATATATATATATATATATATATATATATATATATATACACACACACACACACACACACACACGTTTATGCACAATAATAATGTTAATCATATCTTTCATATTCAACTTTTGACCAGTGTTATTCTTATTCTGGATAATAAGAATAAAAGTGGTCCCAGAAGGAACCCTGAGGTTCTCCTAAAGAACCGAGCTCCTCTTCTGGTCTGATGTTGTGTGTTCTGTCTCTGCAGCTGTATCCCAGCTGCTCCTCCTCCTCCTCTTCCTCCTGCTCCTCTTCCTCCTCCTCTGGACCTCTCAGTGTCTCAGATCTTCTGATCCGGATCAACCGGTTCTACGAGCTTCAGAGAAACCAGAGCGCCATGTGAGGAGACCAGTCTGTTAATCTTCCTCATGTCAGAGTGATGATGATGATGATGATGATGATTTTCCTGCAGACCGGATGCGAACAAAGAACGGACCAATCTGGAGCCGGCTCCGTCTCCTCAGGGCGGGTTTGAAGGTCGAAGTTTAACCTTTAAATCATGTGGAGCTTTAGAAACTCGTTTAGAAGAACTACAGTTCCCATCATGCTTTGGGGCAGGTCAACAGATGTCTGACTCTGTCTCTGTGTGTCTCAGGTCCCTGTGTGGACCCCCACCTGAGACAGATCTACACCGACCCCCCCCTCGCTCTGACTCCGCCCTTCAGCCCCTGGGTGAAGGAGTACCGCGCCGAGGTGACCTTCGACACGGTGATGGTCCGAATCCGGCCGCAGCCCGTCAGCTCTGCTTGCCGGGTCCACCTGGACGAGCACCGAGGCCCCAGGTGAGACCGGGACCCCTGACCTATAACCTGACCCCTGACCTCTGACCTCACAGCTCAGAGTACCGAGTTCAGGTCCGTCCGGGCTAGCTGGACTTGTAGATAACCTGATTAGGTTCTGGAGGTCAAAGGTCGCTGTGACCTCTCGTTCTCGTCTCCAGGATGGCAAACTACCCCGTCGGCCTCGGCGACAGCCGCATCAGCATCCTGGTGACGGATGCCGGAGAGCCGGAGCCCGTCGTCATGACGATTTACACCGTCCACGTATTCCGAGAAAGCCGCCCAAGTTTACCGATGTTCACGGATCATGTGACCTGCAGCTTCAGGCAGGTGGGGCAGCGGCTTCTTCTTCTTCTTCTTCTTCTTCTTCTTCTTCTTCTTCTTCTTCTTCTTCTTCTTCTTCTTCTTCTTCTTCTTCTTCTTCTTCAACTGGGATTTGGTCTCTAGGTTTTAGTCTCTGGGTCTTGGTGTCTTGGTTTCTGGGTCCTGGTCTCTGGGCCCTGGTATCTAGGTCTTGGTCTATGGTTCTTGGTATCTAGGTCTTGGTATCTAGGTCTTGGTCTATGGGTCTTGGTATCTAGGTCTTGGTATCTAGGTCTTGGTCTCTAGGTCTTGGTCTCTGGGTCTTGGTATCTAGGTCTTGGTCTCTAGGTCTTGGTCTCAGGGTCTTGGTTTCTGGGTCCTGGTCTCTGGGTCCTGGACTCTGGGCCCTGATATCTAGGCCCTGGTCTCTGGGTCTGGGTCTTGGTCTCTAGGTCTTGGTATCTAGGTCCTGGTCTCTAGGTCCTAGTCTCTAGGTCTTAGTCTCTCGGTATTGGTCTCTGGGTCTTGGTATCTAATTCTTGGTCTCTAGGTCTAGGTCTCGGTATCTAGGTCCTGGTCTCTAGGTCCTGGTCTCTAGGTCCTGGTCTCTAGGTCTTAATCTCTGGGTCTTGGTCTCTGGGTCTTGGTATCTAAATCTTGGTCTCTAGGTCTAGGTCTAGGTCTTTGGGTCTTAGTCTCTGGGTCTTGGTCTATGGGTCTTGGTCTCTGGATCTTGGTCTCTGGGTCCTAGACTCTGGGCCCTGGTATCTAGGTCCTGGTCTCTAGGTCTTGGTCGGTCCTGTTTGTGTGATGAGAGCCGGCGGCGGTGTGTTTGGTGTCCGCGGTGGCTCAGCGGTGCTGATCTCAGACCAGCGTCCCGCGTGACTCGGAGCTCAGGTACGAACAAGAAAATCCCTGTTAAGTTTTCTTGTGTCACTTTGTTGAGAACTGAGACGCCGGCGTGCAGAATGTGACACGTGTGTGTGTGTGTGTGTGTGTGTGTGTGTGTGTGTGTGTGTGTGTGTGTGTGTGTGTGTGTGTGTGTGTGTGTGTGTGTGTCACGGCGGCCGCTCTGAAGTCGGGTCCAGACGTGGCGGCTCCCACGGGGCCCCGAGCTGAGGTGCCCTGGTTTATTTGACCTCTGGACCAGGAGATCTGTGACACCAGAGAAGAAGAAGAAAGCTTTGATTTAAAAGAGAAGAAGTTAAAGTTGTTCAAACAAAGAAATCGGCTTAATTTAATAAACATGAATATAATACATTATTATTGTTATATATATTTTTTATATATATACATATATTTATATATAAAGTAGAAGTAGATGGTCTACATGTCCTTGTGTCTTTCAGGACTGTGGTCTGCTGGTCCAGCCCGGTCGGTCTTGTGGTCTCCAGCCTCTCATCAGGACTCTTCAGAGTTCACTTCAGGCCTGCATTTCAGGACACGCAGCAGGTATGATGTCACTTCCTGTCACCTGTGAAGACACCATGACGCTTTCCTGTTCTTCTCTGTTACACAGGATGTGATACATTCAGATTTAACTGTCTCGCCTCTCGGGCCTCACCTCTCGGCCTCACCTCTCGGCCTCACCTCTCGGCCTCACCTCTCTGCCTCACCTGTCGGCCTCACCTGTCGGCCTCACCTGTCGGCCTCACCTCTCTGCCTCACCTCTCGGCCTCACCCGTCGGCCTCACCCGTCGGCCTCACCCGTCGGCCTCACCCGTCGGCCTCACCCCTCTGCCTCACCCCTCTGCCTCACCCGTCGGCCTCACCCGTCGGCCTCACCCGTCGGCCTCACCCGTCGGCCTCACCCCTCTGCCTCACCCCTCTGCCTCACCCGTCGGCCTCACCCGTCGGCCTCACCTCTCGGCCTCACCTCTCGGCCTCACCTGTCGGCCTCACCTCTCGGCCTCACCTGTCGGCCTCACCTGTCTGTCTCAGGTCGGTGGGTGGTTCCGTGTCTCAGCTGTTCTGACAACAGGACGTGTGATTGGAGGGAGGTTGCCTGGCAACCAGACAGCTGTTATCACCCGTTGGTGGACCGCCCCCTGCTGCAGGATTGTCTGATGGACAGGAAGGTGAGGTCCAACCCCTGGTCCACCATGTGGTCCAACACCTGGTCCACCATGTGGTCCACCACCTGGTCAGGTGGTGAGTCCTCCCGTCTCTCCCCAGGTGATGTTTATCGGCGACTCCACCAATCGTGGGATGATGTACTTCCTGATGGAGCGGGTGAACTCCAGCCTGGAGGACTGGGGCAAAGCTCACGACACGCTGATCTACAGGAACCTGAACGGGGGCCGGACTCTGGTCAGCTACTCGTATTACCCTCAGTTCTGGTTGGAGAGGAACCAGAGGCCCACCTTCAGACAGGCGCTGCTGCAGCTGATCGACAGGTGAGACCGGACACAGCTGGAGTCATCGTCAGAGGTGACGGGCTCGCGCTGATGAGTTTTCTCCCTGAAGGTCACGACCTCTGGTGAACTCTAACCGGACAGTCCTGGTTGTGGGAGGAGTCCAGTGGCTCAACACCAATCACCTGAGGACAGTCAGAGAGGTGCTGAGCAGGTGAGCAGCGGACACATTCAATAAAACCAAAACTGTCATAACTATACGTCATAATATACTTTTGTTTCACTGAAGATACTTCAGACTTTTTTCATGTTTTATTGAGCGTTCATGAGATAAAGTGTCCAACTAAACACGTAAATGTTGTTGCAACGTCCTCTGGCAGACTTATTATTTGCAAAGAGTCTTAGTTTAGCTTGTTAGCATGCTAATTGTAGCAAACAATGAGTAAACACCTGATGAATGTCTTTAGTTCTGTAGGTATTTGGTCATTAAGTGTCAGAAGATCAATGAAGTTCTTAATTTCAAAAGATAGTTGATGGGAACGTTGTCACATGGGAGGAAGCTAGCATGTCCGGCTTGGTTGCTAACGTGCTTGCTAGCTGATTTTGCCTCCATCTGCAGGGGTGTTTGCATTCTTTGCCACTCTGTGTAATCTTTTTAGAGATAATTTCATAGAAAGGTTGATAAAGTTTCAGTGAGGGGAACATATTATATTATCATATCAAACATGAGTGTATGAGCATCACTGAGAACCCAGGGACCCTGAACCAGGAGCACATATGCTCTAGACCTTCTGTGTTGTGGGTTTCATGGTGAAACAGCAGTCTCATCAGCATAAAGGGTCACAGAATCCACCCAGGAGATGAAAACCAGAGGACCGGGACACTGATCCCTGTGGGACTCCTGTTCTGAGTGCCATGTTGTAACAGGTCCACCTTTACGGGGCCCTGAAACTCCACTGGTCCAGAACTGTGGATTACAGATGCTGAGGTTACTGGGTTTGGACCAATACCATAACAACATCTCCTCCTCCTCCTCTTCCTCCCCCTCCCTCCTCCTCCTCCTCCTCAGCGAGTCCCTCAGCGATGTTCTGGTGCTGGTGAAATCTTTGGGGATGGGCTTCCATCTCCCGGTGGACGGGATCCGGTCTCTCAGTCTGGTAAGTTCCTGTTTCCTGTCCTCCGCAGGAAGTAAAGAGCCTCTCTCCTCAGGTGGATCTGTTCTTTCAGGAAGAGATCCAGGGTCTCCACAGAGAGAACCAAAACATCATCGCCACTGCAAAGCATCATGGGTACGAGGTGATTGACACCTTCAGCATCACGATGGGTCGATACAAAGAGTTCCTGCAGGGACGCTGTGCCTGCCACTTTCATGAGGTAATATAATAATATTATCATCAGATGTTTATTGATCCCCTAAAGAAGAGGCGGGACGAAGGAATCACAGCTTCTTAAAGAAAGATTGTTTTTTTATGTTTATGTTTTCATTTCTATTCGTTTGACAGGTGGGGAAGTTGTGGTCCTCCAGACTTTCAGACGACACAACGTCCACGACCAACACCACCAAATCCACCAGAGCCGGACCTGAACTCAGTAGCCAATCAGGCGTGCCAGACGCGAACAAGCAGGCGCGGCCTAAAGCTACGTCCTATCACGTGAGAGGATCAGTGAACCAGGTGTACTCTGAGATCCTGCTGAGCCGCCTGTGTCAGAGAGAGAGAGAGAGAGAGAGAGCTAGCTAGTTTATTATTTATCAGCTGTTCTGGTCTCTGGTCAACTGGTCTCTGATGCATACGTACTATGTGTTATGAACAATAACTTCTTGCTGTCTCAAGTCAAACTGTTTCTCTGCATTCGTGGTCAGAGGAACATCCTCTGTAATGTTTTAAAGGATTAATATCTCATATTTAATGTTTAATGTCAGACTGGTGTTCTGTCTCTTCCATGTGTATTTATATGTATACACCTTTATTAACTTTGTATATCAGATCATGTTCAGAACCAAAGATTCAATGATCACTGTTGATCATGACTTATTGATGATCTGCTTATGTTTCTATATTTTTCTACTGATGTATATTATCTCTAAACATGTTTACATGCTGAAAATGGAATATTTGAACATTTATGTGAACGTTGTGGTTCTCCTCATCTCCTTAAAATATGAGAATGTTTAGCAGAAAGCAACACAATTCATCAATCACAAGCACAACTGTGACAAAAGGAAATATGTATTTTATTTTTGACAAAAGTCGATATTCAGTGTATTCCAGGAATGTTTAATAATGTTTAACTTTTAAGAATAGTATTTCAATTATTTCTTTCTACTTTACTAAACTGTGTAAATTTTGTTTTTATACATTTTAATATATCCTTTTCCATAAAAGTTATAAGTATCATAAAACAGAGTTGCATCTCCTTTTCCTCTTTTTCAGCTGATTCACTTCGGTTGCTCTTTCACGTCGGAATGAAGTTATTTCTCCAGCTGCGGAACTAATTCAATTAAAATAAATGTAATTAAATTAAATTAAATCCCAATACAAGGTCCTTGTAGAAATGACGGATTAGTCGCTCGTACCGGATCAAATGTAAAATATAAATATACATTATTATCATCGTAACTACTTTACGTCGGCTCACAGTCGGCTCACTGAGACCCGGACCAGGACAGTCCTCTTTTGTCTCTCTGGTCCTCCTTCCGTCCAATTAGCGTCCGGCTGTGACGTCAGCTTCTGCATATGGATCCTCTGCGGGTCCAATGAGGATCCTCCCGGACCGAGACGGACTCCTTCTCCGGGACAGACCTCCTCACTTCATCCCGGAGGACGGAGGCCGCCGGAGGACCGTTGATGAGCCGAGACCCGGATTAAGAAGCTGCTCCTGGACCGGGTTCTAGAATGAGACCGAGACTCCTGTGCAGGTAGATGAAGAGGCCATGGACGCACGCCGTGGAGTCCGACACATGTGCACCCTGACCCTGCTGCTGGTCTCCGTGTGCCCGCTGTGCTGCGGAGCCTCCTGGATGTGAGTAGACCCGGACCCCGAGAGACCCGGTCCGTGGAGGCCTCCTATAAATACGTGATTTATTGCGTGGATCCGGTTTGGTTTCACTTCAGAGATCCAAACGATCCTCATGTGACCAAATGTGAAGTTATTTTTCTACAGACACCAGAATCATGCGCGTGCATCCGAGCGGCTTGCGCGTGCACGGATCCGAGCTGAGCGCGTGCGTTTTACCCTGTAGATTATTATTTAATCATATTATATATATTCGATTTAAATGATATAAACACACACACACATAAATATGTATATATATTATAGTAAATTATGTATTTACACACATCTAATTTAATTTAAATACCTTTGTTTACCGCCTGGTTCTGTTTTATGGTTTCCGACAGGAACATTAACACTTTAACATGTTTACACTAAATATTTACATTTATTACTAAATTTATGAAAATCATCATTTCATGTTGAAAATGGCTCCAAATCGTTCGGATCAGTTGTGGATCTCGTTGATGTTAATAACCATGACATGTCTGTGTTATTATATCTATAGATATTTAGATATATAGATCTATATATATGTGTGTATGTATGTATGTATGTATGTATGTATGTATGTATGTGTATATATATATATGTATATATGTGTGTATATATATATATATATATATTTATATATATATATAAATGTGTATATATATATATAAACATAATGTATATATATATGTGTGTGTGTGTGTATATGTATGTATGTATGTATGTATGTATGTATGTATATATGTATATATATATATATATACATTATATAAATATATATTATATATGACTGCAGACCCCTCATCTGTTGTTCTGCAGGCGGCTGGGCCTGACCCCAGCTGGAGGCCCGGCTGGAGCCCTGGAGCAGCAGGACTGTGCCGACCTTCCTCTCAGCCTCAAGCAGACAGAGTTGTGCCGGAAGAAGCCGTTCCTGCTGGCGGGCGTCCGGGCCGGCGCTAGGCTCGCCATCGCGGAGTGCCAGAGCCAGTTCAGACACGAGAGGTGGAACTGCTCCACCACCGAGGACCCATCTGTGTTCGGACACGAGTTAACTAGCGGTGAGGACCATTACCCATGATGCAAAGCTCTCAGGGTTCTTTTGTTTCCAGTTCAACAAACTAAAAGTCTTAATGTTCACAACAGCAGAGAATTTAGACTTTTATTTTAATAGAGAGCTGACGCCTAAAAGGACACGACTAACTGAAGTATTTTGGTGACAGGACATGTCATTAACCCATTCACACACTGATGGGAGGAGCTACCATGGTCATGGTGGGAGGAGCTATCAGGCAAGGCGCCACCTACCCATCAGGATTAATCCTTCATACAACGGCAATTCAAATCCAGTCTGGACCAACAAGTCCCTAGTTTAGAACGTTTTTAGATTCTGCACTTGCTTGGTAACTCCTCCCATCATGGTAGCGCCTCCCATCATAGTAGCTCCTCCCATCATAGTAGCTCTTCCCCTCATGGTAGCCCCTCCCATCATGGTAGCTGATGTCATTCTGATGTCACTAAGACATTACATTTCATTTAGCTGACGCTTTTATCCAAAGAGACTTACATGCTATACAGTAGACACAGCAACGGTGAGCAATGAGGGTTAAGTGTCTTGCTCAAGGACACGGATTAGCGGAGCCGGGGTTTGAACCACCGACTCTCTGATTGAAAGACAGACGTGCTAACCACTGTGCCAAAGTCGCCCCCACCTGATGTCACTCTGACCACTCTGATGTCACTCTCTCCCGTCCTGCAGGAACTAAAGAAACGGCGTTCATCCACGCCATGATGGCGGCGGGTCTGGTCCACGCCGTCACACGCTCCTGCAGTCAGGGAAACGCGACAGAGTGCGGTTGCGACACTCGACTGCAGGGCGGCGGCTCGCCGTCTGAGGGCTGGCACTGGGGGGGCTGTTCAGACCACATCCAGTACGGGATCTGGTTCAGCCGCAAGTTCATCGACAACACCGTCACCAACACAACGGTGGCCAGCGGCGGGTTCACTCTGAGCAGCATGAACCAGCACAACAGCGAGACCGGGCGGCAGGTGAGAGCGGCAAGAGCCCGGTGTTCCCTCTGCTGGAGGTTGTGACCTCCAGACCTCTGGTGGAGATCGTGACCTCCAGACCTCTGGTGAAGGTTGTGACCTCCAGACTTCTGCTGGAGGTTGTGACCTCCAGACCTCTGGTGGAGATCATGACCTCCAGACTTCTGCTGAAGGTTGTGACCTCCAGACCTCTGGTGGAAGTCGTGACCTCCAGACCTCTGGTGGAAGTCGTGACCTCTAGACCTATGGTGGAGGATGTGACCTTCAGAACCCTGGTGGAGGTCGTGACCTCCAGACCTCAGCTGGATTCCACATGGGTCACCTCTTCTCCACCTCTCCTTCACCTCCTCTTCACCTCTTCTTCAGGCGATCATCAGGACGATGGCGACACACTGTCGTTGCCACGGCGTCTCTGGATCCTGTGCCGTGAAGACGTGCTGGAAGACAGTGGCGGCTTTTGAGCGCATCGGGTTGCACCTGAAGGAGCGGTACGAGCGCAGCACTCAGGTGTCGGACCGGTCGAGGAGGAAGACGAGGAGGAAGGACCAGCGCCGCCTCCTCATGGACACGGACCAGCTCATCTTCTTCAACAAGTCTCCCAACTACTGCCTGCAAGACCGGCGGCGGGGCGTCGCCGGCACCAGAGGTCGGCGCTGCAACCGCACGTCCAGCGGCTCCGACAGCTGCGTCCTGCTGTGCTGCGGCAGAGGATACAACACTCACCTGGTGAGGCAGGTGCAGCGCTGCGAGTGCAAGTTCGTCTGGTGCTGCTACGTCCGCTGCCGGCGCTGCGAGAGCATGAATGACATGCACACCTGTAAATAAGACCTGAACACACCTTTAAATAAGACCTAAACACACCTGGACATGAATACAGGAACACACCTGGAAATAAAGACCTGAACACACCTGTAAACAAGACCTGAACACACCTGTAAATAAGACCTGAACACACCTGTAAATAAGACAGGAACACACCTGGACATGAAGACAGGAACACACCTGTAAATAAGACCTGAACACCTGTAAATAAGACCTGAACACACCTGTAAATAAGACATGGAAACACCTGTAAATAAGACCTGAACACACCTGTAAATAAGACCTGAACACACCTGTAAATAAAGACCTGAACACACCTATAAATAAAGACCTGAACACACCTGGACATGAAGACACCTGTAAATAAAGACCTGAACACACCTGGACATGAAGACAGGAACACACCTGGACATGAAGACAGGAACACACCTGTAAATAAGACCTGAACACACCTGGACATGAATACAGGAACACACCTGTAAATAAAGACCTGAACACACCTGGACATGAAGACAGGAACACACCTGGACATGAAGACAGGAACACACCTGTAAATAAGACCTGAACACCTGTAAATAAGACCTGAACACACCTGTAAATAAGACCTGAACACACCTGGTCATGAAGACAGGGACACACCTGTAAATAAGACCTGAACACACCTGGTCATGAAGACAGGGACACACCTGTAAATAAGACCTGAACACCTGTAAATAAGACCTGAACACACCTGTAAATAAGACAGGAACACACCTGGACATGAAGACAGGAACACACCTGTAAATAAGACCTGAACACCTGTAAATAAGACCTGAACACCTGTAAATAAGACCTGAACACACCTGTAAATAAAGACCTGAACACACCTGTAAATAAGACTTGAACACACCTGAAAATAAAGACCTGAACACACCTATAAATAAAGACCTGAACACACCTGGACATGAAGACAGGAACACACCTGTAAATAAAGACCTGAACACACCTGGACATGAAGACAGGAACACACCTGTAAATAAGACCTGAACACACCTGGACATGAAGACAGGAACACACCTGTAAATAAGACCTGAACACACCTGGACATGAATACAGGAACACACCTGTAAATAAAGACCTGAACACACCTGTAAATAAGACCTGAACACACCTGGACATGAATACAGGAACACACCTGTAAATAAAGACCTGAACACACCTGGACATGAAGACAGGAACACACCTGGACATGAAGACAGGAACACACCTGTAAATAAGACCTGAACACCTGTAAATAAGACCTGAACACACCTGGTCATGAAGACAGGAACACACCTGTAAATAAGACCTGAACACCTGTAAATAAGACCTGAACACACCTGTAAATAAGACAGGAACACACCTGGACATGAAGACAGGAACACACCTGTAAATAAGACCTGAACACCTGTAAATAAGACCTGAACACACCTGTAAATAAGACATGGAAACACCTGTAAATAAGACCTGAACACACCTGTAAATAAGACCTGAACACACCTGTAAATAAGACCTGAACACACCTGTAAATAAGACCTGAACACACCTGTAAATAAAGACCTGAACACACCTGTAAATAAGACCTGAATACACCTGTAAATAAAGACTTGAACACACCTGTAAAAAAGACCTGAACACACCTGGACATGAAGACAGGAACACACCTGTAAATAAAGACCTGAACACACCTGGACATGAAGACAGGAACACACCTGGACATGAAGACAGGAACACACCTGTAAATAAGACCTGAACACACCTGGACATGAATACAGGAACACACCTGTAAATAAAGACCTGAACACACCTGGACATGAAGACAGGAACACACCTGTAAATAAGACCTGAACACCTGTAAATAAGACCTGAACACACCTGTAAATAAGACCTGAACACACCTGGTCATGAAGACAGGGACACACCTGTAAATAAGACCTGAACACACCTGTAAATAAGACCTGAACACACCTGGTCATGAAGACAGGGACACACCTGTAAATAAGACCTGAACACCTGTAAATAAGACCTGAACACCTGTAAATAAGACCTGAACACACCTGTAAATAAGACAGGAACACACCTGGACATGAAGACAGGAACACACCTGTAAATAAGACCTGAACACCTGTAAATAAGACCTGAACACACCTGTAAATACGACCTGAACACACCTGTAAATAAGACATGGAAACACCTGTAAATAAGACCTGAACACACCTGTAAATAAAGACCTGAACACACCTGTAAATAAGACCTGAATACACCTGTAAATAAAGACTTGAACACACCTGTAAATAAGACCTGAACACACCTGTAAATAAAGACCTGAACACACCTGTAAATAAAGACCTGAACACACCTGGACATGAAGACAGGAACACACCTGTAAATAAGACCTGAACACACCTATAAATAAAGACGTGAACACACCTGGACATGAAGACAGGAACACACCTGTAAATAAGACCTGAACACACCTGTAAATAAAGAACTGAACACACCTGGACATGAAGACAGGAACACACCTGTAAATAAGACCTGAACACACCTGGACATGAAGACAGGAACACACCTGTAAATAAGACCTGAACACACCTGGACATGAAGACAGAAACACACCTGTAAATAAAGACCTGAACACATCTGGACATGAAGACAGGAACACACCTGTAAATAAGACCTGAACACACCTAGACATGAAGACAGGAACACACCTGTAAATAAGACCTGAACACCTGTAAATAAGACCTGAACACACCTGTAAATAAGACCTGAACACACCTGGACATGAAGACAGGAACACACCTGTAAATAAGACCTGAACACACCTGGACATGAAGACAGGAACACACCTGTAAATAAGACCTGAACACACCTGGACATGAGGACAGGAACACACCTGTAAATAAGACCTGAACACCTGTAAATAAGACCTGAACACCTGTAAATGAGACCTGAACACACCTGTAAATACGACCTGAACACACCTGTAAATAAGACCTGAACACACCTGTAAATATGACCTGAACACACCTGTAAATAAGACATGGAAACACCTGTAAATAAGACCTGAACACACCTGTAAATAAGACCTGAACACACCTGTAAATAAGACCTGAACACACCTGGACATGAAGACAGGAACACACCTGTAAATAAGACCTGAACACACCTGGACATGAAGACAGGAACACACCTGTAAATAAGACCTGAACACACCTGGACATGAATACAGGAACACACCTGTAAATAAGACCTGAACACACCTGTAAATAAGACCTGAACACCTGTAAATAAGACCTGAACACCTGTAAATAAGACCTGAACACACCTGTAAATACGACCTGAACACACCTGTAAATAAGACATGGAAACACCTGTAAATAAGACCTGAACACACCTGTAAATAAGACATGGAAACACCTGTAAATAAGACCTGAACACACCTGTAAATAAGACCTGAACACACCTGTAAATAAAGACCTGAACACACCTGTAAATAAGACCTGAATACACCTGTAAATAAAGACTTGAACACACCTGTAAATAAGACCTGAACACACCTGTAAATAAAGACCTGAACACACCTGTAAATAAAGACCTGAACACACCTGGACATGAAGACAGGAACACACCTGTAAATAAGACCTGAACACACCTGTAAATAAGACCTGAACACACCTGGACATGAAGACAGGAACACACCTGTAAATAAGACCTGAACACACCTGGGCCCCATTCCTCGTACGTGGTTCAACTAAGTCGATCAAATGTCCTATCATCCAGCTTAAATCAACCCGATGATTGACATCAGGCTAACTCGGTTCCTCAAAGGCTGATCCGCGCTCAAACGGTCTCGTTAATTCGAACCAGACGTCAGTAATCAGGATGATTGCGCGTGCTCGTCCAACTTCAGAAGGGGGAAGCGTCGATCACCGAAACCATGATTATTTAACGGTACAACGGCAAATAAACTCAAAAGAAGAGCCTCTTTTTTCTCCGCTGACGAGCAGAAGATGATCATGAACGCATATGAGGAATTCAAGACCATAACTTTGGCGAAATCTAGTTTACAGCGCCACCGCTGTGAGGGCTAGACAAGACGCAGGGCAAAATATCACAGAAGTTAAATGTGTAAATGTTGGGAAAATGTATCGGCTAATTTTAATATCTCATCACTCCAATCAATCAGATTATATTTATTTAAATGTGCCTGCTGGCAATAGGCTTAATAATATGCATCATCAAATGAGATCTTATAGCGAAAATAATTATCTCAACTCTTTCAGAACAAGTAGATAAAAACGAGCCCAAAGAGGATCTAATTGATACGAATTAATATGAGGATATATGTACTGTATGCACTGATGTAACATGTACTATATGTGTACATTATATACAACTGGGAGTTTGAATACGTGCAAATCTGTTTATGGGCGGATCAGAATCTATGTTTGTATGTATTCATAATCAGAAATTCAATCAATTGAAGCAGTGAAAATTCTCTATATTCTTATCATGAGTCCACCTAAATAATTTTCTACAATAATGATATGCTGTGGTGTACTAATAACCCTGTCATATAATTATGAGTATTCTTTAATTGCATGTACTCGGACATGAATGTAATGAACACATCCAGAAGTTTCTTAAGCTCCAAATCAACTTTACGAGCATCGCAGCATGCAGCGGCTTTCTGATGTTCTCCACATCAAAAACACTGTATAGAGATGTACCACAAGGCTATGCACATATACAATATATATATATATATATATATATATATATATATATATATATATATACATATGCTATGTACTCAGTCTGTGAGACTCTATGCTCGGCTGCTCGTGTGGTGTTCAATGTACGGCTCGAGAAGGTCAATAATCGATAGCGCTCGTACAGGAAGTCATGATGTGATAGTCATGATCGTAGAACTCTCTCCTATGAAACGATAATCTAACTAATATCGCTCCTTCAACGGGATCTCTGATGAAGGAGCTGCCATTAGTTTCCGGGGGTGGCAAACTTATCCAGCTTACTGAAGTAAACCTGCTCTGGAGCAGGTTCAAGTTTATGGATGTGTTGCTATGGTGATTTTTCCAAACTTGCTTCGTGGAACCGAAAAGCCTGAGTTATGTAATCTTATCCTGAAAATGATCCTGCTAACTCAGTAAGCCAGGTACGAGGAACGGGGCCCAGGACATGAATACAGGAACACACCTGTAAATAAAGACCTGAACACACCTGGACATGAAGACAGGAACACACCTGGACATGAAGACAGGAACACACCTGGACATGAAGACAGGAACACACCTGGACATGAAGACAGGAACACACCTGGACATGAAGACAGGAACACACCTGGACTTTCTCAAAGAGACAAAGTATTTCTGTCAACAGGAAGTCACCATCGCTCTGGTTACCTGTACAAACAGCCAATGGGATTCCTTCCCCTGATTTTAGATGAATTCTCAAAAGTTTGTGATTTTTATTCCTTCACAATAAATTACTATAAAGAAATATAATCCTCCTGTTTTTTGCTCCAGCTGATCACAGATCAGTCTCCGTCTGAATATGTCAATAATATATCAACAACATTGATTTGTATCCATTTAAATGGTTGTTGTCGGAAATTCTGAAAGGACAAACAGACAGGATGTTCAGAAGAAAGGACTTTAATGGGTCTAACATCATCTTATTATTTACTTATTAAGAGCTGAGCTTAAGGTTATGATCCACCAATGAAAGAATGATTGGTCGTGAAGAGTTATTGGTGATAATGAGACTTAAATAAACAAAATAATAAATTAAACATAGTGGACGTTTTTATTAAACATTTGGACATAAATCATAAAAGCTGAGCTGTATTTTAATTTGTTTATGGGGAAACATTTCTTCTCCTTTTTATATAAATATCTAGTTTAGTTGATGGAAAAAACTTTCAGACAAATTGATCCTGGATCTGATCTGGAGACATTTATTATATTATTAAACAACATCTTTATATTGTGAAGACGACTATATATATATATATATATATATATATATATAAATATATATATATGTATGTGTGTGTATATATATACGGTGACTCAGCAGAAACTGTGTGTGTGTGTGTGTGTGTGAATAGCAGGAAATCCTGGACTGTAAATCAAATTCAGTCACTCTGTTTCTCTTTCCTGAAACTTTCTGCTCTGTCATCACTCACACACACACACACACACACACACACACACACACACACACACACACACACACACACACACACACACACACACACACACACACACACACACACACACACACACACCGTTTTTTTATTTCTCATGTGTAAGTTGAAAGAAAAGATTCTGTTTCTGCTCGACACCTCATAATACTTTATTCTAAAAAGAGGATGATGGGTTAGGGAGGAAGAGGAGGAGGAAGAGGAGCAGGAAGACGAGCAGGAGGAGGAGGAGGAAGAGGAGCAGGAGGAGGAGGAAGAGGAGGAGGAGGAGTAAGAGGAGGACAAGGAAGAGGAGCAGGAAGACGAGCAGGAGGAGGAGGAGGAAGAGGAAAAAGAGGAGGAAGATGAGGGGGCGGAGGAAGAGGAGGAAGAGGAGAGGGTGGAGGAAGAGAAGGGGGTGGAGGAAGAGGAGGGGGAGGAGTCTGACTGGATGCTGAAAAGGAGCAGACCCACTGATCCCAGATCAGAAGTCATGGAGTCGTGTCAGAGTTTAAAGCTGCTGTTTGTCCCTCTGATGATGATGATGATGATGAAGACGACCTCAGCTGCATCTCCACAGGTAGATTTATTTCTCTTTCTCTTTTATGAAAACAGATCAAATCGTGAAAACTCACTAAATGTGTTTCTTCAGCTGCAGGAAATATGAACAGATCATTATGATTATTAATATTAATATTAATAAATGACCCTCAAACTGACGTTCTGTCTGTTAGAGTTTGTTTTTTATATATATATATATATATATATATATATATATATATATATATATATATATATTATCGTCACTACAGTAACCAGCGGCTCGTTGTTTCCAGAACTTCTGCTCCAATGCCACTCGGCTGAGGACTCGGACTGCGTGTCACTCCTGCAGCATCAGCAGGCTGATGCCCTGCCCCCCCAGGGCCCAGCAGAGCCCTGGGTCCACCGCGCAGGACTGCAGGTACCCGCTACCTGAACCAGACACAGTAGACGTACCCGCTACCTGAACCAGACACAGTACAAGTACCCGCTACCTGAACCAGACACAGTAGACGTACCCACTACCTGAACCAGACACAGTAGACGTACCCGCTACCTGAACCAGACACAGTACAAGTACCCGCTACCTGAACCAGACACAGTAGACGTACCCGCTACCTGAACCAGACACAGTAGACGTACCCGCTACCTGAACCAGACACAGTACAAGTACACGCTACCTGAACCAGACACAGTAGACGTACCCGCTACCTGAACCAGACACAGTAGACGTACCCGCTACCTGAACCAGACACAGTACAAGTACCCGCTACCTGAACCAGACACAGTACAAGTACCCGCTACCTGAACCAGACACAGTAGACGTACCCGCTACCTGAACCAGACACAGTACAAGTACACGCTACCTGAACCAGACACAGTACAAGTACACGCTACCTGAACCAGACACAGTAGACGTACCCGCTACCTGAACCAGACACAGTACAAGTACATGCTACCTGAACCAGACACAGTACAAGTACACGCTACCTGAACCAGACACAGTACAAGTACCCGCTACCTGAACCAGACACAGTACAAGTACACGCTACCTGAACCAGACACAGTAGACGTACCCGCTACCTGAACCAGACACAGTACAAGTACACGCTACCTGAACCAGACACAGTACAAGTACACGCTACCTGAACCAGACACAGTACAAGTACACGCTACCTGAACCAGACACAGTACAAGTACATGCTACCTGAACCAGACACAGTACAAGTACACGCTACCTGAACCAGACACAGTACAAGTACACGCTACCTGAACCAGACACAGTACAAGTACGTGCTACCTGAACCAGACACAGTACAAGTACCCGCTACCTGAACCAGACACAGTACAAGTACACGCTACCTGCACCAGACACAGTACAAGTACACGCTACCTGAACCAGACACAGTACAAGTACACGCTACCTGAACCAGACACAGTACAAGTACACGCTACCTGAACCAGACACAGTACAAGTACACGCTACCTGAACCAGACACAGTACAAGTACACGCTACCTGAACCAGACACAGTAGACGTACCCGCTACCTGAACCAGACACAGTACAAGTACACGCTACCTGCACCAGACACAGTACAAGTACACGCTACCTGAACCAGACACAGTAGACGTACCCGCTACCTGAACCAGACACAGTACAAGTACACGCTACCTGAACCAGACACAGTACAAGTACACGCTACCTGAACCAGACACAGTAGACGTACCCGCTACCTGAACCAGACACAGTACAAGTACCCGCTACCTGAACCAGACACAGTAGACGTACCCACTACCTGAACCAGACACAGTACAAGTACCCGGTACCCTAGCCAGACAAAGTACACAGAGCACAGTACAAGTACACACCATAACGTATACAGTAATATGTACACACATATGATTCATATGAGCTCCTCATCTTCTTCAAGGTCTTCATCCATCCAGACTTTCTCAGGGATTTCTCTCCACCGTGGATGGATCTGAATATAATAAATCATGAATCATGAATCATACCTTCTGTCCGTCCAGTTACTCCATCCTGACGCCCAGCCTGAAGCTGCACATCGGCGGCTGCTCCTTCGAGTGCTATCGGGAGGTCCAGGTGACCCGCTGCTGTCCTGGGTTCTGGGGTCCAGACTGCGTCGGTGAGTCTGATCTGATATCAATAAACAGAAAGGCTGCTGGTTCTCATGTCCTCAGAGGTTGGACATGTCCCGTGAAGACTCCGGTCACATGATCCGGCCTCAGTCCTGCAGGATGCATACGGTCCTGCAGGAACCAGGACTTCCTTCCTGCCGACAGTCAGCAGGACTGAAAAGTGCTGACGGTGTCCGATGGAGTCGGACCGCCGGTGGCTTCATGTTGATCCTCAGACCCTCAGACCCTCAGACTCTCAGACCCTCAGACCCTCAGATCCTCGGACCCTCAGACCCTCAGACCCTTAGACCCTCAGACCCTCATGAGTCCCCACAAGTCCTGGGATTCAAACCTGCAGTCTTTGTCCAGAAGCCAATATATTTAATATTTATATTTAAATTGATCATTTAGATTTGATATTTAGATTAGATTTTTATATATATAGTCATATAAATAGTGAACAATTCCACATGACGTGTTGTGTGTAGCCAGCGCCCCTCTGCCGGGTTCTTCTGAGGTTCTTCTGAGGTTCCTCCTATGTTCTTCTGATGTGCCTCATGAGACTAAAGACTAGTCAGGACTGGTTTGTTGTCTGAGAGAAAATAAGGAAACAGATCTGCTTGAAGAAGTGATGACTTGTGGAGATAAGAGAGGGACAGAAGATAAGAGTGAAGAGCAGGAAGTGAATGGAGGAAAGAGGAGTGATTTGTTTCCTGTCCCATGAAAACAACTGCAATGTCAGTCTGCTGACTGCTTCCTGTTCTCAGAGTGAACGTTTGTGTTTCAGAGTGAAAGTTTTTTTGTTTCAGAGTGAACGTTTGTGTCTCAGAGTGAACGTTTGTGTTTCAGAGTGAACGTTTGTGTCTCAGAGTGAACGTTTGTGTTTCAGAGTGAACGTTTGTGTCTCAGAGTGAACGTTTTTGTGTTTCAGAGTGAACGTTTGTGTTTCAGAGTGAACGTTTGTGTTTCAGAGTGAACGTTTGTGTTTCAGAGTGAACGTTTGTGTCTCAGAGTGAACGTTTGTGTCTCAGAGTGAACGTTTGTGTTTGTGTTTCAGAGTGAACGTTTTTGTGTTTCAGAGTGAACGTTTGTGTTTCAGAGTGAACGTTTGTGTCTCAGAGTGAACGTTTGTGTTTCAGAGTGAACGTTTGTGTTTCAGAGTGAACGTTTGTGTCTCAGAGTGAACGTTTGTGTCTCAGAGTGAACGTTTGTGTTTGTGTTTCAGAGTGAACGTTTTTGTGTTTCAGAGTGAACGTTTGTGTTTGTGTTTCAGAGTGAACGTTTTTGTGTTTCAGAGTGAACGTTTGTGTTTCAGAGTGAACGTTTGTGTTTCAGAGTGAACGTTTGTGTTTCAGAGTGAACGTTTGTGTCTCAGAGTGAACGTTTGTGTTTGTGTTTCAGAGTGAACGTTTTTGTGTTTCAGAGTGAACGTTTGTGTTTCAGAGTGAACGTTTGTGTTTCAGAGTGAACGTTTGTGTTTCAGAGTGAACGTTTGTGTCTCAGAGTGAACGTTTGTGTTTCAGAGTGAACGTTTGTGTCTCAGAGTGAACGTTTTTGTGTTTCAGAGTGAACGTTTGTGTCTCAGAGTGAACGTTTTTGTGTTTCAGAGTGAACGTTTGTGTTTCAGAGTGAACGTTTGTGTCTCAGAGTGAACGTTTGTGTTTCAGAGTGAACGTTTGTGTCTCAGAGTGAACGTTTGTGTTTCAGAGTGAACGTTTGTGTTTCAGAGTGAACGTTTGTGTCTCAGAGTGAACGTTTGTGTTTCAGAGTGAACGTTTGTGTTTCAGAGTGAACGTTTGTGTCTCAGAGTGAACATTTGTGTTTCAGAGTGAACGTTTGTGTCTCAGAGTGAACGTTTGTGTTTCAGAGTGAAAGTTTTTTTGTTTCAGAGTGAACGTTTGTGTTTCAGAGTGAACGTTTGTGTCTCAGAGTGAACGTTTGTGTCTCAGAGTGAACGTTTGTGTTTCAGAGTGAACGTTTGTGTTTCAGAGTGAACGTTTTTGTGTTTCAGAGTGAACGTTTGTGTTTCAGAGTGAACGTTTGTGTTTCAGAGTGAACGTTTGTGTTTCAGAGTGAACGTTTGTGTCTCAGAGTGAACGTTTTTGTGTTTCAGAGTGAACGTTTGTGTTTCAG
The DNA here is from genome assembly GCA_023566465.1 of Cottus gobio. Lineage (NCBI taxonomy): Eukaryota > Metazoa > Chordata > Actinopteri > Perciformes > Cottidae > Cottus > Cottus gobio. The sequence continues at coordinate 19,170,424 of CM042236.1, forward strand.
AGTGAACGTTTGTGTTTCAGATTGAACTTTTGTGTCTCAGAGTGAACGTTTGTGTCTCAGATAGAACGTTTGTGTTTGTGTTTCAGAGTGAACGTTTTTGTGTTTCAGAGTGAACGTTTGTGTTTGTGTTTCAGAGTGAACGTTTGTGTCTCAGAGTGAACGTTTGTGTCTCAGAGTGAACGTTTGTGTTTGTGTTTCAGAGTGAACGTTTTTGTGTTTCAGAGTGAACGTTTGTGTTTCAGAGTGAACGTTTGTGTCTCAGAGTGAACGTTTGTGTTTCAGAGTGAACGTTTGTGTTTCAGAGTGAACGTTTGTGTCTCAGAGTGAACGTTTGTGTCTCAGAGTGAACGTTTGTGTTTGTGTTTCAGAGTGAACGTTTTTGTGTTTCAGAGTGAACGTTTGTGTTTGTGTTTCAGAGTGAACGTTTTTGTGTTTCAGAGTGAACGTTTGTGTTTCAGAGTGAACGTTTGTGTTTCAGAGTGAACGTTTGTGTTTCAGAGTGAACGTTTGTGTCTCAGAGTGAACGTTTGTGTTTGTGTTTCAGAGTGAACGTTTTTGTGTTTCAGAGTGAACGTTTGTGTTTCAGAGTGAACGTTTGTGTTTCAGAGTGAACGTTTGTGTTTCAGAGTGAACGTTTGTGTCTCAGAGTGAACGTTTGTGTTTCAGAGTGAACGTTTGTGTCTCAGAGTGAACGTTTTTGTGTTTCAGAGTGAACGTTTGTGTCTCAGAGTGAACGTTTTTGTGTTTCAGAGTGAACGTTTGTGTTTCAGAGTGAACGTTTGTGTCTCAGAGTGAACGTTTGTGTTTCAGAGTGAACGTTTGTGTCTCAGAGTGAACGTTTGTGTTTCAGAGTGAACGTTTGTGTTTCAGAGTGAACGTTTGTGTCTCAGAGTGAACGTTTGTGTTTCAGAGTGAACGTTTGTGTTTCAGAGTGAACGTTTGTGTCTCAGAGTGAACATTTGTGTTTCAGAGTGAACGTTTGTGTCTCAGAGTGAACGTTTGTGTTTCAGAGTGAAAGTTTTTTTGTTTCAGAGTGAACGTTTGTGTTTCAGAGTGAACGTTTGTGTCTCAGAGTGAACGTTTGTGTCTCAGAGTGAACGTTTGTGTTTCAGAGTGAACGTTTGTGTCTCAGAGTGAACGTTTTTGTGTTTCAGAGTGAACGTTTGTGTTTCAGAGTGAACGTTTGTGTTTCAGAGTGAACGTTTGTGTTTCAGAGTGAACGTTTGTGTCTCAGAGTGAACGTTTTTGTGTTTCAGAGTGAACGTTTGTGTTTCAGAGTGAACGTTTGTGTTTCAGATTGAACTTTTGTGTCTCAGAGTGAACGTTTGTGTCTCAGAGTGAACGTTTGTGTTTGTGTTTCAGAGTGAACGTTTTTGTGTTTCAGAGTGAACGTTTGTGTTTGTGTTTCAGAGTGAACGTTTTTGTGTTTCAGAGTGAACGTTTGTGTTTCAGAGTGAACGTTTGTGTCTCAGAGTGAACGTTTGTGTTTCAGAGTGAACGTTTGTGTCTCAGAGTGAATGTTTGTGTTTCAGAGTGAACGTTTGTGTTTCAGAGTGAACGTTTGTGTTTCAGAGTGAACGTTTGTGTTTCAGAGTGAACGTTTGTGTCTCAGAGTGAACGTTTTTGTGTTTCAGAGTGAACGTTTGTGTTTCAGAGTGAACGTTTGTGTTTCAGAGTGAACGTTTGTGTCTCAGAGTGAACGTTTGTGTTTGTGTTTCAGAGTGAACGTTTTTGTGTTTCAGAGTGAACGTTTGTGTTTCAGAGTGAACGTTTGTGTGTCAGAGTGAACGTTTGTGTTTCAGAGTGAACGTTTGTGTCTCAGAGTGAACGTTTGTGTTTCAGAGTGAACGTTTGTGTCTCAGAGTGAACGTTTGTGTTTCAGAGTGAACGTTTGTGTTTCAGAGTGAACGTTTGTGTCTCAGAGTGAACGTTTGTGTTTCAGAGTGAACGTTTGTGTCTCAGAGTGAACGTTTGTGTTTCAGAGTGAACGTTTGTGTCTCAGAGTGAACGTTTGTGTTTCAGAGTGAACGTTTGTGTTTCAGAGTGAACGTTTGTGTTTCAGAGTGAACGTTTGTGTCTCAGAGTGAACATTTGTGTTTCAGAGTGAACGTTTGTGTTTGTGTTTCAGAGTGAACGTTTTTGTGTTTCAGAGTGAACGTTTGTGTTTCAGAGTGAACGTTTGTGTTTCAGAGTGAACGTTTGTGTTTCAGAGTGAACGTTTGTGTTTCAGAGTGAACGTTTGTGTCTCAGAGTGAACGTTTGTGTTTCAGAGTGAACGTTTGTGTCTCAGAGTGAACGTTTGTGTTTCAGAGTGAACGTTTGTGTCTCAGAGTGAACGTTTGTGTTTCAGAGTGAACGTTTGTGTTTCAGAGTGAACGTTTGTGTTTCAGAGTGAACGTTTGTGTTTCAGAGTGAACGTTTGTGTCTCAGAGTGAACGTTTTTGTCTCAGAGTGAACGTTTGTGTTTCAGAGTGAACGTTTGTGTCTCAGAGTGAACATTTGTGTTTCAGAGTGAACGTTTGTGTCTCAGAGTGAACGTTTGTGTTTCAGAGTGAACGTTTGTGTTTCAGAGTGAACGTTTGTGTCTCAGAGTGAACATTTGTGTTTCAGAGTGAACGTTTGTGTTTCAGAGTGAACGTTTGTGTTTCAGAGTGAAAGTTTTTTGTTTCAGAGTGAACGTTTGTGTTTCAGAGTGAACGTTTGTGTCTCAGAGTGAACGTTTGTGTCTCAGAGTGAACGTTTGTGTTTCAGAGTGAACGTTTGTGTCTCAGAGTGAACGTTTGTGTTTCAGAGTGAACGTTTGTGTTTCAGAGTGAACGTTTGTGTCTCAAAGTGAACGTTTTTGTGTTTCAGAGTGAACGTTTGTGTTTCAGAGTGAACGTTTGTGTTTCAGAGTGAACGTTTGTGTCTCAGAGTGAACGTTTGTGTCTCAGAGTGAACGTTTGTGTTTGTGTTTCAGAGTGAACGTTTTTGTGTTTCAGAGTGAACGTTTGTGTTTCAGAGTGAACGTTTGTGTTTCAGAGTGAACGTTTTTGTGTTTCAGAGTGAACGTTTGTGTCTCAGAGTGAACGTTTGTGTCTCAGAGTGAACGTCTGTGTCTCAGAGTGAACGTTTGTGTTTGTGTTTCAGAGTGAACGTTTTTGTGTTTCAGAGTGAACGTTTGTGTTTCAGAGTGAATGTTTGTGTTTCAGAGTGAAAGTTTGTGTCTCAGAGTGAACGTTTGTGTTTGTGTTTCAGAGTGAACGTTTTTGTGTTTCAGAGTGAACGTTTGTGTTTCAGAGTGAACGTTTGTGTTTCAGAGTGAACGTTTGTGTTTCAGAGTGAACGTTTGTGTTTCAGAGTGAACGTTTGTGTCTCAGAGTGAACGTTTTTGTGTTTCAGAGTGAACGTTTGTGTTTCAGAGTGAACGTTTGTGTTTCAGAGTGAACGTTTGTGTCTCAGAGTGAACGTTTGTGTTTGTGTTTCAGAGTGAACGTTTGTGTTTCAGAGTGAACGTTTGTGTGTCAGAGTGAACGTTTGTGTTTCAGAGTGAACGTTTGTGTCTCAGAGTGAACGTTTGTGTTTCAGAGTGAACGTTTGTGTCTCAGAGTGAACGTTTGTGTCTCAGAGTGAACGTTTGTGTCTCAGAGTGAACGTTTGTGTCTCAGAGTGAACGTTTGTGTCTCAGAGTGAACGTTTGTGTTTCAGAGTGAACGTTTGTGTCTCAGAGTGAACGTTTGTGTTTCAGAGTGAACGTTTGTGTCTCAGAGTGAACGTTTGTGTCTCAGAGTGAACGTTTGTGTTTCAGAGTGAACGTTTGTGTCTCAGAGTGAACGTTTGTGTCTCAGAGTGAACGTTTGTGTCTCAGAGTGAACGTTTGTGTTTCAGAGTGAACGTTTGTGTCTCAGAGTGAACGTTTGTGTTTCAGAGTGAACGTTTGTGTCTCAGAGTGAACGTTTTTGTGTTTCAGAGTGAACGTTTGTGTTTCAGAGTGAACGTTTGTGTTTCAGAGTGAACGTTTGTGTTTCAGAGTGAACGTTTGTGTCTCAGAGTGAACGTTTGTGTCTCAGAGTGAACGTTTGTGTTTGTGTTTCAGAGTGAACGTTTTTGTGTTTCAGAGTGAACGTTTGTGTTTCAGAGTGAACGTTTGTGTTTCAGAGTGAACGTTTTTGTGTTTCAGAGTGAACGTTTGTGTTTCAGAGTGAACGTTTGTGTTTCAGAGTGAACGTTTGTGTCTCAGAGTGAACGTTTGTGTTTCAGAGTGAACGTTTGTGTTTCAGAGTGAACGTTTGTGTCTCAGAGTGAACGTTTGTCTCAGAGTGAACGTTTGTGTTTCAGAGTGAACGTTTGTGTCTCAGAGTGAAAGTTTGTGTTTCAGAGTGAACGTTTGTGTCTCAGAGTGAACGTTTTTGTGTCTCAGAGTGAACGTTTGTGTCTCAGAGTGAACGTTTTTGTGTTTCAGAGTGAACGTTTGTGTTTCAGTGTGAACGTTTGTGTTTCAGAGTGAACGTTTGTGTCTCAGAGTGAACGTTTGTGTTTCAGAGTGAACGTTTGTATCTCAGAGTGAACGTTTGTGTTTCAGAGTGAACGTTTGTGTCTCAGAGTGAACATTTGTGTTTCAGAGTGAACGTTTGTGTTTCAGAGTGAACGTTTGTGTCTCAGAGTGAACATTTGTGTTTCAGAGTGAACGTTTGTGTCTCAGAGTGAACGTTTGTGTTTCAGAGTGAAAGTTTTTTTGTTTCAGAGTGAACGTTTGTGTTTCAGAGTGAACGTTTGTGTTTCAGAGTGAACGTTTGTGTCTCAGAGTGAACGTTTGTGTTTCAGAGTGAACGTTTGTGTTTCAGAGTGAACGTTTGTGTTTCAGAGTGAACGTTTGTGTCTCAGAGTGAACGTTTGTGTCTCAGAGTGAACGTTTTTGTGTTTCAGAGTGAACGTTTGTGTTTCAGAGTGAACGTTTGTGTTTCAGAGTGAACGTTTGTGTCTCAGAGTGAACGTTTGTGTTTGTGTTTCAGAGTGAACGTTTTTGTGTTTCAGAGTGAACGTTTGTGTTTCAGAGTGAACGTTTGTGTTTCAGAGTGAACGTTTGTGTTTCAGAGTGAACGTTTGTGTCTCAGAGTGAACGTTTGTGTTTCAGAGTGAACGTTTGTGTCTCAGAGTGAACGTTTGTGTTTCAGAGTGAACGTTTGTGTTTCAGAGTGAACGTTTGTGTCTCAGAGTGAACGTTTGTGTCTCAGAGTGAACGTTTGTGTTTCAGAGTGAACGTTTGTGTTTCAGAGTGAAAGTTTTTTGTTTCAGAGTGAAAGTTTGTGTTTCAGAGTGAACGTTTGTGTTTCAGAGTGAACGTTTGTGTTTCAGAGTGAACGTTTGTGTCTCAGAGTGAACGTTTGTGTTTCAGAGTGAACGTTTGTGTTTCAGAGTGAACGTTTGTGTCTCAGAGTGAACATTTGTGTTTCAGAGTGAACGTTTGTGTCTCAGAGTGAACGTTTGTGTTTCAGAGTGAACGTTTGTGTCTCAGAGTGAACATTTGTGTTTCAGAGTGAACGTTTGTGTCTCAGAGTGAACGTTTGTGTTTCAGAGTGAAAGTTTTTTTGTTTCAGAGTGAACGTTTGTGTTTCAGAGTGAACGTTTGTGTCTCAGAGTGAACGTTTGTGTCTCAGAGTGAACGTTTGTGTTTCAGAGTGAACGTTTGTGTCTTAGAGTGAACGTTTTTGTGTTTCAGAGTGAACGTTTGTGTTTCAGAGTGAACGTTTGTGTTTCAGAGTGAACGTTTGTGTTTCAGAGTGAACGTTTGTGTCTCAGAGTGAACGTTTTTGTGTTTCAGAGTGAACGTTTGTGTTTCAGAGTGAACGTTTGTGTTTCAGATTGAACTTTTGTGTCTCAGAGTGAACGTTTGTGTCTCAGAGTGAACGTTTGTGTTTGTGTTTCAGAGTGAACGTTTTTGTGTTTCAGAGTGAACGTTTGTGTTTGTGTTTCAGAGTGAACGTTTTTGTGTTTCAGAGTGAACGTTTGTGTTTCAGAGTGAACGTTTGTGTCTCAGAGTGAACGTTTGTGTTTCAGAGTGAACGTTTGTGTCTCAGAGTGAACGTTTGTGTTTCAGAGTGAACGTTTGTGTTTCAGAGTGAACGTTTGTGTTTCAGAGTGAACGTTTGTGTCTCAGAGTGAACGTTTTTGTGTTTCAGAGTGAACGTTTGTGTTTCAGAGTGAACGTTTGTGTTTCAGAGTGAACGTTTGTGTCTCAGAGTGAACGTTTGTGTTTGTGTTTCAGAGTGAACGTTTTTGTGTTTCAGAGTGAACGTTTGTGTTTCAGAGTGAACGTTTGTGTGTCAGAGTGAACGTTTGTGTTTCAGAGTGAACGTTTGTGTCTCAGAGTGAACGTTTGTGTTTCAGAGTGAACGTTTGTGTCTCAGAGTGAACGTTTGTGTTTCAGAGTGAACGTTTGTGTTTCAGAGTGAACGTTTGTGTCTCAGAGTGAACGTTTGTGTTTCAGAGTGAACGTTTGTGTCTCAGAGTGAACGTTTGTGTTTCAGAGTGAACGTTTGTGTCTCAGAGTGAACGTTTGTGTTTCAGAGTGAACGTTTGTGTTTCAGAGTGAACGTTTGTGTTTCAGAGTGAACGTTTGTGTCTCAGAGTGAACATTTGTGTTTCAGAGTGAACGTTTGTGTTTGTGTTTCAGAGTGAACGTTTTTGTGTTTCAGAGTGAACGTTTGTGTTTCAGAGTGAACGTTTGTGTTTCAGAGTGAACGTTTGTGTTTCAGAGTGAACGTTTGTGTTTCAGAGTGAACGTTTGTGTCTCAGAGTGAACGTTTGTGTTTCAGAGTGAACGTTTGTGTCTCAGAGTGAACGTTTGTGTTTCAGAGTGAACGTTTGTGTCTCAGAGTGAACGTTTGTGTTTCAGAGTGAACGTTTGTGTTTCAGAGTGAACGTTTGTGTTTCAGAGTGAACGTTTGTGTTTCAGAGTGAACGTTTGTGTCTCAGAGTGAACGTTTTTGTCTCAGAGTGAACGTTTGTGTTTCAGAGTGAACGTTTGTGTCTCAGAGTGAACATTTGTGTTTCAGAGTGAACGTTTGTGTCTCAGAGTGAACGTTTGTGTTTCAGAGTGAACGTTTGTGTTTCAGAGTGAACGTTTGTGTCTCAGAGTGAACATTTGTGTTTCAGAGTGAACGTTTGTGTTTCAGAGTGAACGTTTGTGTTTCAGAGTGAAAGTTTTTTGTTTCAGAGTGAACGTTTGTGTTTCAGAGTGAACGTTTGTGTTTCAGAGTGAACGTTTGTGTCTCAGAGTGAACGTTTGTGTCTCAGAGTGAACGTTTGTGTTTCAGAGTGAACGTTTGTGTCTCAGAGTGAACGTTTGTGTTTCAGAGTGAACGTTTGTGTTTCAGAGTGAACGTTTGTGTCTCAGAGTGAACGTTTTTGTGTTTCAGAGTGAACGTTTGTGTTTCAGAGTGAACGTTTGTGTTTCAGAGTGAACGTTTGTGTCTCAGAGTGAACGTTTGTGTCTCAGAGTGAACGTTTGTGTTTGTGTTTCAGAGTGAACGTTTTTGTGTTTCAGAGTGAACGTTTGTGTTTCAGAGTGAACGTTTTTGTGTTTCAGAGTGAACGTTTGTGTCTCAGAGTGAACGTTTGTGTCTCAGAGTGAACGTCTGTGTCTCAGAGTGAACGTTTGTGTTTGTGTTTCAGAGTGAACGTTTTTGTGTTTCAGAGTGAACGTTTGTGTTTCAGAGTGAATGTTTGTGTTTCAGAGTGAAAGTTTGTGTCTCAGAGTGAACGTTTGTGTTTGTGTTTCAGAGTGAACGTTTTTGTGTTTCAGAGTGAACGTTTGTGTTTCAGAGTGAACGTTTGTGTTTCAGAGTGAACGTTTGTGTTTCAGAGTGAACGTTTGTGTTTCAGAGTGAACGTTTGTGTCTCAGAGTGAACGTTTTTGTGTTTCAGAGTGAACGTTTGTGTTTCAGAGTGAACGTTTGTGTTTCAGAGTGAACGTTTGTGTCTCAGAGTGAACGTTTGTGTTTGTGTTTCAGAGTGAACGTTTGTGTTTCAGAGTGAACGTTTGTGTGTCAGAGTGAACGTTTGTGTTTCAGAGTGAACGTTTGTGTCTCAGAGTGAACGTTTGTGTTTCAGAGTGAACGTTTGTGTCTCAGAGTGAACGTTTGTGTCTCAGAGTGAACGTTTGTGTCTCAGAGTGAACGTTTGTGTTTCAGAGTGAACGTTTGTGTCTCAGAGTGAACGTTTGTGTCTCAGAGTGAACGTTTGTGTCTCAGAGTGAACGTTTGTGTTTCAGAGTGAACGTTTGTGTCTCAGAGTGAACGTTTGTGTTTCAGAGTGAACGTTTGTGTCTCAGAGTGAACGTTTGTGTCTCAGAGTGAACGTTTGTGTTTCAGAGTGAACGTTTGTGTCTCAGAGTGAACGTTTGTGTCTCAGAGTGAACGTTTGTGTCTCAGAGTGAACGTTTGTGTTTCAGAGTGAACGTTTGTGTCTCAGAGTGAACGTTTGTGTTTCAGAGTGAACGTTTGTGTCTCAGAGTGAACGTTTTTGTGTTTCAGAGTGAACGTTTGTGTTTCAGAGTGAACGTTTGTGTTTCAGAGTGAACGTTTGTGTTTCAGAGTGAACGTTTGTGTCTCAGAGTGAACGTTTGTGTCTCAGAGTGAACGTTTGTGTTTGTGTTTCAGAGTGAACGTTTTTGTGTTTCAGAGTGAACGTTTGTGTTTCAGAGTGAACGTTTGTGTTTCAGAGTGAACGTTTTTGTGTTTCAGAGTGAACGTTTGTGTTTCAGAGTGAACGTTTGTGTTTCAGAGTGAACGTTTGTGTCTCAGAGTGAACGTTTGTGTTTCAGAGTGAACGTTTGTGTTTCAGAGTGAACGTTTGTGTCTCAGAGTGAACGTTTGTCTCAGAGTGAACGTTTGTGTTTCAGAGTGAACGTTTGTGTCTCAGAGTGAAAGTTTGTGTTTCAGAGTGAACGTTTGTGTCTCAGAGTGAACGTTTTTGTGTCTCAGAGTGAACGTTTGTGTCTCAGAGTGAACGTTTTTGTGTTTCAGAGTGAACGTTTGTGTTTCAGTGTGAACGTTTGTGTTTCAGAGTGAACGTTTGTGTCTCAGAGTGAACGTTTGTGTTTCAGAGTGAACGTTTGTATCTCAGAGTGAACGTTTGTGTTTCAGAGTGAACGTTTGTGTCTCAGAGTGAACATTTGTGTTTCAGAGTGAACGTTTGTGTTTCAGAGTGAACGTTTGTGTCTCAGAGTGAACATTTGTGTTTCAGAGTGAACGTTTGTGTCTCAGAGTGAACGTTTGTGTTTCAGAGTGAAAGTTTTTTTGTTTCAGAGTGAACGTTTGTGTTTCAGAGTGAACGTTTGTGTTTCAGAGTGAACGTTTGTGTCTCAGAGTGAACGTTTGTGTTTCAGAGTGAACGTTTGTGTTTCAGAGTGAACGTTTGTGTTTCAGAGTGAACGTTTGTGTCTCAGAGTGAACGTTTGTGTCTCAGAGTGAACGTTTTTGTGTTTCAGAGTGAACGTTTGTGTTTCAGAGTGAACGTTTGTGTTTCAGAGTGAACGTTTGTGTCTCAGAGTGAACGTTTGTGTTTGTGTTTCAGAGTGAACGTTTTTGTGTTTCAGAGTGAACGTTTGTGTTTCAGAGTGAACGTTTGTGTGTCAGAGTGAACGTTTGTGTTTCAGAGTGAACGTTTGTGTCTCAGAGTGAACGTTTGTGTTTCAGAGTGAACGTTTGTGTCTCAGAGTGAACGTTTGTGTTTCAGAGTGAACGTTTGTGTTTCAGAGTGAACGTTTGTGTCTCAGAGTGAACGTTTGTGTCTCAGAGTGAACGTTTGTGTTTCAGAGTGAACGTTTGTGTTTCAGAGTGAAAGTTTTTTGTTTCAGAGTGAAAGTTTGTGTTTCAGAGTGAACGTTTGTGTCTCAGAGTGAACGTTTGTGTCTCAGAGTGAACGTTTGTGTCTCAGAGTGAACGTTTGTGTTTCAGAGTGAACGTTTGTGTTTCAGAGTGAACGTTTGTGTCTCAGAGTGAACGTTTGTGTCTCAGAGTGAACGTTTTTGTGTTTCAGAGTGAACGTTTGTGTTTCAGAGTGAACGTTTGTGTTTCAGAGTGAACGTTTGTGTCTCAGAGTGAACGTTTGTGTCTCAGAGTGAACGTTTGTGTTTGTGTTTCAGAGTGAACGTTTTTGTGTTTCAGAGTGAACGTTTGTGTTTCAGAGTGAACGTTTTTGTGTTTCAGAGTGAACGTTTGTGTTTCAGAGTGAACGTTTGTGTTTCAGAGTGAACGTTTGTGTCTCAGAGTGAACGTTTGTGTTTCAGAGTGAACGTTTGTGTTTCAGAGTGAACGTTTGTGTCTCAGAGTGAACGTTTGTGTCTCAGAGTGAACGTTTGTGTTTCAGAGTGAACGTTTGTGTCTCAGAGTGAACGTTTGTGTTTCAGAGTGAACGTCTGTGTCTCAGAGTGAACGTTTTTGTGTTTCAGAGTGAACGTTTGTGTCTCAGAGTGAACGTTTGTGTTTCAGAGTGAACGTTTGTGTCTCAGAGTGAACGTTTGTGTTTCAGAGTGAACGTTTGTGTCTCAGAGTGAACATTTGTGTTTCAGAGTGAACGTTTGTGTTTCAGAGTGAACGTTTGTGTCTCAGAGTGAACGTTTGTGTTTCAGAGTGAACGTTTGTGTTTCAGAGTGAACGTTTGTGTCTCAGAGTGAACGTTTGTGTCTCAGAGTGAACGTTTTTGTGTTTCAGAGTGAACGTTTGTGTTTCAGAGTGAACGTTTGTGTTTCAGAGTGAACGTTTGTGTCTCAGAGTGAACGTTTGTGTCTCAGAGTGAACGTTTGTGTTTGTGTTTCAGAGTGAACGTTTTTGTGTTTCAGAGTGAACGTTTGTGTTTCAGAGTGAACGTTTTTGTGTTTCAGAGTGAACGTTTGTGTTTCAGAGTGAACGTTTGTGTTTCAGAGTGAACGTTTGTGTCTCAGAGTGAACGTTTGTGTTTCAGAGTGAACGTTTGTGTTTCAGAGTGAACGTTTGTGTCTCAGAGTGAACGTTTGTGTCTCAGAGTGAACGTTTGTGTTTCAGAGTGAACGTTTGTGTCTCAGAGTGAACGTTTGTGTTTCAGAGTGAACGTCTGTGTCTCAGAGTGAACGTTTTTGTGTTTCAGAGTGAACGTTTGTGTCTCAGAGTGAACGTTTGTGTTTCAGAGTGAACGTTTGTGTCTCAGAGTGAACGTTTGTGTTTCAGAGTGAACGTTTGTGTCTCAGAGTGAACATTTGTGTTTCAGAGTGAACGTTTGTGTTTCAGAGTGAACGTTTGTGTCTCAGAGTGAACGTTTGTGTTTCAGAGTGAACGTTTGTGTCTCAGAGTGAACGTTTGTGTTTCAGAGTGAAAGTTTTTTTGTTTCAGAGTGAACGTTTGTGTTTCAGAGTGAACGTTTGTGTCTCAGAGTGAACATTTGTGTTTCAGAGTGAACGTTTGTGTCTCAGAGTGAACGTTTGTGTTTCAGAGTGAAAGTTTTTTTGTTTCAGAGTGAACGTTTGTGTCTCAGAGTGAACGTTTGTGTCTCAGAGTGAACGTTTGTGTTTCAGAGTGAACGTTTGTGTCTCAGAGTGAACGTTTGTGTTTCAGAGTGAACGTTTGTGTTTCAGAGTGAACGTTTGTGTCTCAGAGTGAACGTTTTTGTGTTTCAGAGTGAACGTTTGTGTTTCAGAGTGAACGTTTGTGTTTCAGAGTGAACGTTTGTGTCTCAGAGTGAACGTTTGTGTCTCAGAGTGAACGTTTGTGTTTGTGTTTCAGAGTGAAAGTTTTTGTGTTTCAGACTGAACGTTTGTGTTTCAGAGTGAACGTTTGTGTTTCAGAGTGAACGTTTTTGTGTTTCAGAGTGAACGTTTGTGTTTCAGAGTGAACATTTGTGTTTCAGAGTGAACGTTTGTGTCTCAGAGTGAACATTTGTGTTTCAGAGTGAACGTTTGTGTTTCAGAGTGAACGTTTGTGTCTCAGAGTGAACGTTTGTGTCTCAGAGTGAACGTTTGTGTTTCAGAGTGAACGTTTGTGTTTCAGAGTGAACGTTTGTGTTTCAGAGTGAACGTTTGTGTCTCAGATTGAACGTTTTTGTGTTTCAGAGTGAACGTTTGTGTTTCAGAGTGAACGTTTGTGTTTCAGAGTGAACGTTTGTGTCTCAGAGTGAACGTTTGTGTCTCAGAGTGAACGTTTGTGTTTGTGTTTCAGAGTGAACATTTTTGTGTTTCAGAGTGAACGTTTGTGTTTCAGAGTGAACGTTTGTGTTTCAGAGTGAACGTTTGTGTTTCAGAGTGAACGTTTGTGTCTCAGAGTGAACTTTTGTGTTTCAGAGTGAACGTTTGTGTTTCAGAGTGAACGTTTGTGTTTCAGAGTGAACGTTTGTTTCTCAGAGTGAACATTTGTGTTTCAGAGTGAACGTTTGTGTTTCAGAGTGAACGTTTGTGTCTCAGAGTGAACATTTGTGTTTCAGAGTGAACGTTTGTGTTTCAGAGTGTCCCGATCGGGCTGACCAACCCTGCAGCAACCGGGGAGTGTGTTCTGAAGGAATGGGGGGCAACGGGACCTGCAGCTGTCAGGTATCACAAGCATATTACTATTGATATTTACTATTAATATTACTATTCATATATGGACTATGGACCATATATGGACTATTACTACTAGTATTACTATTTATTTAGTAACACAAGCATATTACTGATTTAGCTATTATAGATGCCACATTGTTCTTGTCATCCTTTGTGATGTTCTCCCTAATTGTGCTTTTGAGAATTCAAAGATTATCGAACAAAACATATCAAAGTAGAATTGAAGGAATTAATTAAAGGAAAACTTAATTACATTTTTAACAAGTAGTAAACAACGTGTGTGTGTGTGTGTGTGTGTGTGTGTGTGTGTGTGTGTGTGGCATCAACTCAGGTGGGCTTTGCAGGAACTGCCTGTGAGGACTGTGCACCTGCTCGATATGGTCCCACCTGCAGCTCAGGTAACTTTTCAAATAACCTTTCTTCACCTTTATCTCTAACCTGTTCTCTAGCGTGTTCATGTGTTCTTCTTCAGTGGTTTCTGTCTCTGCAGCGTGTTCATGTGTTCTTCTTCTGTGGTTTCTTTCTCTGCAGTGTGTTCATGTGTCCACGGTCTGTGTGACTCTGGTTTAAAAGGCAATGGGAGATGCACCTGTTTCTCTGGATATAAAGGTCCAAACTGTGACCAAGGTCAGTCTATGATTTTCTCTGTGAACATTGTACATGTTACCTGTTACCACCTGTCACCTGTCACACCTGTGTTGTGTTGCAGAGCTACCTGAGTGTGCGTCTCTCGCCTGCCAGCATACCTCTCGTTGTATGGAGGAGGCTCTGACAGGGAGGTTGGTGTGCCAGTGTCTACCTGGCTATCAAACATCAGGAGCTCAGTGTTTATGTGAGTAAATTCAATAATCATTTACACACATTTACACAGAATAAGCTTCTGTATGACCACCTATAGGCAACAGGTGCAGCCTGACCACTACCAGTGTTAGCTTGGAGGCTAGCAACACCCAGTGAACTCTGTTTTATGAGCCTCTGGTTGAGTGGATAGGTCCTCTAAACCAGTGGTTCAACTGGTCTGACTGCTGACCCCCCATCACTCTGAATGAGCCGCGACCCAAATTGAGGAAAATGTTCAACTTCTCAAATGTATTTAATGAAAAGATGCAGTTTGAACCTGAGATGTTCAGGATATCACAGAATGCAACAAGAAAACAACTAGCTCCCTTTTATAGTCGTTTAAAACCCAACATGCATAACAATTCATAACTTCAGCTTTTTTTAAGACTCAACAGCCTTTATGCACAAACATGAAATAAAAAAGTCAAACTACTGAGAAAAAACTAAAGGATGTAACTTTACTGAGAATACCTGCTCACTGAATCTATGACCAGCTGCACTGTGGAAACATTCAGAGTCCTGAGGAGCAGCTGTTACCACAAAATATGAATAAATTACACAAAGATTCACGTAAACAACATGAACGTTTCTTCTGATGACCTCATCAGTAGTTAAATACTGACCAACATGAAGCAGCATCACTTCAGGCTGAGGAGCAACACTGACATGGACCTGAGTCTGGAGGATTCATACTGGGAGAACTGGGAATGTTTGCTCCTGACAAGAGTCTCAGTCTGGAGAGATGCTGCGCTCACACAGAAGCGTTGCGAGTAGATTACATGCAAAGGCAAGTCACGGACGCTATGGATGCGAGTACTGCGCATGTCCGCCAGGCGGCGTGAAGACGCGACGTGAGAAACTGTGTCTCATTCACGGATAAATTAACTGTTTCCATGGCGATAAGCTCCTCCTCTCTGGCGCATCTAGCAAATAGCCCGGCGCGTAAACTCAGGAAAGTGAAGCGCGGAGTGTGAAGAGACGGCCCTCGCCTTCAAAATAAAAAAATAGCCTTAGAAAAAAAAGCACATTATTTTTTTCTTACAATTTAATTTCGCCCAGGCACCGCAAACCACTGAAAACGGGTCCGCGATCCACTTCTGGGTCGCGGATCACTGCACTAAGACGTCTGGGGACGTTAATGATGTCTGTCTCCTCAGCCATAAACCCTTGTCTCCAGCGGGTCTGTCACGCCGAGGCTTCCTGTGTCCACACCGGTCCAGACCAGCACCTCTGTGCCTGTAATGAGGGTTACAGGGGGGACGGCCGAGTCTGCATGGCCATCGATCCATGTCAGACCGCACAGGGAGGCTGCTCGGCCGAGTCTGCACGCTGCGTCTATGACGGACCAGGGAAGGTGAGGACATCAGGATCAGGATCTGGATCAACACCAGGAACACAATCTTGATTAGAAACAGGATCAGCATGTCTGATTGAGGGTTTCATCGTCACGTATTGGTTGTTGATGGTGTCATGAGCACTGCAGCCTGTAGGGGGCAGCAGAGCTCCTGTAAGCTCAGAGGAAATTCACCCCATGTTCCCGCTGTGTTTGCTTCAGTCCCACTGCGAGTGTCTCCCAGAGTTCCAACACCTTTTGAACGGCAGCTGCAGCCTGAAGGAGTTCTGCAGACCGGATTCCTGCCACAAGAATGCCAACTGCACCACCATTGGACTGGGAAGAGTGGAGTCAGTGACTTTCTTCATTCTCTCTGTTCCTACTGCATGTGCAGATGTTTCTAACGTGCACTAACGTGCCCCCCAGGTGCACCTGTCTCCAGGGCTACCTTGGGAACGGGAAGGTTTGCTACGGGAACCTCATACAGCGTCTGAACGGTCTGAACACCGAGCCGGGGGGACGGTGGAGCGGCCAGCTGAGCAACGCCATCACTCTGATAGGTGTGTTAGGTTACTAACCCTAACCCTTAATGTTACTAACCCTAACCCTTAATGTTACATTACATTACATTTAGCTGATGCTTTTATCCTAAGGGTATGATATACATGGTATGATATACATGATATACAGTAGACACAGCAACGGTGAGCAATTAGGGCTAATCTTGCTCAAGGACACAACACCATGGACTGGCTGAGCCGGGGTTTGAACCACCGACCCTTTTGATCGAAAGACAGACTTGCTAACCACTGAGCCACAGTTGCCCCATGTTACTACTCCTAACCCTTAATGTTACTAAACCTAACCCTTAACATTACTAACCCTAACCCTTAATGTTACTAAACCTAACCCTTAACGTTACTAATCCTACCCCTTGACGTTACTAACCCTTAACGTTACTAACCCTATCCCTTAACGTTACTAGATTAGATTAGATTAGATTCAACTTTATTGTCATTACACATGTACAAGTACAGAGCAACGAAATGCAGTTTAGCATCCAACCAGAAGTGCAATAGCAGTAAATACCAATATACAGATAATAATAAGTATTTTACAGATAATAAGTTAGTGATATAGGTACGGGATATACAGATTGATTGCGGTAATATGTACATGTTATACAGGTTGATTTGTGCATTAAATGTAGGTAGACTATAAGCAGGAACTATAAACATAATTTACAAAAGGCAAATGGGCATATGATAAGTTAAGTAATACAGATTGAGTGAACGTTAAATAGTGCATAATAATAATAAACAGTAGCTGCCTAACGTTAAGGGTTACTAACCCTTAACGTTACTAACCGTAACCCTTAATGTTATTAAACCTAACCCTTAACGTTACTAACCCTACCCCTTAACGTTACTAACCCTGACCCTTAACGTTACTAACCCTAACCCTTAACGTTACTAACCCTAACCCTTAACGTTACTAACCCTAACCCTTAACGTTACTAACCCTAACCCTTAACGTTACTAACCCTAACCCTTAACGTTACTAAACCTAAACCTTAACGTTACTAACCCTAACCCTTAATGTTACTAAACCTAACCCTTAACGTTACTATCAGAATCAGAACCAGAACCATTTATTGCCATGTTTGTTTTCACATTCAAGGAATTTGTTCTGGCGGAAGGTGCATACATTTAACATTTAACAAATTTACAGTGCAATAAATGAGATTGAAGGGGCGACTGTGGCTCAGTGGTTAGCAAGTCAGTCTTTCAATCAGAGGGTCGGTGGTTCGATCCCCGGCTCAGCCAGTCCATGTCGTTGTGTCCTTGAGCAAGACACTTAACCCTCATTGCTCACCGTTGCTGTGTCTATGGTCTACTGTATATCATGTAAGTCGCTTTGGATAAAAGCGTCAGCTAAATGTAATGTAAATGTAAAAAAATGTAAATGGATGAATGAGTATTTACAATTGAATAAGATAAATTGCATGGAGTGAAAGTGGCAAGTGTAAAGTTTGAGTGTATTTAAATATAAGGGTATTTCTTATTTTTTTCCTGAACTTTTTTCAGAACTCTAGACATCTATGACTTTAGAACCCTAGAACGCTTTCTGAAAATACAAAAAATATCTTAAATGTGGCACATTAATATATATATATAGTTTCTTATATGAATGAAATAAATATGAATACTAATTATATTTGCTTGTTTTCAGGTTCTGCTTCGTGGCCCTTGCAGAATTTGGGTCCTTTCACTCTTTTTGTCCCAATCAATAAAGGCTTCAGGGGAATTTCCGTAAGATTACATTCATCTTCAGTCAGAAGTTTTAAGTCTTATTTTGGAATTATTGTTTACTATTATTATTATTTTACTTTGAAGTTCACTTCAGAAACAAACACGTTGATGAGAACTTTGACTACGGGTTAAATCAGTAAATGTCTGTTTACTGTGTGAGAGGTTAACTGTCTCTCTCTCTCATTCCATCTGTCTGTCTGTCTGTCTCTCTCTGTCTCCAGATGAGGACTCTGACATCAGACCCTTCCAAAGCTGAATACCTGTGTAAGATGCACCTGGTTGCCGGGGTGATGCCGATTGACACTCTGAAGAAAACAAACGTCTTCTTCACTTTGACTGGAAAATCAGCTGAGACGGACACATTGGTAATAATAATAATAATAATGTTGATAATAATAATAATAACCTTATGTCATAAAGACGTTTTCCAGTTTGTAGAAAACAATAAAAAATGTTCTCCAAACTGTTTGATTTGCCGCAGTGAGGCTGTTCACTTGTAACTTCTCGGAGTCTCCTGCAGGACTCTCCGACTACGATACGGATCCACGGCAGCAGGAAGAAAGCCGGGATTCTCCAGCCGGACCTGGTCGCGTCCAATGGGATGATCCACATCATCAACAAGCTGATGGACAGCGTTGCACCCACAGTAGCAAGCAACGCACAAGTAAAGCAGTGAACTGACAACTTCCTGTTTCAATGATTTACTCGTTCATTGTTCGTTAACGTCTGGTTTGTTTCCTTAGGAGAACATGATGAGGATCATTTCTGACTACGGAAAGTTTGAAACGTTCAAGTCTTTATTAGAGGTGCGTAGATTTAACTTATCACATTGCTGCTCTCCAGATGATAAACCCTTCAGGTTTGTCTCTGTCCATCACTGCGAGCTAAACACTCCACAAAGTCTCGACTGTTCTCTGTCCTGGCTCCTCGATGGTGGAATGAGCTCCCCATTGACATCAGAACAGCAGAAAGTCTCTACATCTTCCGTCAGAACTAAAAACACATCTTTTCCGACTATACCTTGAATAAAGGAAGTAGCACTTTAGTAGCACTGGAATGGCTCTTACTGATAGCACTTTGTAGTTGAACTTTATTGATGAAATTGTACCTTCTTGATTCTTGTTGTTCTGATTCTTGTATGTAACCGTAGAATGCACTTATTGTAAGTCGCTTTGGATAAAAGCGTCAGCTAAATGAAATGAAATGTCTCATTGCTCCTCTCCAGAGGATAAACCCTTCAGGTGTATCTCATTGCTGCTTTCCAGAGGATAAACCTCGGACAGATGGTGTTTCATTCAATGCAGTAGGCGGATGTTGACGGTTGTAGTTCTATGAGTGATTCGGGACTCTGGGCTCAAGGTTTTGCTGGATCAGGTTCAGGTTTAAGATCAGGATCAGCACACAAGGTTTATGAAGCATAACATTCTGTAGTAATACATATTGATGTAGAAACCTCCATAGTCATATTCATGTTTCTTTAATAAAGTATTGTTTGTGTGCAAGGCAAGGCAAGGCAAGGCAAGTTTATTTGTATAGCACATTTCAACACAAGGCGATTCAAAGTGCTTCACATACAACCATTAAAAGCATAAAAACACAATGCAAAATAAAAGATTTGAAAACAATTAAGAACATTCATTAAAACATTAAAAAACAGTTAAAAAGCAAAAAATAAATAGATACAGAATTGAATAAAAGGTGCAGTGCAGTTTAAGATATAAAATGCAGTAGTAAGATGTAGAATCTGGTTTAATTAAAGGCAACAGCAAACAGAAAGGTCTTCAGTCTGGATTTAAAGAGGCTGAGGGTCTCAGCAGACCTGCAGCTCTCAGGGACCTTGTTCCAGATGTGTGGAGCAGAAAAGCTGAACGCTGCCTCTCCGTGTTTAGTTCTGACTCTTGGAACAGAAAGTAGACCCGTCCCAGACGACCTGAGGGGTCGGGATGGTTCATAAGGCAGCAGCAGATCACTAATGTATTTAGGCCCTAAACCATTCAAGGCTTTATAAACCAGCAGCAGGATTTTAAAGTAAATTCTTTGTTGGACAGGAAGCCAGTGCAAAGACCTCAGAACTGGAGTGATGTGATCCACTCTCCTGGTCTTAGTGAGGACTCGAGCTGCAGCTTTCTGATTGACTTTTTACAGTTTTTTTTTTTTTTTTTGACTTTTTACTTGCAGAAGGCCAACATGGTCTCGGTCCTGGACAGTCCTGGTCCCATCACCATATTTGCTCCCAGCAGTTCAGCCTTTGATGCGATGCCTGAAGGTCACCTGTCCTACCTGAGCAGCACTGAAGTCAGACTCACAAACAGACACACACAACATGTACTTCCTCCCCCGTGGTCAGCACCTCACGTGTCACTCAACTGGTTTCAGGGTCCCAACAAGCTGGTGGAGCTGCTGAGGAACCACGTTGTGCCGTCCGCCGCAGTGAGTACCACTTTAAATGTCACGTGACACCTTCTCAACCAATCACACCTCCTGATGAGGACTTGTGTCTCCGAAGCTGGACGTCTTCAACGTTGTGTCCGGTCCCAGAATCGTGACGATGGCCAATCAGGTTCTGACCATTAACGTGAAGGAAAATGTGAGTTTGAGACGATTCTGTCTCTCCTTTATTTCAATTATTATGTCTCTCTCCTTCATTTCAAACAAGATGGCTCCCAAACCAGAATTGTAGAAGAAGACGTTTGTTTTATCTGTGAATGATGCTCCGCATCAGAGAGTTGAACATATAATCAAAATAATAATAAGAATATAAACGGGTCGTGATGTGTTCAGGGTCAGATCTTAGTGGGCGGAGCGACGGTGTTGGAGGCGGCGGTGGAAGCGAACAATGGCCGTCTGTATGTGCTGGATGGAGTTCTGACTCCGCCCTCCATCCAACCTGTGCTGCCCCACAGGTGTGACGTCACCGAGACCAAGGTCATCCAGGTGAGCTCGGACAGCGGTGGCCATGTTTGTTTACTACTCCCTTTAGTCTCACTGTAGCGGTCGAGGGAAGCACACACGCAGACAACACTTCTTTTGCGGGTTTAAACATGCTTTTATTCCTGCACACAACACTGTCGCACTCTCAGCATGACACCAACCCCCGACTGCTCTCCCTGTCGGGCTTAAAATAGCCCTGCTCTAGCGCGCCCATTGGTCTCAGCCGCAGCTCTAACGAACTGCAGCTGATCCCAATGAGCGCGCTTCTCTCTCTCCTGTCGCAGGTGCGCTAAACCACGCCCCTGCCCCCCACACACCCCCACCGCCCGACCTAGGCCGGGGAGCCGCCTGCCTAGCCAACTCCCCCCCCCTCCCCCCTCGGAGCGGGAGAGGAAGTCAGCCCCGGCCATCCGCGTCCCCGACCCGTGGACCACCCTGCGGTCGCCGAATTCCTGGCCCAATGCCAACGGGTGGTCCGGGCGTTGACATCCCTCCCAGTGGGTCGGTGGAGCGGGACGTGGTCCGGGCGGCGGGTGATCAGGCGCCCCGGGAGGTAGGCTGCACCCGCCTCCGCACCCGGGGCCCAAACGGCCCTCACCCTCCGTCCGACGAGTCAGCCTGCAACACAAGAGAGAGAGAATTAAGGGAAGAATAACCCGACCCCTGCCCAATTGTCCCCGGGCTCACGGCCCAGCTGCCTGATGGTCCACCTATCCCGCCGCCGGTCCTCTCTGGCGTAGCGGAGCTGGCTCCGCCGCCGCTCGAGCTCCCGGCGCAGCTCCCCCCGATCGGCGCACCGGTCTGGGGCCTGGCGGCTCCCGGAGGCCAGCCAGCCGCGTCGCTCCCGCTCCTCGTCCCGCCGTGTGAGCCCGACCGGCCAACCCAGCCGGTCCGGCCATGTCGGACGTGGCTCCTGCGGCCGCGGCCGCCCCCGTCTCCTCTTCTTCCACCACCACCCCGGTCTCCCTCCGGATTCTCCTGTCCGTCTGGGTCGCCGTCTCTCCTCGCGCGGCCGGGCCCGACCGGCCCGGAACCGCCGTCTCCCCCTGCGCCTCTTCTGGCAGGCCCAGGGCCTGGTAGTCCTCTGCCAGGGTGACCGCGGCTACCAGCCCCCTCGGCTGGCGGTCATGGACCCAGGCGGCCATCTGGGGCGGCAGCCCCTCGATGAATTGTTCAGCGGCCACCAGCTCCAGCGCCTCCTCGAGGTGCCCGACCCCGTCCTGCCGCAGCCACTGTTCCGCCCGGCGCCGCACCTCCAGCACGTGCAAGTGAGGCCGATCACCGGCCCCCAGCCGCAACGCGCGGAACCTCCGTCGGGCGTCCTCCGGCGTCCCCTCCTGTCGTACCTCCGGGACGTCGGCCCCCTCGCGGTTCGGTGCTCCTCCTGCTGGTGCCTCCGCCGGCCTCGCCGCGGCCCCGGCGCCGTCTCCGCGCCTTGCTCCGCCGTCCTTCCGGGACCTCCTCCGGCCCGAGCGCCGCCACGGCGCCCACCTCTTGGCCGTCGCCTCGTGCCGTGCGCTCTGCCGCCCGCCGCTCGAGGTACTCTCGCCACTCCTCCATTGTGCGGTACGGCGCTGGCTTCCCCGTTCCCGCCGCCGGGGTCCTGTCGGGCCCCACGTTGGGCTCCACTGTAGCGGTCGAGGGAAGCACACACGCAGACAACACTTCTTTTGCGGGTTTAAACATGCTTTTATTCCTGCACACAACACTGTCGCACTCTCAGCATGACACCAACCCTCGACTGCTCTCCCTGTCGGGCTTAAAATAGCCCTGCTCTAGCGCGCCCATTGGTCTCAGCCGCAGCTCTAACGAACTGCAGCTGATCCCAATGAGCGCGCTTCTCTCTCTCCTGTCGCAGGTGCGCTAAACCACGCCCCTGCCCCCCACACTCACTTTTGAAGTTTACATTTTGATCCTCGTTCACCTGACGACATCTCGAACGACAACTTAATAGATCTTAATGTGTACTTTATGTGTACTTTATTGGTACTTTATTTGTACTTCATGGGTACTTTAGCACTAATACGGACGTGTCAGCGTTTCAAGAGAAATCACAGATTGTCAGCTCTAATTATGACACAAAGATGTCTCATTAATTATCTGATTAACTCAACATGAAATGTGTTATTGTGGTGATTAAATCTGAGAAGTCTCCTTCCTTTCAGGGTGAATGTTTGAGTTGCTCCAAAGTCAAACTGTACCAGTGCTCCACTGGAGTCTACACGGTAAGAGGTCTAACTCTACTCCTTTTCTGCAGGCTTTACTTCCTTATACATGTTGATATATGATAGCAGGCTTTTCTTCCTTATACATATCATTGGTATATGATCAGACACCTGATGGAGCGTCTCTTTATTGATCAGGGCTCCTCCTTTGGGTGCGTGTACCCTGTGTCCATCGGCAGGCCGGCTCTCACCATCCCGGTTACCGGCTGCTTGGCGCTCTGCAACGCGACCGTCAAGGTGATCGAACCCAACAGCCACGTTATGAAATATCACTTCATGTTTTTAATGCGCAACATGAATTAATGATGTTTGTGTTTGTGGTCCAGACTTCGGCGTGCTGTAAAGGGTTCTACGGTCCAGACTGTGGTCCCTGTCCCGGGGGGTTCCAGACCCCGTGCTCCGGACACGGCCAGGTCAGATCCAACACCCATCCTGATCAATATCTCTGATTGACAGGTCCAGGTGTCATGAGCCTTTTCCTTTTACCTTTACAGTGTATGTTGTAGTGTTACAATGAGACTGGTGGTAATGGAAGTGTTTCTCTCCTGTAGTGTTACAATGAGACTGGTGGTAATGGAAGTGTTTCTCTCCTATAGTGTTACAATGAGACTGGTGGTAATGGAAGTGTTTCTCTCCTGTAGTGTTACAATGAGTCTGGTGGTAATGGAAGTGTTTCTCTCCTGTAGTGTTACATGGAGACTGGTGGTAATGGAAGTGTTTCTCTCCTGTAGTGTTACATGGAGACTGGTGGTAATGGAAGTGTTTCTCTCCTGTAGTGTTACATGGAGACTGGTGGTAATGGAAGTGTTTCTCTCCTGTAGTGTTACATGGAGACTGGTGGTAATGGAAGTGTTTCTCTCCTGTAGTGTTACATGGAGACTGGTGGTAATGGAAGTGTTTCTCTCCTGTAGTGTTACAATGAGACTGGTGGTAATGGAAGTGTTTCTCTCCTGTAGTGTTTCAATGAGACTGATGTAATGGAAGTGTTTCTCTCCTGTAGTGTTACAATGAGACTGGTGGTAATGGAAGTGTTTCTCTCCTGTAGTGTTACAATGAGACTGGTGGTAATGGAAGTGTTTCTCTCCTGTAGTGTTACATGGAGACTGGTGGTAATGGAAGTGTTTCTCTCCTGTAGTGTTACATGGAGACTGGTGGTAATGGAAGTGTTTCTCTCCTGTAGTGTTACATGGAGACTGGTGGTAATGGAAGTGTTTCTCTCCTGTAGTGTTACATGGAGACTGGTGGTAATGGAAGTGTTTCTCTCCTGTAGTGTTACATGGAGACTGGTGGTAATGGAAGTGTTTCTCTCCTGTAGTGTTACATGGAGACTGGTGGTAATGGAAGTGTTTCTCTCCTGTAGTGTTACAATGAGACTGGTGGTAATGGAAGTGTTTCTCTCCTGTAGTGTTTCAATGAGACTGATGTAATGGAAGTGTTTCTCTCCTGTAGTGTTACAATGAGACTGGTGGTAATGGAAGTGTTTCTCTCCTGTAGTGTTACAATGAGACTGGTGGTAATGGAAGTGTTTCTCTCCTGTAGTGTTACATGGAGACTGGTGGTAATGGAAGTGTTTCTCTCCTGTAGTGTTACATGGAGACTGGTGGTAATGGAAGTGTTTCTCTCCTGTAGTGTTACATGGAGACTGGTGGTAATGGAAGTGTTTCTCTCCTGTAGTGTTACATGGAGACTGGTGGTAATGGAAGTGTTTCTCTCCTGTAGTGTTACAATGAGACTGGTGGTAATGGAAGTGTTTCTCTCCTGTAGTGTTACATGGAGACTGGTGGTAATGGAAGTGTTTCTCTCCTGTAGTGTTACACGGAGACTGGTGGTAATGGAAGTGTTTCTCTCCTGTAGTGTTACATGGAGACTGGTGGTAATGGAAGTGTTTCTCTCCTGTAGTGTTACATGGAGACTGGTGGTAATGGAAGTGTTTCTCTCCTGTAGTGTTACAATGAGACTGATGGTAATGGAAGTGTTTCTCTCCTGTAGTGTTACAATGAGACTGATGGTAATGGAAGTGTTTCTCTCCTGTAGTGTTTAGAGGGCATTGGAGGAAATGGATCATGTGTTTGCGATTCAAACTACAGAGGTTCTCGCTGTCAGTACTGCTCCTCCTCCAACAAATATGGCTCAAACTGTGACAGAAGTAAGTCTGAATCTTTTCTTCCTGTGACTTCACACAGGTAGCTGTGATGTCATGATGATGTGTTAACCCTCACCTGTCTGTCCTCAGCCTGTCCCTGTATCCACGGACAGTGTGACAACCGCCCGGACTCAGACGGACGCTGTAAGCTGGACTCCTGCCTGACGGGTTTCACCGGTCGGTTCTGCGACCGCATGACAGTGGCGTGTGGCGTTCAGGCTCAGTTCTGTCACGCCCACGCAGACTGCACCTTCAACCTGCCAACCACCAGGTGAGTTTACCTTCAGCGCGTTAAGGTTCACCTGTTAGCCGTGAGCACAGATGAACAGCTGTTCATGAGTCTAACTTGTTCAGTTCATCTGTGTGTTTTCAGCTGTGAATGTAAACCTGGTTACCAAGGCGATGGTATCACCTGTGTGGAGTCAGACCCCTGTGCTCCGCCTCTCAGGGGCGGCTGTAACGTGAATGTAAGTCAGTCAGACGTAACCTTCTTAAATATATTCAGAGGAAGAAAATGAAGATGTATTGTGTGTGTATAACCTGAGGACGTCACTGTGCCCCCTGCAGGCTAAATGCATAAAGACAGGACCAGGTACTCACACCTGTCAGTGTCTGAGCGGATGGAGGGAGGACGTGGACGAGTGTCAGCCAATCAACAACTGTGACAGGCCGGACGGAGGAGGCTGCCACTCCAACGCCACCTGCATCTACGTCGGCCCCGGACAGGTGACTTCCTCCTCAGCTACTTTTGATCGGTTCTCCACTGTGTGACTGTAACGAGAGCCGCCACAACTCTGTGCTTGTTGTGGTTCCACCACAGAGTGACTGTTCCTGTAAAGCTGGCTACAAAGGCAACGGGCGAGCCTGCGAGGCTGTGAACCAGTGCGTCTCTGAGGACGGAGGCTGCCACAACTTAGTAAGTCCCAGAGAGCTTCTTCTTCATCCAGCTGAAAGCATGCAGGAGGAAGAGGAGAATAAAGTGTTCTGTGTTCAGGCCAGCTGCCGCCTGCTGTCCTCCCAGTGGACGTGTGTTTGTGATGGCGGCTATGTTGGAGACGGACGCAGCTGTTACGGTACCGTCGCTCAGGTGAGTCGCGCTCGGACGTGAGACTGCGTCTTTGCAGCTTCACCAACTGACCTGAGTGTGTTCTCCTGGTGCATTCAGGTGCTGCTGTACTTGCCAGACGCCGCCGAGTTCTCCACGTGGACAACTGTGAGTGTCACACCTCAGGGGTTTGGATATAACACTGAATAACTAAAGAATTACACAATTAAGATGCGTACACATAAAACTCCATGTTCAGGCCTTTGAGATCCTCCTTTGTGAACCCTGAGATCCTCCTTCGTGAACCCTGAGATCCTCCTTCTTGAACCCTGAGATCCTCCTTGAGATCCTCCTTTGTGAACCCTGAGATCCTCCTTTGTGAACCCTGAGATCCTCCTTCTTGAACCCTGAGATCCTCCTTTATGAACCCTGAGATCCTCCTTTGTGAACCCTGAACTATTTCAACAGAACAACATCAACATGTTGAACCTTTGTGAGTCTCTTAAGATAAGATAAGATAATCCTTTATTAGTCCCGCAGTGGGGAAATTACAGGATTACAGCAGCATTGCTCAGTACGTAAAGATAAAAAAAACAAGTAATATAAATAAACAGTAATAAACAGTAATAAACATAATAAAATAAACAGTAAGGAAGAAATTGAATGTACAGTAGAATATTGAATATACAAATTACAAAATATTACAAAATATTGCACCAGAATGAGTTAAAGTGATCTGAGTGATAAAGTGTTCAAGTATTGAGAGTTGAATGTTTGTGGGCTACTGGGAGGTCAGCTTGTTGTGCAGCCTGACAGCAGCAGGGAGGAAGGACTTGTGGTACCTCTCCTTCACACACCGGGGGTGAATCAGCCGGTGGCTGAAGGAGCTGTGCAGAGCTGCCAGGGTGTCCTGCATGGGGTGGGAGGCGTGGTTCATCAGGGATGAGAGCTTGGCCATCATCCTCCTGTCTCCCACCACCTCCACAGTATCCAGAGGACACCCCAGCACGCATCTTGGAGATAACATGTCTTTCCGTCCTCGTGTCTAGGACTCCGGTCTGTCCAGGTCTCTGTCGGGGGAGAACGTCACCCTCCTGGTTCCGTCTTCGGCTGCCATCTCCAAAATGTCTCCGGAGGACAAAACCTTCTGGACCACAAAGGGAAACCTGCCGAGTCTCATCAGGTTGCAGCTTAGCGGGATTTCAATCATGTCGTGTTTTTCATTTGAGCACCAAACTAATAACCATTTGTCCCTCATCACAGAAACCACGTGATCCCAGGGAACTACCCCTTATCCAGTCTGACCAGCACTTCCTCCCTGACTTCCCTTCTCAAGACATCACTTCCTGTTTTAACAGCCAATGAGGTGAGTCCACAGAGCAGCTGGTTCACCATCATTTTATAGAATTTCAGTCCACAAAACTAAAGCAAGTGGTGAACTCCAAAAGTCAATCCCATAAACCTCCATGTCATTACAGCAGAAATAATAATAAATATAATATATCATTATAATAATAATAATTATAATAATAAAGCGAGCATACAGTTTATTTTGTTTACATGTGTACATTACATTACATTTCATTTAGCTGACGCTTTTATCCAAAGCAACTTACAATAAGTGCATTCTACGGTTACAAACAAGAATCAAAACAACAAGAATCAAGAGGGTACAATTTCGCCAAAGGTTCAACTACAAAGTGCTATCAGTAAGAGCCATTTCAGTGCTACTATAGTGCTACATCCTTCATTCAAGGTATAGTCTGAAAAGATGTGTTTTTAGTTTGCGACGGAAGATGTAGAGACTTTCTGCTGTTCTGATGTCAATGGGGAGCTCATTCCACCATCGAGGAGCCAGGACAGAGAACAGTCGAGACTTTGTTGAGTGTTTAGCTCTCAGTGACGGAGCTACAAGCCGATTGGCAGAAGCCGAGTGGAGCGCACAAGTTGGGGTGTAAGGTTTTACCATGTCCTGGATGTAGACTGGACCAGATCTGTTCGTAGCACGGTAAACCAGTACCAGTGTTTTGAAGCGGATGCGGGCGGCCACCGGTAACCAGTGAAGGTCGCGGAGGAGCGGAGTAGTGTGGGTGAATTTCGGGAGGTTAAAGACCAGTCGAGCTGCTGCATTCTGGATGAGCTGCAAAGGTCGGATGGCACCAGCAGGTAGACCCGCCAGGAGGGAGTTACAATAGTCTAGACGCGAGATGACCAGAGCCTGGACGAGAACCTGTGCCACCTTCTGGGTGAGAAGTGGACGTATTCTCCTGATGTTGTGCAGCATGAATCTACAGGAACGAGTTGTTGCGGTAATGTTGGCCGACAGGGAGAGTTGACTGTCCAGGGTCACACCGAGGGTTCCTGGCAGTCGGGGTCGGGGCCAAGACTGAGTTGTTGAAGGTAATCGTCAGGTCGTGAGTGGGAGAGACTTTTCCTGGAAGGAGAAGTAATTCCGTCTTGTCGGGGTTAATCTTCAAGTGATGTGCGGACATCCATTGTGAGATGTCAGTCAGACAGACAGAGATTCGTGCTGCTACCTGTGTTTCCGATTTGGGAAACGAGAGGATCAGTTGGGTGTCGTCAGCATAGCTATGGTAGGAAAAACCATGTGAGCGAATGACGGAGCCAAGAGAGTTGGTGTACAGGGAGAAGAGGAGAGGACCGAGGACGGAGCCTTGAGGGACCCCAGTAGTGAGAGGACAAGGCTCAGACACAGATCCTCTCCAGGTTACCCAGTAGGTCCGATCGCTGAGGTAGGATGAGAGGAGGGAGAGCGCAGTGCCTGAGATACCCAGGTCCTGGAGGGAGGAGATGAGGATCTGGTGGTTCACTGTGTCAAAGGCAGCAGAAAGGTCCAGAAGGATAAGGACAGAGGAGAGAGAGGCTTCTCTCGCAGTGTGAAGCTGCTCTGAGACAGCAAGGAGGGCAGTCTCTGTTGAGTGGCCTGCCTTGAATCCAGACTGGTGAGGGTCCAGAAGGTTGTTCTGGTGGAGGAAGGAGGAGACTTGATTGAAGATAGCTCGCTCCAGGGTTTTAGAAAGAAAGGGAAGGAGAGAGACAGGTCTGTAGTTGTTGACTTCTGACGGGTTGAGAGTGGGTTTCTTCAGGAGAGGGTTAACTCTTGCCTCCTTCAGAGAGTTAGGGAAACAACCAGTTGAGAGGGAGGTGTTAATAAGATGGGTGAGAAAGGGAAGAAGGTCGGGAGCAATAGACTGGAGGATGTGAGATGGGATGGGGTCAAGGGGGCAGGTGGTTGGGCGGGCAGAGGTTACCAAGGTAAGAACTTGATCGGGAGACAGGGGAGTGAAAGAGGAAAGCGAAGGGGAAGAGGATAATGTTAAAGGAGATGTAGTTATGGGAGGGGGATCAGTGAATGAGGAGCGTATGTCATCTATCTTTTTTGTAAAGTAGTCGACAAAGTGGTTCGGTAGAAGGGTGGAGGGAGGAGGAGGACAGGGGGGGTCAAGGAGGTTGGAAAAAATGGAGAAGAGTTTTTTGGGGTTAGAGAAAGAAGATTCAATTCTGGATTGGTAGAACAGGCTTTTGGCTGCAGAGATAGAGGCAGAGAAGGAGGCGAGAAGAGAGTGATAGGCGTGCAGGTCGTCTGCGTTTTTGGATTTTCGCCATTTCCTTTCCGATGCTCGCAAAGTGGCTCTCTGGGCACGGACCGGGTCTGACAACCACGGAGCTGGAGGGGAGTTGAAGACCTTTCATGTCGTAAGAGGACAGAGAATCAAGAGAGGAGGACAGAGTAGAGAGGAGAGTGTCTGTGGCAGAGTTAGGATGCATGAGTGAGAAAGAGTCAGTTGAAGGAAGGGCTGACAGAACAGACGAGGCCAGAGAGGAGGGAGAGAGGGTAAGAGAGAGGGAGGAAGGAGAGAAGGAGAGAGAGAGGAGGGAGAGAGGGAGCGAATGTTACGACGGACAGGTGCAGAGTCCGTTGCTGTGGGAGGGTTGTCAGTTCCCAAGAGTGGGAGAGAGTAGGAGATAAAGAAGTGGTCGGAGACGTGAAGTGGAGTTACAGTGAGGTTAGATGTTGAGCAGTTTCTGGTGAAAATATAGTCAAGATGATTTCCAGCTTTGTGAGTCGGAGGTGAAGGACTAAGTGAGAGAGCAAAGGAAGACAGTAAGAGCACCAGGTCACATGACTTCACGGTCTGGATGTTGAAGTCACCTAGAAGAATGAGAGGGGGGCCGTTTTCTGGGAAATTTGATATGAGGACGTCTAATTCTTCCAAGAAATCTCCCAGGGAACCAGGTGGACGGTAGAGAACAACAATGTTCAGTTGAACCGGATGGGTAACCGTCACAGCATGAAGCTCAAAAGACAGTGGTGTAGGCAATGGAAGCGGGTAGAGAGAAAAACTCCATTTGGGGGAGATGAGTAGACCCGTGCCACCACCCCGGCCAGTGGGCCTAGGTGTGTGGCTGAAGGAGAAGGCAGAGGAGAGAGCAGCAGGGGTAGATGTGTTGTCTGGTGTGATCCAGGTCTCAGTGAGAGCCAGGAAGTCCAGAGATTGCTTGATAGCAAAGCCAGAGATGAAGTCTGCCTTGCGGTTAGCTGACTGGCAGTTCCAGAGGCCTCCAGTGACGAGGTGTTGGGTTTGTGTGGAGCGGGTGGGATGAAGAAGCACGGAAGGATTTTGATGCAAGTAAGAACGAGTCCGAGGTCTGAAGTATCTACGAGTTGATATGTACACAGGTATGGGCGGGAAGCACATTTTCACAAAGAAGTGTTAATGCTCAGCCGCCCCCGAAGACTCCAACGAAAGACTCCTTTGTCTTTATCCTCCGAGTCTTGACTCCAACGAAAGACTCCTTTGTCTTTATCCTCCGAGTCTTGACTCCAACGAAAGACTCCTTTGTCTTTATCCTCCAAGTCTTGAGTCCAACGAAAGACTCCTTTGTCTTTATCCTCCGAGTCTTGACTCCAACGAAAGACTCCTTTGTCTTTATCCTCCGAGTCTTCATACGATGAGTCTTCACTGACGCTTCAAACCCACACCTGCTTCTATACCGGTGTTAGCGATAATTATCTACAGCTGAGTTGACTACGCCCCAGGTCGTTAGTGAGATGGCCACCAATCGAGAGTGCTCTGGCTCAGGACAATAGCAGGCTTTCCCTTTAATCAGTGAGGTGAGACTTTCCCAAGAACAGCTGCTTTTTGCCAAAAATGAACAAGGACAGGATCTGTTTACCTAAGTAGAAAGTAAAACCAGAGCCTAGTCCCAAGTACAGTAGGATTACAGAAGCAGACTTTAACCCTAGCTAGTTCAGTTGCGTTTAAGTCACTTGACCAAAGCAAAGTCCCGGCTCAAACGATTCAGATAGAAATGACAGTACAGATTAACAGTCTACTAGAAATAGTCAAGTAGAGATAGTTCCACAAGTAGTAGAACCAATACAGCAAGTACAATAGGAATATAGCTGAGAAACCTCTATAGAGAATGTACTCAGCCAAGATTCCAAGAAGTCCAGCAATCTTGTCACCAGTCACCAGTAGAGAGTTGCACACTGAGGAGTGGCTTCCTGTAATACTTAAAACATAAAGCCTGTATTTTTGTAGATAAAGAAACCTTCACCCTCTATATGAGGTTCTTTAGCGACGGAGCTGTAAATAAAGAAATGAGTGATACATGTTTTAGTTTGTTGTTCAGTTTGATTCCGTGTGTTTGATCCTCAGCTTATGTCTGTTGGAGGAGCGACCATCACCACGTCCAACGTCGCCGCCACCAACGGACTGATCCACCTCATCGATCAGGTGCTGAGAGGAAACTATTAGTATGTTTGTCATGTGTTGGTGTCAAAGTGGGTTAAGGGGTCAACCGTTTATTAACCTGCTGAGGTACTAAAGGAGAACCCGGCTGAGGTGCTAAGGGAGAGCCCTGCAGATGATCCGGTTCTAGTCCCCCACGTCGTACATGTTTCACCTCTCAGGTGCTTGTTGTGGTTCACGTTGGTGTTCAAGTGTCTGACAGCATAATGGAATCGAACCTTCTTTTCTTTGGCTTGATCCTGTCTCTTATTGTCTGGAATCTCACTCTGACTTCATGACTTTATGACTTTATGACCATGTCGTCCATTTCAGTCACTCAGAAACAATCACATTGAGCAGGGTTCAAGTTGGGAAAGACCAATTTAATGATGCTAACCATGCTCATGATGCTCATGATGCTAACGAGGTGCATGATGGTAACGAGGCTCATGATGCTAACGATTCTTATGATGCTAACGAGGTGCATGATGCTAATGAGGCTCATGATGCTAACGATGCTTATGATGCTAACAAGGTCTTTGCGTCTGCAGGTGCTGGTTCCTGAGAGGAAGCTGAGTGAAGGTCTGCTGGCGACTCTCGCTCTGAGAGCCGAGTTCTCTCTGTTCAGATCGTATCTCGTTGTACGAGCTCACCAACGCACCGCGACACGTTTTCATGACGTAATAACTTAATAACTCTGGAAACATGTTGTGTAGTTGGTTTACAGTCTTCTGTCTTGTTCAGGACTACAACCTGACGGACGAGATCGAACAGGCGGACGAGTTCACTGTCTTCGCTCCAACGGACGCCGCCGTTACTGATTACCTCCGGAGAACATCTGCAACTGTCCTGGTACAGGCAGTAGAATCTAGTCCTCATTATGAAGTGGACCAAAGGTCCTGGTACATGAAGTATAATCTAGTCCTCATTATGAAGTGGACCAAAGGTTCTGGTACAGGACGTATAATCTAGTCCTCATTGGGAAGTGGACCAAAGGTTCTGGTACAGGACGTATAATCTAGTCCTCATTGGGAAGTGGACCAAAGGTTCTGGTACAGGACGTATAATCTAGTCCTCATTGGGAAGTGGACCAAAGGTTCTGGTACAGGAAGTAGAATCTAGTCCTCAATGGGAAGTGGACCAAAGGTCCTGGTACATGAAGTATAATCTAGTCCTCATTGGGAAGTGGACCAAAGGTCCTGGTACATGAAGTATAATCTAGTCCTCATTGTGAAGTGGACCAAAGGTTCTGGTACAGGAAGTATAATCTAGTCCTCATTGGGAAGTGGACCAAAGGTCCTGGTACAGGAAGTATAATCTAGTCCTCATTGGGAAGTGGACCAAAGGTCCTGGTACAGGAAGTATAATCTAGTCCTCATTGTGAAGTGGACCAAAGGTGGTCTTAATTTGTAAACAGGATGTCAACACGACCCGGTACCACGTGGTGGTCTCGGAGCGCCTGCTGAAGACTGACCTCCAGCCTGGAGGCTACAAGCAGACACTGCTGGGCTTCTCCTTCCAGCTCGGCTTCTTCCCCCGAGACGGAAAGGTCTGAGCACAGATGATCAATAATCAATAATCGCTCTCATCAGCATCATCTGGTCACATGATAACCTGAGCGTTCTCCTCCAGCTGTTCGTGAACGAGGCTCAGATGAACTCCTCCAACATGTTGAGTGGAAAAGGAGTTATTCACGGTCTGTCAGCTGTTCTCCAGATCAACCGGAACCGCTGTGACCACGCCCAGTACCACACAGTGCTGGTACAGATACACCATATACTGTAGTATTAGTACACACAGTGCTGGTACAGATACACCATATACTGTAGTATTAGTACACACAGTGCTGGTACAGATACACCATATACTGTAGTATTAGTACAAGTACCACAAAGTGCTGGTACAAATACATGTTTATACACAATATACCAGAGTCATGGTACAAATACACATTTATACACCATATACTGCAGAGTCATGGTACAAATACACATTTATACACCATATAAACTGTGGCTCAGTGGTTAGCAAGTCAGTCTTTCAATCAGAGGGTCGGTGGTTCAAACCCCGGCTCAGCCAGTCCATGTCGATGTGTCCTTGAGCAAGACACTTAACCCTCACTGCTGCTGTGTCTACGGTTTACTGTATATCATGTAAGTCTCTTTGGATAAAAGCGTCAGATAAATGAAATGTAATGTAATATACTGCAGAGTCATGGTACAAATACACATGTATACAGCATATACTGCAGTATTAGTACCAAATACCACAAAGTTCTGGTAGAAATAGACCTTTATACAGCTCGTACTGCAATATTGGTATCAGGTTCCACAAAGTCCTGGTAGTCCTGGTAGAAATACCGTTTAGACGCCATAATAAGCTCATCACATACGTTTAGCAGGTATGAGATGGATGAGCACACAGTATTTGTGGAACTTTGTACTTCCAGACATCCGAAGTTTCACAACCACTTTGTCTGCTCTAAAGTATTTGTGGTACTTTCTAACGTTCTCTTTCTGGTCCAAAGGGAACCTGTCTGGACTGTTTGTTCCCACAAAGCAGAATCTGTCCCAACGGCACCGTCCCAGACGTGAGTTATGAATCATATCTGTCATATAATACAACATTATGATTCAACACCTGACTCATCATATAATGTAAGAAACAGAACCGTTCAACACACGACATGCAGGAAGGTTTCAGCACTTTAATTATTAGCAGCAGGCATTATTATCATTTTATTATTATCATTATTATTATCAATCACTATTATCATTATTATTATTAATATATCAATCATTATTATAATTATCATTACTATCATTATTATCATCATTATCATTATTATTATTTGATAGTTATCTTAAGAAACAGATTAAACACAAACGGCTGCATGTCTCATGGCGGTGTGTGTCATTCTAATAAATGTAGCTCTGAGTGGTTGACCCGGAACCACAAGGTAGCCGGTTCGATCCCCGGTCCCCCCATAATTTGAAGTGTCCCTGAGCAAGACCCTGAACCCCCAGTTGCTCCCCGGCCGCCTTAATTCTAAGGATGAGTTAAATGCAGACACGTAGAAATTAAACTCATGATTACTTCCTGTTCTGTGCAGAAGTCCACGAAGAAAAGGAAGTGCATGTTCATCCGGATGTTTGAAGGCGAGCGGCTGCTGACCATCGGCTGCAGAGCCACCTGCGTCCGGAGGAGCATCGTACGTATTTCTGCAGGTCACAAAGCCCCGACCTTGTGCATGACCTCTGTGCTGATGGAGAGGAATGATGTCACAAAGCCTTGACCTTCAGCATAACCTCTGTCTGCAGGTCCGGAGCTGCTGTGGGGGGTTCTTCGGGGAGCACTGCGAGCCGTGTCCCGGGTCTGGGGCCCGACCCTGCTCCGGTAACGGGGCGTGTGCAGACGGGACCAACGGCACCGGAGTCTGTCGCTGTGACAACGGCTTCAATGGCACCGCCTGTGAGACCTGCCAGAGCGGGAGATACGGAGTCCACTGTGACCAGGGTAGATAAGATCTATAGATATGATCCATGGATATGATCCATACGTGACCAGGGTAGATAAGATCTATAGATATGATCCATAGATATGGTCCATACGTGACCAGAGTAGATATGATCTATAGATATGATCCATAGATATGGTCCATACGTGACAAGAGTAGATATGATCTATAGATATAATCCATAGATATGCTCTTTAGATATCATCTATAGATATGATCCACACCGGGATCAAGACGGTGATCAGATACCGTGATACAAGGATCCGGTACATAATGACTTATCTGGGTAATTATACATATATACCCATTGTGTATATATATAAACATATGTATATATATATATACAGTATATATATATATATATATATATATATATATATATATATATATATATATATATATATATATATATATATATATATTCCGATAAAGATAAGATAAGATAATCCTTTATTAGTCCCGCAGTGGGGAAATAACAGGATAAAGAGGCTGAACCAGAATCTGAAGACATTCACCCGAAATAGTCAATTAAATTAGATTTAGGAAAAAATGGTTCTACTTGAATTTCTTGTATTTATGGTAATTTATATCTCTTCTATACATACATACATATATATATATATATATGTATGTATGTATGTATGTATATATAGCTATATCTCCTCCCTCACACAGACTGTGGCTGTAAAAATGGACTCTGTGATGAAGGACTTGAAGGAGACGGAACCTGCCAGTGTGACGTTGGTTGGAGAGGAGTCCTCTGTGAAGAGAGTATGTTACTGCGCTTATGCTTATTATTATTATTACTGTTGTAAACAATATATACATTCATGTATATATACACGTGTGTTTGTCGTTGCAGAGATCGAGTCCAGAGCTGATGAGCTGTGCGGCTCAGTGAAATGTCACACGAGTGCAAAGTAGTACTGAACAGTATTATACACATACAAATATATAGTATATATATATATATATATATATACTGATACTACAGTTTTTCTCAGTCGCTTTAGTGCATTTTTCACATCATCCCTAACATGTGCAAAATAATAAGTGCATTTCTCAGAACAATTTGTACAAACTGCAATATACAATAGATATGTTTCTAAAGCTAGTCAGTCACTAAAAATTCTTAGTACATCTCTCAAAAGTAAATATTCATGTCAATGATCATGTCAGTGTCATCAGAATGATAAGTCATTGAGTCATTGTTCACGAACAAGGTCGTCAAAATGCTTAGGCATGTTGTCAATGTAACTGTGTACTTTGGCAGTATTACATGATGTAAACTTAGGCTACAGTTTGGATGACAGTTACTGTATTGAAAATGCACAAGGCTGCACTTCTATGGCATATATCAATTTCAGTACTATTTACATATTACTGTGTGTGGGTTATTGATTGAAAGAGACTGGACAGGATTTAGTTTTTCACAGCTTTACTACTGCTACTTTATGAAAGAAAAAAAAAGAGACAAGAAGTAAAAAAAAGTAAGAAAAAGACAAGGGGCACAAAGGAAAAAAAACTAAATTGGAAAGAAACACAGGAAAATTGCAACTCTGTGTTGTGGTCTGTCTTTATATGCTTGCCAATTGATTGTTCATGAGATGCACCTTTGAGCAATTTAAACAACTGGTTGATTGTTGGTTGAACTAACACTTTACATTCCTTCATGAGTGAGGGTCAATTTCACCTGCACGATTCATCAATTCACTTTTTTGTACAAAAGGTCTTATAGAAATGTGTAAAACTATGCTTGACAGTTTATGACAAACAGTTCAACAATTTTGCATGTAATAGCTTGTGCAAGGAACTAATGCCTAGATGTTTTGAGGGGCAAGACTATTCAACACAGAACCATCTACTATATTTTGATCAACATGACATGAGCAATTGAAAATGTGGGAAAAAGCTGACACTTGTACATTATCAATTGCAATATGTACAAAAGCAATTGCAATTTGTTCAAAGGAATAAGAAATTGCTTTAATGATGTGCACAAGTGACTAGATGATTTGGAATTTGTACAAGTAGTATCAAGAATTGCACTTTTGATCTAAGAAATGCATCAAAGCGACTGAGAAAAACTGTAATACACTCAGTCCCTGGGGAGGACCAACACATTATTCTAGTCTCAGACGGTTCTACTCAAGATGACAAGTTTTCTACTTCCTGTTTCATCTCGTCTCATAGTTGTGTCATCAGAACGTCCGTCCCCCAGTGTCTCTGTGCGGCTGGTTTCAAAGGAAACGGGACCTTTTGTCAAGGTAACGACGTGATGATTGTTGATGGTGATGCTGATGCTGATGATGATGGTGGTGATGATGAAGATGGTGGTGATGTCGTCTGCAGCTACAGACCTGTGCCTTGTGGGTAATGGAGGCTGCAGCCTCTCTGCTATCTGTAAGAGGACTCGACCCGGCAGGAGAGACTGTGTCTGTAGTGCTGGGTTCTCTGGTGACGGACTTGTGTGTGTCGGTAGGTTCCTGGGTTAGGGTTAGGGTTTAAGGTTTAGGGGATAGGCCTTAATGTTTGGGGTTAGGGTTTAAGGTTTAGGGGATAGGCCTTAATGTTTAGGGTTAGGGTTTATGGTTTAGGGGATAGGCCTTAAGGTTTAGTAGGTAGGCTTTAAGGTTTAGGGGATAAGTGTTAAGATTTTAGTCAAAATACAACAATATGAATGTGTGTTGTGTTCGAGTGCTGCAGGACTTCTCTGCTTCTCCCACAGAAATTAATCCCTGTCTGGAGGGAAACGGAGGCTGTCACAGTAACGCAGACTGTGTTCACGTCGGACCAAACAAAGTAAAACCTGATTCTACTCTGATATGAACGTTTCTGATGGTGAGGCGTTCACTGCCCTCAGGTTATGATCATATCTGTTTCCTCTAGACTTCCTGTTCCTGCAGTGAAGGTTTCTCAGGTGATGGAAAGAACTGTAAAATGATCAACTTGTGTCAAAAGGTGAGTTTGTTTGACTGGATTTAAGTGGGAAAACAAAAGTACTCCAAAGAAAAGACAAAATACTGAAAAATAAACACAAACATTACTCCCAATAAACACAAAAGTAATGCAAGATAATTTGTGTACAATTATTTTCAGGCAACAAAAGTACTACAGAATGTTAAAGTATTGTGAAAAAACACAAAGATATTATGAAAGAACAGTAAAGTACAAGGAAAGGGAAAGTTTGTAAGGAACACAGCAGTACTTTTCATAATCCATAGAAACCACACATTACTCAGTAATGTAGTAATGTACAGTACTTCCATATTACTCAGTATTGTAGTAGTTGTACAGTACTTGTGCTACTACTCAGTATTGTAGTAGTTGTACAGTACATGTGTAGTAGTTGTACAGTACGTGTGTAGTAGTTGTACAGTACTTGTGTAGTAGTTGTACAGTACGTGTGTAGTAGTTGTACAGTACTTGTGTAGTAGTTGTACACAATGCCGTGTGCTGCTGATGCTTCCAGAGAAATGGAGGCTGCCATCAGTACGCCAGGTGTAACATGACGGGTCCAGGTGTTCGTACCTGCACGTGTATCGGGAACTTCATTGGCGACGGAGTCACTTGCAAAGGGACTGTGGGGAAGGTATGTGCATGTATGTATGTACTGTGACGGTCCCTGTCCCTAATCACTGCATGTATGCTGTTGTCTCTAGGGAGCAGGTTACGTGATGCGGAGCACCTGGTCCAGGAAGGGGGACGGCATAAAAGCCCTGCGGTAGCGTTGCTCGGAGCGCGGGTTTTCCTCTCGGGCAGATGCGGGGTGATCCCAGGCCGTTGTTTCCGGTGACCTTGTTTGTGCTTCCGCTGACAACACCTACACTCCATTACACACGCACACACCTTGACACGACTGATATTACTGACGGCCACACTCCATGAAGGTAACTATTGTCGTACTGAATAAACATCTTAAGTTACCCTCAGCTGTTGTCTGCGCCGTATTTGTCATGGCCTAATGAGCCGGGTTATGACAAATACGCCGCAGTAATATCAGTCGTGTCAAGGTGTGTGCGTGTGTAATGGAGTGTAGGTGTTGTCAGCGGAAGCACAAACAAGGTCACCGGAAACAACGGCCTGGGATCACCCCGCATCCGCCCGAGAGGAAAACCCGCGCTCCGAGCAACGCTACCGCAGGGCTTTTATGCCGTCCCCCTTCCTGGACCAGGTGCTCCGCATCACGTAACCTGCTCCCTAGGGACAACAGCATACATGCAGTGATTAGGGACAGAGACCGTCACAGTACATGTATATTTATATGTATTAGTACACACTGTACGGAGCAACCAGAGGTCTTTGAACTCTCTGATGACTCTCTGCAGGAGATCCTGACCAGGAAGCTGAGGGACTTCTACTTCAGTCTGATGGTGAGTGATTGCCTCTGTTTCCTACTGCAGGGGAAACCATATGAACGTATGAATAATTATACAAACTCTGCTTCCAGATGGTGGAGATTTCCCTGAAAGGTCGAGGCCCGTTCACTGTCTTCGCTCCGAACGCTGAAGCCTTCGCCGCAGAGAGAAACCGCGGTAACAAGGTAGCGATGTTTTTATGATTATGATGACTCGTCTTTGTTCAGACGGATACAGGGTGGTGATGCAACGAGGTTCAGATGTTCATGTTCCCTTCAGGAGGAACCAACAGCAGTTGGAGACATTAGTTCTCTAGAGGGTCTAAGACACATGTGTCAAACTCAAGGCCCGCGGGCCAAATGTGGCCCGCCACGTCATTTTATGTGGCCCGCGACGGCTTGGAAGGCATGACCACCACCGTGGACCCGTTTTCAGTCTGTCGCGGATCCGTTTTCAGTCGGTCGCGGACCTTTGCATGGGCAATATAAAAATCCTGTGATTTTATTTTGAAGGGAATATTGAATGCAGCAGTGTGTCTATTCACACTCCTCAGTGCTGCGTTCACAACACACTTGCATGAGTTTACACACGCACTATTTGTGATAGTTCACTTCATTCCCGACCTTTTTATTATGTTTGTGCATGAAAGCACTGCTGAGTCTGTTAAAAAAGGCTGAAGTTATAAAATGATTATGTGTGTTGTATTACTTTGTGTCCTTAAGATGCACTTTG
This sequence comes from Cottus gobio, assembly GCA_023566465.1. Lineage (NCBI taxonomy): Eukaryota > Metazoa > Chordata > Actinopteri > Perciformes > Cottidae > Cottus > Cottus gobio. The sequence continues at coordinate 19,210,166 of CM042236.1, forward strand.
GGGTTTTTAATTGAGTGTAAAAGGGAATATTTCAAACTAGTTTTTTTGTGTTGGCATGTGAGATTCTGTACCATTTCAGGCTCAAACTGCACCATCTTTTCATTAAATCCATTTGAGAAGTTGAGCATGTTCCTTGCTTTGGATCTCGGTTCATTCAGGGGTGATGGTGCAGCCAGACCAGTAGAACCACTGCCCCAGACCACATGCATGTTATTATTGGCTAGTTATGTCCTTCTCAACTGTGACAAAAAAAGCTTTGAACAAAGTTAATATAACAACGATTGTTTGATCTTTGTCTTTGTTATTTTCTTCTGTTTTAAGTTTGATCTTTGATATAATAATGTGGGTTTATATATATATATATATTACATTACATTACATTTCACTGACGCTTTTATCCAAAGCGACTTACATGATATACAGTAGACCGTAGACACAGCAACGGTGAGCAATGAGGGTTAAGTGTCTTGCTCAAGGACACAACGACGCAGACTGCCGGAGCCGGGGATCGAACCACCGACCTTCTGATTGAAAGACCGACTTGCTAACCACTGAGCCACAGTCTCATATATATATATAAATGCATGTACAATATTTTTACACTTGAATAAACAATACAAAGACAGTTATTTAACAATATGTTCGGTAGTAGTTAAATTTATACAGTGTTACAGTTACAACCGGCCCTTTGAGGGCGACCATGATGCTGATGTGGCCCGCGGTGAAAATGAGTTTGACACCTCTGGTCTAAGAGCTAAAGACCGTATCTGACATCTTATATTTATTAATATCTCTTAACTTTAGACAAAGTCGCTGTTCTCGGACACACACAAAGAGCGGCTCGCTGCCGTCCTGCGGGGCCACATTGTCATGTGTCACACGCTGCTGCCGGCTGACCTGGCCCGCCCCCGAAACCTGACGTCCCTGTCCGGACTCGTCCTGACGACCAAGTCCATCCAGGTGACCAATCAGAGAGCAGAATCACAGTCTGAGTTCATTTCAGGGAGTGGAGCCAGGAGGCCATTTGTTGGTAATGGAGAGGGGGTGGAGCCTCAAACTGACACCCTCTTTTCTTCAGACCTGATAACACCTGATACTTAATGTTTGATCTGGATTTAATGGATAAATTAAAGATGTTGACGATATAAAAATAATGTATTTTGTTGGTAATTCATTTGTGTGTCTTGGATGTTTCCAGGGAAGCATCTCCATCAACGACGCCAACGTGACGTACAGCGACACCGTCAGCGTTAACGGTATCTACCACGAGATCAACAGGATTCTGTTTCCTCCCAGAGAGGACAAAGAAAAACAACCAGCTGTTCCTGTGAGAACTCCTCTTCATCTTCATTGTTATGTTAGTCTCACTATCAGCTCATTATGTTTGAGGCATTGAATGGATCAATGTTTGTCTCCAGGATGCAACTCAGCTGAACCTGACTAACGTGGCAGAGGTTCATGGTTATAAAACTTTCTACAGACTGCTGGAGGTAAGAACGCCGTCCTTCTTCACTGAGATACAAACTTGCTGGTGAGGATGAAGAAGCCTGGAGATGGTCATGGGTTCATAACCTTTGAACTGTGGACTAATTTCATCCAGTACATCTGTTTATACTGTGTTTACCTGTGACACATATCAACCTTCATCCTTTGACCTTCAGACCTAATTACATCCGGTGTTCATGGTAGATGGAGATCTGCATTGGTATACGTGTCTTGTTAATGGTTCTGATTAGTAGACGTGTCTTGTTAATGTTAATGATTGGTATACATGTCTTGTTAATGGTTCTGATTGGTATACGTGTCTTGTTAATGGTTCTGATTAGTAGACGTGTCTTGTCAATGGTTCTGATTGGTATACATGTCTTGTTAATGGTTCTGATTGGTATACGTGTCTTGTTAATGGTTCTGATTAGTAGACGTGTCTTGTTAATGTTAATGATTGGTATACATGTCTTGTTAATGGTTCTGATTGGTAGACGTGTCTTGTTAATGTTAATGATTGGTATACATGTCTTGTTAATGGTTCTGATTGGTAGACGTGTCTTGTTAATGTTAATGATTGGTATACGTGTCTTGTTAATGGTTCTGATTGGTAGACGTGTCTTGTTAATGGTTCTGATAGGTAGACGTGTCTTGTTAATGGTTCTGATTGGTATACATGTCTTGTTAATGGTTCTGATAGGTAGACGTGTCTTGTTAATGGTTCTGATTGGTATACATGTCTTGTTAATGGTTCTGATTGGTATACGTGTCTTGTTAATGGTTCTGATTGGTAGACGTGTCTTGTTAATGGTTCTGATAGGTAGACGTGTCTTGTTAATGGTTCTGATTGGTATACGTGTCTTGTTAATGGTTCTGATAGGTAGACGTGTCTTGTTAATGGTTCTGATTGGTATACGTGTCTTGTTAATGGTTCTGATTGGTATACATGTCTTGTTAATGGTTCTGATAGGTAGACGTGTCTTGTTAATGGTTCTGATTGGTATACGTGTCTTGTTAATGGTTCTGATTGGTATACATGTCTTGGTAATGGTTCTGATTGGTATACGTGTCTTGTTAATGTTAATCATTGGTATATGTGTCTTGTTAATGGTTCTGATTGGTAGACGTGTCTTGTTAATGGTTCTGATAGGTAGACGTGTCTTGTTAATGTTAATGATTGGTATACGTGTCTTGTTAATGGTTCTGATAGGTAGACGTGTCTTGTTAATGGTTCTGATTGGTAGACGTGTCTTGTTAATGGTTCTGATTGGTATATGTGTCTTGTTAATGGTTCTGATTGGTAGACGTGTCTTGTTCATGTTAATCATTGGTATATGTGTCTTGTTAATGGTTCTGATTGGTAGACGTGTCTTGTTAATGGTTCTGATTGGTAGACGTGTCTTGTTAATGGTTCTGATTGGTATACGTGTCTTGTTCATGTTAATCATTGGTATATGTGTCTTGTTAATGGTTCTGATTTGTAGACGTGTCTTGTTAATGGTTCTGATTGGTATACGTGTCTTGTTCATGTTAATCATTGGTATATGTGTCTTGTTAATGGTTCTGATTGGTAGACGTGTCTTGTTAATGGTTCTGATTGGTAGACGTGTCTTGTTCATGTTAATCATTGGTATATGTGTCTTGTTAATGGTTCTGATTGGTAGACGTGTCTTGTTAATGGTTCTGATTGGTATACGTGTCTTGTTCATGTTAATCATTGGTATATGTGTCTTGTTAATGGTTCTGATTGGTAGACGTGTCTTGTTAATGGTTCTGATTGGTAGACGTGTCTTGTTAATGGTTCTGGTTGGTAGACGTGTCTTGTTAATGGTTCTGATTGGTATACGTGTCTTGTTAATGGTTCTGATTGGTAGACGTGTCTTGTTAATGGTTCTGATTGGTAGACGTGTCTTGTTAATGGTTCTGATTGATATATGTGTCTTGTTAATGGTTCTGATTGGTAGACATGTCTTGTTAATGGTTCTGATTGGTAGACATGTCTTGTTAATGGTTCTGATTGGTAGACATGGTCATGGTTCTGATTGGTAAATGTGTCTTGTTCATGGTTCTGATTGGTAGATGTGTCTTGTTCATGGTTCTGATTGGTAGATCAGGTTTTTATTCTTGACTGATGATCCTATATGTATTTGTGTCAGGAGACAGGTGTGATGGACCTGGTGAATGATGGGATGAACCAGCCGGTGACGGTCTTCCTGCCCTCAGATAGTGTCATGGCGTCTCTGCCACAGGAGCAGAAGGACTTCCTGTTTCACAGAGATAACCGACCACAGCTGGTGGAGTACTTGAAGTACCACATGCTTCTGGCCAAGAAGGTGATGAGTCTCCTCAGGACGATGGTTCCAGAAAAGACTTAGTGGATCTTTAACCACAATTATGGACTAATTAAGAGTCACTTCAGTTCCCGAGTTAATAAAAGCAAGACTGAACCAGTTTAGTGAAGTGGTAATTAACATCCCATTTCAGATCTCAGGTTTATAGGTCCAGGTTTTCTTTAGCAGACTGGACAGTCCCTGTGCATAAATATGTTGAGGACCAATAAGAATAATACCCTTTTTTTGAGTATATATCCATCCATCCATCCATTTTCCACCGCTTATCCGGGGTCGGGTCGCGGAGGCAGCAGGTCAAGCAGGCTGACCCAGACTTCTCTCTCACCCGCAACATCTACCAGCTCATTCTGGGGGATCCCGAGGCGTTCCCAGGCCAGCTGGGAGATATAATCCCTCCAGCGTGTCCTGGGTCTTCCCCGGGGCCTCCTACCAGATGGACGTGCCTGGAAAACCTCTAAAGGGAGGCGTCCTGGAGGCATCCTAATTAGATGCCCGAACCACCTCAGCTGACTCCTTTCGACACGAAGGAGTAGCGGCTCAACTTCAAGCTCCCTCCTGATGTCCGAGCTCCTTACCCTATCTCTAAGGCTGAGCCCGGCCACTCTACGGAGGAAACTCATTTCGGCCGCTTGTATCCGCGACCTCGTTCTTTCGGACACGATCCAAAGCTCGTGACCATAGGTGAGGGTTGGGACGTAGACCGACCAGTAAATTGAGAGCTTCGCCTTCCGGCTCAGCTCCTTCTTCACCAAGACGGCCCGGTGCAACGCCTGCTTTACTGCTGCAGCCGCACCGATACGCCTGTCGATCTCCCGCTCCATTTTACCCTCACTCGTGAACAAGACCCCGAGATACTTGAACTCCTTCACTTGTGGTAGGCACTCTGTCCCCACCCGGAGGGAGCAATCCACCGGTTTCCGGCAGAGCACCATGGCCTCAGATTTCGTGGTGCTGACTCTCATCCCCGCCGCTTCACACTCGGCTGCAAAACGCCCCAGTGAATGCTGGAGGTCATGGTCCGAGGAGGCAAACAGGACCACATCATCTGCAAACAGCAGAGAGGCTATCCTGAGATCCCCGAACCTGACATTCTCCGCCCCACGGCTGCGCCTAGATATCCTGTCCATGAAAGTCACGAACAGGACCGGTGATAAAGGGCAGCCCTGGCGGAGGCCAACACCCACCGGGAACGTATCTGACTTACTGCCGAGGATACGAACACAGCTCCTACTGCAGGCGTACAGAGACCGGATGGCCCGTTGCAACGGGTCCGGCACACCATACTCCCGCAGCACCCCCCACAAAAAGCCCCGAGGGACCCGGTCGAAAGCCTTCTCCAAGTCCACAAAGCACATGTAGACTGGTTGGGCAAACTCCCAGGACCCCTCCAGTATCCTTGCAAGGGTAAAGAGCTGGTCCACTGTTCCACGACCAGGACGAAACCCGCACTGTTCTTCTTGAATCCGAGGTTCGACAAACGGTCGGAGCCTCCGTTCCAGCACCCTGGCATAAGCTTTTCCCGGGAGGCTGAGTAGTGTGATACCCCGATAATTCGAGCACACTCTCCGGTCCCCCTTCTTGAAGATGGGAACCACCACCCCGGTCTGCCAGTCCATGGGCACTGTGCCCGACCCCCATGCGACATTGAAGAGGCGTGTCAGCCAAGACAGCCCAACAAAGTCCAGCGCCTTCAGCATCTCAGGGCGGATTTCATCCACCCCCGGCGCCTTGCCACCAAGGAGCTTTTTGACTACCTTAGTGGCCTCTGCCAGGGATATGGGTTCATCCAACCCCAAGTCTTCAGGCGCTGCCCCCTGTTCAGGGGACATGTTGACCGGGTTTAGGAGTTCCTCAAAGTGCTCCTTCCACCGCCCGACGATATCCTCTGTCTGGGTCAGCAGCAACCCTCCCCCGCTGATAACAGCCTGGGGAAGGCCCTGCTTTCCCTTCCTGAGTCGTTGGATGGTTTGCCAGAACCTCCTTGAGGCCAACCGAAAGTCCTTCTCCATGGCCTCCCCGAACTCCTCCCATGCCCGAGTTTTAGCATCCTTAACCACCACAGCTGCAGTCCTTCTGGCCTGCCTGTACCTGTCAGCTGCTTCAGGAGACCCCTGGGCCAACCAAGCCCGAAAGGCCTCCTTCTTCAGCTTGACGGCTTCCCTCACCCCCGGTGTCCACCACCGGGTTCTCGGGTTGCCGGCACGACAGGCACCGATGACCTTCCGACCACAGCTCCTAGCGGCCGCGTCCACAATAGAGGCTTTGAACATGATCCACTCGGATTCCATGTCCCCAACCTCCCTCGGGATGTGTGAGAAGTCCTTCCGGAGGTGGGAGTTGAAGACCTCCCGGACAGGATCCTCCACCAGACGTTCCCAGTTCACCCTCACTACATGTTTGGGCTTGCCAGGTCTTTCTGGCCGACTCCCCCGCCATCTGATCCAACTCACCACCAGGTGGTGATCAGTTGACAGCTCTGCTCCTCTCTTCACCCGAGTGTCCAAAACATACGGCCGCAGATCAGATGATACGATTACGAAGTCGATCATTGATCTCCGGCCTAAGGTGCTCTGGTACCAGGTACACTTATGAGCCACCTTATGTTCAAACATGGTGTTTGTTATGGACAAACTGTGGCTAGCACAGAAGTCCAACAACGAAACACCACTCGGGTTCAGATCAGGCAAGCCGTTCCTCCCAATCACTCCCCGCCAGGTTTCTCTGTCGTCGCCCACATGAGCGTTGAAGTCTCCCAGGAGAACTATGGAGTCGGCAGGCGGCGCCCTTTCCAGGACCCCTCCCACCAACTCCAAGAAGGCCGGATACTCCGAAATGCTGTTTGGTGCATAAGCACAAACAACAGTCAGAGCCTTACTCCCCGCAACTTGTAGGCGCAGGGAGGCGACCCTCTCGTTCTCCGGGGAAAACTCCAACACGGCGGCGCTCAGCCGGGGACTCGTGAGTATCCCCACTCCCGCCCGGCGCCTCTCACCCTGGGCGACTCCAGAAAAGAACAAAGTCCAACCCTTCTCCAGGAGTTTGGTTCCAGAGCCAGCGCTGTGCGTGGAGGTGAGCCCAACTATATCTAGCTGGTATCGCTCCACCTCCCTCACCAGCTCCGGCTCCTTCCCCGCTAGCGAGGTGACGTTCCACGTCCCTAGAGCTAGTCTATGTCGCCGGCGATCGGCTCGCCCAGGCCCCCTGCCCGGCCCGCCGCCCGGTCTACATAGCACCCTACCCCGATGTCTGTCCCTGCGGGTGGTGGGTCCACAGGGTGGCTGCACCATGATGTTTCTTCGGGCTGAACCCGACCGGGCCCCATGGGCGAAAGCCCGGCCACCAGACGCTCGCCGACGAGCTCGCCTCCCGGGTCTGGCTCCGGGAGGGTGCCCCGGTTTCCCTGGTCCGGGCGAGGTAGCTACATTCCGTGTGCTGCTATTCATCAGGGTTTTTTGAACCGCTCTTAGTCTGGGCTCTCCCCCGAGACCTGTTTGCCTTGGGAGACCCTACCAGGGGCAGATGCCCCGGACAACATAGCTCCCAGGATCATTGAGCCACTCAAACTCCTTCACCGCGTTAAGGTGGCGATTCGCGAAGGAGGAGTATATATTAATATTAATAATAATAATAATTCATAATTAATATAAAATATTTGAAATACTTGACAGAGATAGTAGTGAAGGCAGCAAACTAAAACCAGTGAGATATTTAGGATGGTAAACCTGTGTATCGCCTGCATGATGACATCACACATATTACATTTATTAATTTGGCCAATGAGTTTGTCCAAAGTGAAACACAAATTTGGTCCTAAACAATTTAAGAAACTTGAAGTACCCCTTTCAAAATAAAGGTTTGTGATCTCAAGACAAGACAGTGCTCGTTCATTGGCTTACAGGAAACATGAAGGTCAAATGGGATCTGACCTTGGGTTTTTGCCACCCGGAGATAGTCACAGTTTGTCCTCTCAGGTTTTCTGTTTATGGTTTATTTTTCTTACTTCCTGTCTCCACTAAGCTTTATGCGGAAGCTTTGATCCATCAGGACTCGATCCGGACTCTGCAGGGTTCACCGCTCTCATTCACCTGTGGAGGGACGGACCACATCGTAAGAACCACAGAAACGAATCAGAAATGAGGAAGAGGAAGAGACAACATCGCCGTCAGGGTTAATCTGTCTGTTTCTCCTTTGAACAGGGAGACATCTTTGTGAACGATGGAAAGTGTCGAATCGTTCAGAGACACCTGGTCTTCAAAGCTGGGATCGCCTACGGGATCGCCTGCCTGCTGACTCCGCCCAGCCTCGGAGGACGCTGTGACGAACAGACGACCTTCGACCTTCAGGTAAATCCTCACTTCACTGACTGCAAATCCCCCCCCTCCCCTCCACCCCTAGCACACACACGGACCAGCTGAAAAAAACTATATATATATATATATATATATATATATATATATGTAGTACCCGTTAAACCGCCTACTCTCCGGTGGACCAAGATGGCTGGCTGATGGGAAACAGTCACTAACTGTTACTTTAAAGATGATAATCTTTAGAACCAAACCAATAAATCTAGATTATTATTAATATTATAAAAAATAGATGCATCCACACAAGATGAAATGTGTTTGTACTCACGGTGAAATGCACTTATTGTAAGTCGCTTTGGATAAAAGCGTCAGCTAAATGAAATGTAATGTAATGTTAGTTTACACTAATCTGTGATTTGATTTCTCTGTTGTCTCTTCTTCTGTGGTAGATGAGCTGTGGACTGTGCACCCACTCAGCGTCTAGTTGTCCCAGAGGGTCCAAACTGAAGGTCTGCGTCATCGTGTTCACAGATGTGTCCGAATGTATCCAAATGTGTCCAAATGTGTCCGAATGTGTCCAAATGTGTCTGAATGTGTCTGAAAGTGTCCAAATGTGTCTGAATGTGGCGACTGTGGCTCAGTGGTTAGCAAGTCGGTCTTTCAATCAGAAGGTCTGTGGTTCGATCCCCGGCTCCGGCAGTCCGTGTCGTTGTGTCCTTGAGCAAGACACTTAACCCTCATTGCTCACCGTTGCTGTGTCTACGGTCTACTGTACACTGTATATCATGTAAGTCGCTTTGGATAAAAGCGTCAGCTAAATGAAATGTAATGTAATGTAATGTGTCTGAAAGTGTCCAAATGTGTCCGAATGTGTCTGAAAGTGTCCAAATGTGTCCGAATGTGTCCAAATGTGTCTGAAAGTGTCCAAATGTGTCTGAAAGTGTCCAAATGTGTCTGAATGTGTCCAAATGTGTCCAAATGTGTCTGAAAGTGTCCAAATGTGTCTGAAAGTGTCTGAATGTGTCCGAAAGTTTCCAAATGTGTCCAAATGTGTTTATGTGTCTCATTCCTGTCTTTATTTTGGTCTTCAGGAGGTTCAGAAGTGCGACCTTCCCACCATGTTCGTCACAAGAAACTCCGGCTGTCGCGGCATTTGCACCGTCAACTTCTGGCAGCCAAAGTGTTGTCATGGTTACCACGGACGAGACTGTCTGGGTGAGAAGACGCCGCCAGTTTCAAGAAACAAACTCTTCTCACTGGTTAAATCCACCCATCAGCTATATATATACAGTCAGGTCCATAAATATTTGGACATTGACACATTTTTCATTATTTTGGCTCTGTACACCACAACAATGGAGTTGTAATGAAAAAATCAAGATGTGCTTTAAGTGCAGACTTTCAGCTTTAATTTGAGGGTATTTACATCCAAATCAGGTGAATGGTGTAGGAATTACAACAAATTAAAATGTGGCCACCCTCTTTTTAAGGGACCAAAAGTAATTGGACAAATTAATATAATCATAAATCTAATTGTCACTTTTAATACTTTGTTGAAAATCCTTTGCAGTCAATGACAGCCTGAAGTCTGGATTCCATAGACATCACCAGGCGCTGGGTTTCGTCCCTGGTGATGCTCTGCCAGGCCTCTACTGCAACCGTCTTCAGTTCCTGCTGGTTCTTGGGGCATTTTCCCTTCAGTTTTGTCTTCAGAAAGTGAAATGCATGCTCAATTGGATTCAGGTCAGGTGATTGACTTGGCCATTGCAGAACATTCCACTTCTTTGCCTTAAAAAACTCCTTGGTTGCTTTCGCAGTATGCTTCGGGTCATTGTCCATCTGCACTGTGAAGCGCCGTCCAATGAGTTCTGAAGCATTTGGCTGAATATGAGCAGATAATATTGCCCGAAACACTTCCGAATTCATCCTGCTACTTTTGTCAGCAGTCACATCATCAATAAATACGAGGGAACCAGTTCCATTGGCAGCCATACATGCCCACGCCATAACACTACCTCCACCATGCTTCACTGATGAGGTGGTATGCTTTGGATCATGAGCAGTTCATTTCCTTCTCCATACTCTTCTCTTCCCATCATTCTGGTACAAGTTTATCTTCGTCTCATCTGTCCATAGGATGTTCTTCCAGAACTGTACAGGCTCTTTTAGATGTTTTTTGGCAAACTCTAATCTGGTCTTCCTGTTTTTGAGGCTCACCAATGGTTTACATCTTGTGGTGAACCCTCTGTATTTACTCTGGTGAAGTCTTCACTTGATTTTCGACTTTGACACAGATACACCTACCTCCTGGAGAGTGTTCTTGATCTGGCCAACTGTTGTGAAGGGGTTTTTCTTCACCAGGGAAATGATTCTTCTGTCATCCAACACAGTTGTCTTCTGTGGTCTTCCAGGTCTTTTGGTGTAGCTGAGCTCACCAGTGCGTTCTTTCTTCTTAAGAATGTACCAAACAGTTGATTTGGCCACACCTAATGTGTCTGCTATCTCTCTGATGGTTTTGTTTTGATTTTTCAGCCTAATGATGGCTTGCTTCACTGATAGTGACAGCTCTTTGGACTTCATATTGAGAGTTGACCGCAACAGATTCCAAACACAAATACCACACCTGAAATGAACCCAAGACCCTTTTATCTACTCCTTGTAAATGAAATAACGAGGGAATTACACACACCTGACCTTGAAACAGCTGATCAGCCAATTGTCCAATTACTTTTGGTCCCTTAAAAAGAGGGTGGCCACATTTGAATTTGTTGTAATTCCTACACCGTTCACCTGATTTGGATGTAAATACCCTCAAATTAAAGCTGAAAGTCTGCACTTAAAGCACATCTTGATTTTTTCATTACAACTCCATTGTTGTGGTGTACAGAGCCAAAATAATGAAAAATGTGTCAATGTACAAATATTTATGGACCTGACTGTATATATATATATATATATAATATCTGAACAGCAGCTTCTCAATGGGGGAACCTGCGGGTCCAAGTCTCAGCTAATGAGCTCGCTGATCGATCACTTTTATTGATCTCTCCACTCAATCCAGCTTGTCCCGGTGGAGCCGGCTCTGTCTGTGGTAACCATGGTAAATGTGACGACGGCCACCTTGGTAACGGTACCTGTACCTGTGAGCCGGGATTCAGGGGCGTGTCCTGTGAGCTGTGCAGTGACGGTTTCTACGGAGACACCTGTACAGGTGAGCAGCAGTCAAACAGCTTCTTGTTTGGTGTCTGCAGGTGTCTAACAGGTTGTTTCCTTCTGGTTCTCAGCCTGTACCTGTTCAGAACACGGGTCATGTGACGACGGGCCCAAAGGGACCGGTTCATGTTTCTGTGAGGCCGGCTGGACCGGAGGGCGCTGTGAGACCCCAGAAGGTGAGTCCTGGTACTGGTCCTGGTCGTAGTCTTCCTGTGAGTCCTCTGAATGAGACTCACACACTTCTGTGTTTCCTCCAGCTGAAGTCTCTGAGTGTTCTCCATCCTGCTCTGAAAAAGCCGTCTGTCACCAGAACAACACCTGTGTGTGTCGGCCCTTTTATGAAGGAGACGGACTCACCTGTACAGGTAAACACAGCAGCAGCTCAATGCAGAGGGGAGGGGCTTGGAGCCTGTCCCACTGCTGATCACGGACAAGAACGATACCAACGTTTATCAATGCCAATGTTTATCAATACCAACGTTTATCAATACCAACGTTTATCAATACCAACGTTTATCAATACCAACGTTTATCATTACCAACGTTTATCAATACCAACGTTTATCATTACCAACGTTTATCAATACCGACGTTTATCATTACCGACGTTTATCATTACCAACGTTTATCAATACCAACGTTTATCATTACCAACGTTTATCAATACCAACGTTTATCAATACCAACGTTTATCAATACCAACGTTTATCAATACCAACGTTTATCAATACCAACGTTTATCAATACCAACGTTTATCATTACCAACGTTTATCAATACCGACGTTTATCATTACCGACGTTTATCAATACCGACGTTTATCATTACCGACGTTTATCATTACCAATGTTTATCAATACCTACGTTTATCAATACCAACGTTTATCAATACCAACGTTTATCAATACCAACGTTTATCATTACCAACGTTTATCATTACCAACGTTTATCAATACCAACGTTTATCATTACCAACGTTTATCAATACCAACGTTTATCATTACCGACGTTTATCATTACCGACGTTTATCATTACCAACGTTTATCATTACCAACGTTTATCAATACCAACGTTTATCATTACCAACGTTTATCATTACCAACGTTTATCAATACCAACGTTTATCATTACCAACGTTTATCAATGCCAACGTTTATCAATACCAACGTTTATCAATACCAACGTTTATCATTACCAACGTTTATCATTGCCAACGTTTATCAATGCCAACGTTTATCAATACCAACGTTTATCAATACCAACGTTTATCAATACCAACGTTTATCATTGCCAACGTTTATCAATGCCAACGTTTATCAATACCAACGTTTATCAATACCAACGTTTATCAATACCAACGTTTATCAATACCAACGTTTATCATTACCAACGTTTATCATTACCAACGTTTATCAATACCAACGTTTATCATTACCAACGTTTATCAATACCAACGTTTATCAACAATCTCCCTGTCTCTCTCTCTGTCTCTCTCTCTGTCTGTCTGCAGTGATGGACATGTGTCAGATGTGGAACGGTGGCTGTGCCCGCGGAGCCCGGTGTTCTCAGGCAGGCGAGCAGGTGAGCTGCACCTGTCCTAAAGGCCATTCTGGAGACGGGTTCACCTGCCAGCCCATCGACCCGTGTGTCTCCGGGGACAACGGCGGCTGCCACGAACATGCCACCTGCAGCATGACGTCTCCAGTGAGGACACGCCGAGGACAGGATGAGGCCGCGTGTCACCGGCCTCAGAGTAACATGTGTTTGTGTGGCCAGGGGAAGAAGAAGTGCACCTGTAAGGACGACTACGTCGGAGACGGACTCACCTGTGCCGTCAAGCAGCTGCCAATCAGCCGCTGTCTCCAGGGCAACGGGCAATGTCACCAAGACGCCAAATGCACCGACCTCCACTTTGAAGGTATGAAACAGCTGTTAGCGTCCAATCACCGGTCTCAGGTGTACTAGCGTCTCTGCTGACCAACAGGAAGCGCCCCGCCAAAACAAAAGTCTCACAATATGCTCTTATTAAAGGTTTATTACAGAAATATTCTCTTATTAAAGGTTTATAACGGACAGATGCTCTTATTAAAGGTGTGTGTGTGTGTGTGTGTGTGTGTGTGTGTGTGTGTGTGTGTGTGTGTGTGTGTGTGTGTGTGTGTGTGTGTGTGTGTGTGTGTGTGTGTGTGTGTGTGTGTAGATGCGAGGCTCGGGGTGTTTCACCTGCGTTCAGGTGAAGGTCAGTACAAACTGAACTTCTCTGCAGCTCAACAGACCTGTGCTGCAGAGGGAGCGGCCCTGGCCACGTACAACCAGCTGTCCTACTCTCAGCAGGTCATTAAACGCAACACACACACAACTCTCACATCAGATCAACACACACATTTATGTTTGTGTCTCACCAGATATGAAATATTGTGTGATATCTCTTCTTGCTCTGAGCCGCAGACACACCGGCTGCTTTCTCTGGTCCTGCTGGTCCTGCTGGTCTCTGGGTTAAAGCTGCTGGTCCTGCTGGTCCTGCTGGTCCTGCTGGTCTCTGGGTTAAAGCTGCTGGTCCTACTGGTCCTGCTGATCTCTGGGTTAAAGCTGCTGGCCCTGCTGGTCCTGCTGGTCTCTGGGTTAAATCTGCTGGTCCTGGTGGTCTCTGGGTTAAAGCTGCTGGTCCTGGTGGTCTCTTGGTTAAAGGTGCTGGTCCTGCTGGTCTCTGGGTTAAATCTGCTGATCCTGCTGGTCCTGCTGGTCTCTGGGTTAAATCTGCTGGTCCTGGTGGTCTCTGAGTTAAATCTGCTGGTCCTGCTGGTTTCTAGGTTAAAGCTGCTGGTCCTGCTGGTCTCTGGGTTAAAGCTGCTGCTCCTGCTGGTCTCTGGGTTAAATCTGCTGGTCCTGGTGGTCTCTGTGTTAATTCTGCTGGTCCTGGTGGTCTCTGGGTTAAAGCTGCTGGTCCTGGTGGTCTCTGGGTTAAAGCTGCTGGTCCTGCTGGTCTCTGGTTTAAAGCTGCTGGTTTTGCTGGTCTCTGGGTTAAAGCTGCTGGTCCTGCTGGTCCTGCTGGTTTCTGGGTTAAAGCTGCTAGTCCGGTTGGTCTCTGGGTTAAAGCTGCTGGTCCTGCTGGTCCTGCTGGTCTCTGGGTTAAAGCTGCTGGTCCGGTTGGTCTCTGGGTTAAAGCTGCTGGTCCTGCTGGTCCTGCTGGTTTCTGGGTTAAAGCTGCTAGTCCGGTTGGTCTCTGGGTTAAAGCTGCTGGTTCTGCTGGTCTCTGGGTTAAAGCTGCTGGTCCTGCTGGTCTCTGGGTTAAAGCTGCTGGTCCTACTGGTCCTGCTGATCTCTGGGTTAAAGCTGCTGGCCCTGCTGGTCCTGCTGGTTTCTGGGTTAAAGCTGCTAGTCCGGTTGGTCTCTAGGTTAAAGCTGCTGGTTCTGCTGGTCTCTGGGTTAAAGGTGCTGGTCCTGCTGGTCTCTGGGTTAAAGCTGCTGGTCCTGCTGGTCTCTGAGTTACATCTGCTGGTCTCTGGGTTAATTCTGCTGGTCCTGGTGGTCTCTGGGTTAAATCTGCTGTCTCTGGTCCTGTTATAGGGCGGGTTGAATATGTGTGCTGCCGGCTGGTTGGACCAGGCCCGCGTAGCGTACCCGACCACGTATTCCAACCCCCAATGTGGCTTTGGACACATTGGCATCGTGGACTACGGCACTCGCAAAAAGAGCGAGACCTGGGACGCCTTCTGCTACCGGATGAAGGGTGAGAGAGGCGGAGCTTTGACATGACATCATAACCAGACTTCTGTTTTGTTGATCACTGGATCAGATGTATTGATTACCAATGATCAGGTGGTTCTGTCCAGAGGTGACCTGTGAGTGTGAGCCCGGCTACGTTGGAGACGGTTTGAGCTGCACTGGAAACCTGCTGCAGATCCTGGAATCCACTCCGGCCTTCTCCAACTTCCTCACAGTGAGTGTGACGCTGGTTCATGGTTTCATGAGATACTTCGAGACATTCCACCTTCATTGTCTTCCTCTTCTCTGACTTCTGCAGCAAATCCTGAACTGTTCCCGGGCATCTGCGTCGGGGAAGCGGTTTGTGAAGCGACTCGGGAACCTGACGGTCCAGTCCACTCTGTTTGTGCCGGACAACAGCGGCCTGCCAGCCAACCAGGTGAGTCCCTCAGGAGGAGGACCAGCCAGCCCCTCTACCTGCTGCTGAGTCCTCACCGGTCTCCCCGTGTCCCTCAGACTCTGTCTCCGCGGGACATTGAGTTCCACCTGTCGGAGGGCCAGGCTCTTCCTCTCAGCCGCCTGAAGAACGGCAGTCGGGTCAGAACTCGTGTCGGCAGTCTGACCGTCACCGGCGTTGCCGACTTGCTCCGCCCCTCAGCGCTGGTCAGACGTGTTCCTGAACACAACCTTTCAATCATATCTGATGAAAACATCACTACCACAGACAGGAAGTGTTATTTTAAGGACAGAAAACTGTCAATCAAAGGAATCAAACCCAAAACATGTTAATGCAACATTGTAAAGAAAATAGTGGCAAAGTTATTGTATAATTTTTTATTTTTTATTTTTAGTTAATGGTTGTAAACATTTAAAGTCTTCTTTAAACTCCTCAGTCGTCTCGTTTCATCAACGACCGCTTCGTCAGCAACTCGGACATCCTGGCTTCAAACGGCATCATTCATGTCCTCCAGGGGGCACTGAAGGCCCCGCCTCCTCGCCAAGAGGCAAGTGACCACTAACAACACAGTATTTACCAAGCTTAGAGTGTATCAGATCAAAATAGTTGACCTCTGACCTCACCTGTGATTGGTTCTGCAGATGCATGTGGCCCATAAGGCCGGGATGGGGGTCGGAGTGGTGCTGCTCCTGGTTCTGATAGCGGGAGTCGTCTTCGTTGGGTACCACTTCTACACCCACAACCCCAAACCCTTCCAGTTCCACTACGTCAAGGTTAGAGTGCTGCAAGTCTTCATTTGGTCTGTAATACCCTTCAGTACAACACATGTATTAGCATTAGCATGATATACTTACTAGTATGAGTACAACATTTAGTACTACACATATATTAGCATTAGCATGATATACATACACATATACTTACTAGTATGAGTACAACTTTGTTAGTACTACACATGTATTAGCATTAGCATGATATACTTACTAGTATGAGTAAAATATTGTTAGTACAACACATCTATTATCATTAGCATAACTCTTTATTAGCCTTACTATAGTGCTACTATAGTGCTACATCCTTTATTCAAGGTATAGTCAGAAAAGATGTGTTTTTAGTTTTCGACGGAAGATGTAGAGACTTCACTTTCATGATATATTTGAACACATGTATTAGCATGATATATTTGTACTCATGCATTAGCATGATATATATTTGTACACATGTATTAGCATGATATTTGTAGACATGCATTAGAATTATATATTTTGTACACATTAGCATAATATATTCGTACACATGTATTAGCACGATATTTGTACACATGCATTAGCATGATATACTTGTACACATTAGCATGATGTATTTGTACACATGAATTAGGATAAACACCAATATAAGAACATTTACATAAAACATTTGTTAGGTAGTCAAATATTTTTATAACATGTTGTTTAATGTTATAACATTTATTGTTGTTATTACAACTCATTTTAATGTATTAGTAACACATTTGATGGCATTATGAGTATTTGATATTATTTCTCTGACAGGAGGATGAGGAGGAGGAAGATGCTCCGCCTACAGATGGCAGTCGCAGCATTTGTAACCCGGTTTATGAAGCCGGTCCAGATCCAGCAGAGTCCAGCTCACCTGGAGGGGCCGTGAGTCAGAGATACTTACTAATACCACAAGGGAGCATGCATGCGCACACATATACATATACATATATATATATATATATATATACACATATATATATATATATATATATATATATATATATATATATATATATATATATATATATATATATACAGGCACGTGCACAGATAGACCCCTAGTGGTGCTCAAGCACCTGCCCTTTTGCCCTGAATGAGAAAAGTGCCCCTTCTACTGGAGCCCAATTTTTTCTTCATTCATCAGTATTTAAGAATAAAAATGTAATTTTAAAAATTACTTTCCCCCCAAATGTGTTATATATCTGACGATGCATTTATATATCTGACGGGGCATTTATTTGAGTTCTTGTGTGAGAATTTCGCCCCGACATGCTCCGCGGCGCTCACAAGCCCCGCCCCCCCCCCCCCCCCCTCCACTTAGTGCGCATGCGTGCTGAGCGCCAGGCCAAACGGGTGCAGCACTTCTCCTCTGACCCGCAGCATCAGACAAACAGGTAATGACGGTGTTTGTGCAATCCCCACGTTGTTTGGTGATAAATTAACCACAACATTAGCGCCGCTGAAAACATTACATCACAACTGGTCCGACGTTTCCTAAAAAAATAAACAAAGAAAAAACTCACGAAATCCGTGATTTCAAAGCCTTGTCCAGCTGTTTACTGACGTTAGTCATGTTTAATGAAGAGAGAGAGATATACAGGCAGGCATCTTCTTTGTGTTGTTGTATAAATGCCGTTTAGACAATTTCGAAAGTATGTTGATCAGTATGTAGTATGTAGCCAATCATCTTTATTCATAAGGAAAATGTAAGCTAGCTGTCTAATCTAGCTAGCTGTCTAGTCAGAAAACAGTAAAAAATTAGTGTGTACTGTGTTGTCAGCTTTATAGAGATTATGTAAGTCACTCTCGATTATTATGCACAACATTGATTTATCTCATTTAAAAAATTTGCAGCATAATGCCAAGAAAAGACAGACTCCAAAAGCAGAAGGACAGGGAACTGCAGCAAGCAGCTCAGGGTAGCAGCTCTCTTTTATCTTGGATCAGGCCATCAACTAGTAAAACAAATGAGGGAGAATTTATTTATTTATTATTATTATTTTTAATTTCATAAATAATTTTGGCAATGGGTGCCCTTTTTTTGGTTTGAGCACCTGCCCCCCAAAATGTCTGTGCACGTGCCTGTACACATATATATATATATATACATATATACATATATATACACTCACCTAAAGGATTATTAGGAACACCATACTAATACTGTGTTTGACCCCCTTTGGCCTTCAGAACTGCCTTAATTCTACGTGGCATTGATTCAACAAGGTGCTGAAAGCATTCTTTAGAAATGTTGGCCCATATTGATAGGATAGCATCTTGCAGTTGATGGAGATTTGTGGGATGCACATCCAGGGCACGAAGCTCCCGTTCCACCACATCCCAAAGATGCTCTATTGGGTTGAGATCTGGTGACTGTGAACTCATTGTCATGTTCAAGAAACCAATTTGAAATGATTGGAGCTTTGTGACATGGTGCATTATCCTGCTGGAAGTAGCCATCAGAGGATGGGTACATGGTGGCCATAAAGGGATGGACATGGTCAGAAACAATGCTCAGGTAGGCCGTGGCATTTAAACGATGCCCAATTGGCACTAAGGGGCCTAAAGTGTGCCAAGAAAACATCCCCCACACCATTACACCACCACCACCAGCCTGCACAGTGGTAACAAGGCATGATGGATCCATGTTCTCATTCTGTTTACGCCAAATTCTGACTCCATCTATATATATATATCTATATATATATGTGTATCTATCTATATATATATATATATATATATATATATATATATAAAAATATACAACACCATTCAGATAAAAGAGAAGCTAAAAGGTTCTTTCTTAATTCTTACAGACGATCTTCAAGCCGGGAGGAGGACCTCCCCATCTCAATTAATATATACACACACACGGTTAGCAAGTCAGTCTTTCGATCAGAGGGTCGGTGGTTCAAACCCCGGCTCAGCCAGTCCATGTCGTGTGTCTACTGTATAGCATGCAAGTCGCTTTGGATAAAAGCCTCAGATAAATGTAATGTTATGTACGTGCACATATGCGCACACACAGGTTATTCAACATGGCATCCTCCTCTCCAACTTAATAGTTTATATTATCAGTTCATACAATAATTCAAGTTTCATGAATGTAAAGTTAAGCTTAATTTAACAGATTAACCATTTGGAGCTTTAGATTGTTCAGCCAGACGTAGAACTGGGCTTTAATGCAGATTCCTGTCTGCAGACGGAGGGCCGGCACCAGGCAGAGGACCTGCTGCAGGACAGCTGAAACCCTCAGAAGCATTAAGTTCATCTGAGCAGTTTCATCGTGGACTCATGACATAAGTGGTCTTTCTGTGTTCAGGTGCCGCTCATCAACTGCAGCAACACCAGATTTTACAAACAGAGTTGCATTCCAGGACTTTGATTAAAAACAGAACACAGTGTAATCGGGAACGTTTCTACGGACAATCAAATGTGAAGAATCGTAATGTGAAGTTCAATGTTT
Organism: Cottus gobio; assembly: GCA_023566465.1. Lineage (NCBI taxonomy): Eukaryota > Metazoa > Chordata > Actinopteri > Perciformes > Cottidae > Cottus > Cottus gobio. The sequence goes on from CM042236.1 coordinate 19,229,926, forward strand.
AATAAAATATCAAACAGTGTTGAAAGCTTGTGCGCCGTATCGTTTCTCATTTTAAGGACCATTGATGTTGTAAGTTTCACACGCTCAAGTTCAGACTTTGTACATTTATTCCAAACAGAGTTGATCAATCTGACCGGTGTGTTTCGTGTCAACTGTAACCAAGTAAACGTGCATCCAACACTAACTACATCCTCAGATACAACACGCAACAGCTTCCTGCTAAAGACTTTATTTATTAGCTCAGACGTCTCCAGTCACCTCCGTGATCCACGAGAGATGATCAGAGATCCTGGAGAACACGGCCGGTTTGTCTGCGTCGCAGCGCCGGCTGCCCCACGTGACCACGCCAAACAGGAAGTAGGCCCCCCGCCTCCGACACAGCAGCGGAGCTCCGGAGTCGCCCTGCAGAGACAGATAGACACACCCTTGTAAGGGTCGTACGAGGTACTTCATCAAAATGTATTTCAGAGCCCTGATGCGTTCTCCATCGTAGTAGAAGAACCATTGTTCATACTTCCAGCTCCCTGAGAGGGAACTGAAGTCACCTTTGCCCTCTTCAAGACTCCTTCGAGTCATTTCTCCTCAAAACAGGAGGAGTTGCCTGTTTGTTAACGTGGGTCAAATAGAGCCGATGGTCTCAGGGTCGACGCACCATGCAGGAGGTGGAGCCTGCAGGATGGGAACAGATGTGGGAGTCCGTGATGAGTCCTCCTCCCCACTTCTCCCCGCAGGTGGTCTGGTTGACCAGAGTCAGTGCGACGTGGTGCAGCCGGTCTGGATCGATGTCCACTGTAAGAGAAACCAGAAAACCAGAGTCATCACAGAAACTCCTTCAAGGTCGCGATTCATGAGGATGTTCTGGGAGGTTAATGTTTCAGATCCTGCTCTGCCGTCATGAGGACCATACCTGCTGATCTGGAGGCACCCCAGCCCGTTGTGACACAAGACCAGTTGCTGTCGAGGTCCTCGTCATCTTCCTCGTCGGGGACACAAACGGCAGACACATCAGAGCCTGGAGACACGACCACGAGTCAGTTTCAATACTTCACTCAGTAAAACACAATACACCGCATGCAGTACCTACAGATACTACGTTCAAGTCTTGCGTAAAATGTTTGTGTGCTTTATTTTCAGGCGTTCCTACTGAATCTGGCCGGCACGCTGAGGCGAAGCAGCGACAGGTCGGCGGTCGGGGGGAAGCTGCCATCCTGGGGCAGGTTGAAGACCTCGTCCACCGGGATGGTTTGAGACGATGAGAACCTGAGGTCATGGACTCCCAGAGCCACCACGTCCTCTTTAGCTCTGCCGAGACAAGCAAAGTCAGCATTAACAGCGGCAGAAGAACCCGACGTAGCAGTGAGGACTCGGCGAAGGCTGATCAGCATTATTCTGTCACAGTATTCTGTGACAGTGAGGACCCAGCAGCAGATTAGTGCCCTGCTGCAGTAGTACTAGTAGAAGCAGTAGTACCTGACGTTGCAGTGCTGTGCAGTGAGGACCCAGCGGGGGTGGATCAGCGCGCCGCTGCAGTAGTGGCGTCCGTCGGCCTGCAGGCTGGCCTGCCAGGGCCAGGAGGAGGGGCAGGACTCTGTCATGTTCCCCACAGACACGGCTCCTTTCGGGGACACCGAGACAGCAGCGAGGCCTGGCACCTTCTCACAGCTGGAGTGCTGATTCTTACCACACCTGTTCTCTGTCATGCAGGTGAACAAATGCATCCATATAGGGGTGGACAGAACAACATGAACGCCTGTACACTTATTGCACACATAAGATCATTGCTTAAGTTAAAGTAGAATGTAAGAAGATACCTTCAGTGCTGATGTCATCTGCATACACGATGTCCTGATCTGTGAATTACATTACATTATATTTAGCTGAGGCTTTTATCCAAAGCGACTTACATGATATACAGTAGACGTAGACACAGCAACGGTGAGCAATGAGGGTTAAGTGTCTTGCTCAAGGACACAACGACACAGACTGCCGGAGCCGGGGATCGAACCACCGACCTTCTGATTGAAAGACCGACTTGCTAACCACTGAGCCACAGTCGAAACGCATGACGTCATACTTGTCCTTCGCACAAACACTCAGCTGCTGGATTATCTGTGACCCGTACTCATGATGTCGGCGATCCAGCCAGCGTGTTGTTGGATTTTGGTGTAGACTCCTGGTCTGCTTGCTCGTCCACAACCGACCCCCCAACTCACCAAACCTGCCAACTCATACCGGCTGCCCGTGAAGCAAGTCAGAGGACCTCCAGAATCCCCCTGAGACAGAAACATGTTGTTAGACACAGCAAGATAGAGACGGGACAGGATGACCCAAAGCATAAAGACACAACTAAAACAAAGACAGCAAGACGAGATCAAATAGACAAGATGAAGTTTGAGACAAAGAGACAAGTCAGGAAAGAGGCAAATTGTTCGTAGATTTTGTCAACTTTACTCTTGAGTCATCAGATTTCTGTCCCTCATGTCTCAGACTGGTTCAAAGGGCTCCATCACAGTAGGACCATCAGAATCTGGACCCTGATGGTCTAGATACCTGGCAGGCATCCACTCCTCCTGCATCCTTCCCAGCACAGAACATGGAGGGTTGCATCCTCCCGTGGTAGTACTGGTTACAGGCTTTAGGGGGCAGGATTGTCACATTCACCTCCTGCAGCCGGTTTACTCGAGCGCCATCTGAAGAAGAAAAGGAGCAGGAAGAGCAAGGTTCTTAGCGGAGTGGAATGAGCCAGAAGTGTCAGAGCTGCTGGACTCCTAAACTGAGGAAAGGTGCTTCAATGCTTCCTTCAGCATAGGATACACTGGACCATCCTTTATAAAAGGAAACAAGATAATAATGTGCCATAATTCTTGCCGCAGCAACATTTAAAGCAATGCACCAGTTTGTTATTCACAATAAGGAGGATTTGACATGGACTTGTCTTTACAGAGTCACCACAACGTCACCGTTGGTTTGTAGACTGTTGTTTTGACATCAGAGGGCGGAGCAAAGTACAACATACACTAAAAACATTTATGGGACCAAAATGTTCCATTGAACACCCTCTAAAAAGGGTTTGTCTCTGCTCTCGACCTGTCAATCACCCTGTAGCCCCGCCCAAAGGCAACCAGAAGAGAGAATGCAGCTTCAAAACATGAAGCTTCAGCTTCACTCTTCAGAAATTGAGTCTGAACACCTCCTCACTCTCTCGGGTGGAGCCCCAGCCCGTGATGGTGCACTTCCTGAAGGGGGTCAGCGGAGTCATCCAGAAGTCGATGGGCCTGACGAACTGGTTGAAGACCAGCGGCTGCTGCAGTCTCAGCAGAGCCAGGTCGCTCTCTTTGGTCCCAGAGTTGTAGCCGGGATGGTTGCTGATCACGGCGACTGCAACCAGCTGAACAGGGAGTACAAGGTCAGATTTGGCTTCATACCTGAACCGGGTCTAGAATACATAGACTGAGGTTTGGAGGTCCTTTACTTGCTGTCTGGGTTCGTGAGGATTATCCAGGTCATGTTTTCCAGCCAGAACAGTCCAGAAAGAAGCTTTGTTGTACCTGCAGCGGGAACACACTGAAGTTAATCCAAGTGTGGAGCTGGTCCACGTAAACCAGGTCTAGTCCAGAGCCAACAGATGACCTCTGACCTTTTGAAGCAGTGAGCAGCAGAGACGACCCACATGGGGCTGATGATGGCTCCTCCGCAGGCCGGCACGGAGGCGAACCAAAGGGAGACCTGCCAGGGCCACGAGTTGGCCCAGGCCTCCTGGCCCCCGATGATCCTGGACTCCAGCTCCAGTTCTGGACTGAAGCACCGCAACCCCGACAGGTCTGCAGAGCACAACAGTTTCTTTATCATCAACGATGATTATTCTTCATCCAAGTAACTTAAAAAAACATTTTATATTAAAGTTCACAAACAATGTTCAGTATAAGATATATTTTAATATTCAGATATTAATTTACTCAAAAGGGTTTCACACACTTTATTCATAATGTTTTTTACTATAGTGCTTGACATTTACACATTTTATATTATTTAAATGAATACATGTTTTAATCATTCATATTTAAACATTGCTTAAATATCATTTTAATATTGAAATGCATCACTTTTGTTTGTAATACTTCTGAACATTTAATCATAAATGTTTGCACGAGTTGCCATTTTTTTTAAATGCAAGGAATCAGATGTGTAAATATATACTTACTTCTGAATCCAAAGATTCCAGAGAAAAACTCCTGAGTTCCATTCACGGTCGCGTTGAGCTGATCCTGGGTCAGGCTGAGCTGATCCTGGGTCAGGCTGAGCGCTGCAGAGACAACACGGTTAGAGCGTCAAACTGACCTGAGAACAGCAGGCAGGCTGCCGGGTCCTCACCTGAGAGAGCGGTGAGCAGGCACACAGACAGCAGGCACACAGACGGCATCCTGTCTCACTGCTCCTCGACCCGCTGTGACGTCACACCCTTTAACAAGCCGCACCTGTGTGATCAGCCGCACCTGCAGCTCGTTTGGTCTCCACGAGGAAAAATAAAAGCCAAATGTTTCATAAGCTCAGTGGTTATGAATGTTCATTCATAGGACGTGGAACAATCATAATATAAATATCATAATATAATAAACAGACATTATATATATACACTGTAAAACATCACAGCCCTGTTTAGTTACTTCCACTTACTACTTCTCTTTAACTCAAAGAGCTCTGATAAGTTTTAGCTTTTGAACTTAACTGTTCAAGTTAAACGTAGTTAAACTTACAGTAATGCGTTGTGTTGACTTCTTTGAAATTTGTTCAAGTTAATTGAACTTGGCTCTTTAAGTTGTCAGTAAAAAAAAAAAAAAGACTGGAAAAAGGCGGGAGTGGGGGATAAAAGAGCAAATGTTGTCATGTTTGAGTTTTAGGGAAACTGTCTTTTTTTAAACCATGGCCAGGTTGAAGCCTAGCCATAATCTACTGGATAAACACTGCAGATAAGTCAAATACTTAAATTCCAATGAAAATATCGGCATTTTGTGGTAAACAAGAAAGGACTACTTCCACCGGCGGAGGGAGTCTATTAACCTGACAACCTCCAGTGAATCGAGGCGGAGCAATTCACCGTTACTTTCCACCTGCATCAAGTAGAGCGGACTGAACAGAGCTGAGGATTCCTCTCGCTTTGCTTCGGCACATGAAGGTGAGTTTAAATTATGACTTTAAGTATTTTTCTTAATTAATAGCATGGGTAACGTTAGTAATGTAACTGTAAATGTAATGTGCTTTTCAATGGTCTGGAAAGGCTAGCTAACTGTGTGGCTTCAATTATTCAGCTATCTTAACAATTTCCCTTAATAGTTTTTCCCATGAACTTCTAAGACAAATGGTTGACCTATTTTATTTGTCCTGCAGTTGATAAAACGTAATTAATGTAGAACTAGAAGCTATTGGTTCATTTTCTTAAGTGACCGCAATTTTCTTTCATTACCCGCCAACTAGCTTGTTAGGTTAACTAGCTTGTTAGGTTAGGTTAGCTAGCTAGCTAGCTCGCGCGTGCTAGCTAACCAAACACGAGCATCCACGAACATTAAGCAGGCTATAGAGTCATGGCTGAGGGATTCACATTGAAGGCTGAGTCAGTGCCCATGCTTTGCTTGCTCTTTGTCAGTGGGCAAAATGTATTTATTAATGGGTTGATATTTAGTTTGTATGCCAGTAATTACTTGTATTAATGCGCGCCGCGTGGTGCATGTTTGCACCCACACAGCAGACAGCATTTAGAAATGTAAAAGATTGATAATTGAAGCATAAAGTAAATGCACGTTATATTTATAATAAATACCAATATATGTGGGTTTTATTTGTCTGAAACTCATTTCACTAAATATGCAATTCTTTTGTTTTTTTAAATTTACAGATGTCATCAAGAATGTCCAGTACTTGACGTGGAAATGTAAGTTTTGTGAATTCCCCAAAGAAGAATAATCCAGTATTATAAATATCATCATCAGTGGTGTTTAGGACTCAAGTTAGGATTATACCTTTGGTATTGCATTCATCTACCCTTATCTGTTTTTCCTAGGATGCAAACCAAAACCGAAGAACAGCTGCCCTGCCTGGTCTTCCATGCTATCTTTCAAAGGATCCCTCTGACAATATCCGGATGTGTGATGTAAGACACTGTATTTACACATTTACTACACTCAATGGTTGTAATGTGACAATGGTAACATGTTTTGTGTTCATTAGTTTTATTACCCCTAGCCACACTATTTTTTACAGAGATTTTGTATAATTACAAACTGTCTTTTCAATAGTCTCCTTCACCTTTTTTTTGTTTTAGAGATTTTTAATAAGGATTCTCCAAACATTGAACTAGTACTATTTTGGAGATGTCTGTTAAGATGTGAATGTCTTTATATGTCTCCAGGTCCTTTGACAGTCTTCGATGTGGCCGAAGTAGCAGAGAAGATCATCCAACACGAGCTCAGAGACGTACCACAGGCTTTGCCATGTTGATGGCCACAATCTACTGCCTTAACCTGGAGTGCCCCCGTAATATGAACGACACCTTTGAGTTCCTTCATGAACATTAAACCGGACCAGTGCTCAGCAAGATTCCATGGGCTCAGAAGCAAACTGCTCAGATAAATGGTAAATGGACTGTATATAATGGTAAATGGACTGTATATAGTGTGCAACTCTCTACTGGAGACTGGTGACAAGATTGCTGGACTTCTTGGATCTTGTCTGAGTACATTGTCTATAGAGGTTTCTCTGCTATATTCCTATTGTACTTGCTGTATTAGTTCTACTATTTGGGGAACTATCTCTACTAGACTGTTAACCTGTACTGTCATTTCTACCTGAATTGTTTGAGCCGGGACTTTGCTTTGGTCAAGTGACTTAAACGCAACTGAACTAGCTAGGGTTAAAGTGTACTTCTGTAATCCAACTGTACTTGGGACTAGGCTCTAGTTTTACTTTCTACTTAGAGGTAAACAGATCCTGTCCTTGTTCATTTTTGGCAAAAAGCAGCTGTTCTTGTGAAACTCTCACCTCACTGATTAAAGGGAAAGCCTGCTATTGTCCTGAGCCAGAGCACTCTCGATTGGAGCCCATCTCACTAACGACCTGGGGCGTAGTCAACTCAGCTGTAGATAATTATCGCTAACACCGGTATAGAAGCAGGTGTGGGATTGAAGCGTCAGCTGTAGCGTCAGTGAAGACTCATCGTATGAAGACAAAGGAGTCTTTCGTTGGAGTCAAGACTCGGAGGATAAAGACAAAGGAGTCTTTCGTTGGAGTCAAGACTCGGAGGATAAAGACAAAGGAGTCTTTCGTTGGAGTCTTCGGGGGCGGCTGAGTATTAACACTTATTGTGAAAATGTGCTTCCCGCCCGTGTACATATCAACTCGTAGATACTTCCGACCTTTGACTCGTTCTTACTTGCATCAAAATCCTTCTGCGTTGATTTATCCCACCCGCTCCACACAAACCCAACACCTCGTCACAGGAGGCCTCTGGAACTGCCAGTCAGCTAACCGCAAGGCAGACTTCATCTCTGGCTTTGCTATCAAGCAATCTCTGGACTTCCTGGCTCTCACTGAGACCTGGATCACACCAGACAACACATCTACCCCTGCTGCTCTCTCCTCTGCCTTCTCCTTCAGCCACACACCTAGGCCCACTGGTCGGGGTGGTGGTACAGGTCTACTCATCTCCCCCAAGTGGAGTTTTTCTCTCTACCCGCTTCCACTGTCTACACCACTGTCTTTTGAGCTTCATGCTGTGACGGTTACCCATCCGGTTCAACTGAACATTGTTGTTCTCTACCGTCCACCTGGTTCCTTGGGAGATTTCTTGGAAGAATTAGACGTCCTCCTATCAAGTTTCCCAGAAAACGGCCTCCCTCTCATTCTTCTAGGTGACTTCAACATCCAGACCGAGAAGTCATCTGACCTGGTTCTCCTACTATCTTCCTTCGCTCTCTCACTCAGTCCTTCACCTCCGACTCACAAAGCTGGAAATCATCTTGACTATATTTTCACCAGAAACTGCTCAACATCCAACCTCGATGTAACTCCACTTCACGTCTCAGACCACTTCTTCATCTCCTACTCTCTCCCACTCTTGGGAACTGACAACCCTCCCACAGCAACAGACTCTGCACCTGTCCGTCGCAACATTCGCTCCCTCTCTCCTTCTCTCCTTCCTCCCTCTCTCTCTCTCTCTCCCTCCTCTCTGGCCTCGTCTGTTCTATCAGCCCTTCCTTCAACTGACTCTTTCTCACTCATGCATCCTAACTCTGCCACAGACACTCTCCTCTCTACTCTGTCCTCCTCTCTTGATTCTCTCTGTCCTCTTACGACATGAAAGGTCTTCAACTCCCCTCTAGCTCCGTGGTTGTCAGACCCGGTCCGTGCCCAGAGAGCCACTTTGCGAGCATCGGAAAGGAAATGGTGAAAATCCAAACACGCAGACGACCTGCACGCCTATCACTCTCTTCTCTCCTCCTTCTCTGCCTCTATCTCTGCAGCCAAAAGCCTGTTCTACCAATCCAGAATTGAATCTTCTTTCTCTAACCCCAAAAAACTCTTCTCCATTTTTTCCAACCTCCTTGACCCCCCCTCTCCTCCTCCTCCCTCCACCCTTCTACCGAACCACTTTGTCGACTACTTTACAAAAAAGATAGATGACATACGCTCCTCATTCACTGATCCCCCTCCCATAACTACATCTCCTTTAACATTATCCTCTTCCCCTTCACTTTCCACTTTCACTCCCCTGTCTCCCGATCAAGTTCTTACCTTGGTAACCTCTTCCCGCCCAACCACCTGACCCCTTGACCCCATCCCATCTCACATCCTCCAGTCTATTGCTCCTGACCTTCTTCCCTTTCTCACCCATCTTATTAACACCTCCCTCTCAACTGGTTGTTTCCCTAACTCTCTGAAGGAGGCAAGAGTTAACCCTCTCCTGAAGAAACGACTCTCAACCCGTCAGAAGTCAACAATTACAGACCTGTCTCTCTCCTTCCCTTTCTTTCCAAAACTCTGGAGCGAGCTATCTTCAATCAAGTCTCCTCCTTCCTCCACCAGAACAACCTTCTGGACCCTCACCAGTCTGGATTCAAGGCAGGCCACTCAACAGAGACTGCCCTCCTTGCTGTCTCAGAGCAGCTTCACACTGCGAGAGAAGCCTCTCTCTCTTCTGTCCTTATCCTTCTGGATCTTTCTGCTGCCTTTGACACAGTGAACCACCAGCTCCTTATCTCCTCCCTCCAGGACCTGGGTATCTCAGGCACTGCGCTCTCCCTCCTCTCATCCTACCTCAGCGATCGGACCTACCGGGTAACCTGGAGAGGATCTGTGTCTGAGCCTTGTCCTCTCACTACTGGTGTCCCTCAAGGCTCGGTCCTCGGTCCTCTCACTACTGGGGTCCCTCAAGGCTCCGTCCTCGGTCCTCTCCTCTTCTCCCTGTACACCAACTCTCTTGGCTCCGTCATTCGCTCGCATGGCTTTTCCTACCATAGCTATGCTGACGACACCCAACTGATCCTCTCGTTTCCCAAATCGGAAACACAGGTAGCAGCACGAATCTCTGCCTGTCTGACTGACATCTCACAATGGATGTCCGCACATCACTTGAAGATTAACCCCGACAAGACGGAATTACTTCTTCTTCCAGGGAAAGTTTCCCCCACTCACGACCTGACGACTACTTTCAACAACTCAGTCTCAACACTCAACAAAGTCTCGACTGTTCTCTGTCCTGGCTCCTCGATGGTGGAATGAGCTCCCCATTGACATCAGAACAGCAGGAAGTCTCTACATCTTCCGTCACAAACTAAAAACACATCTTTTCCGACTATACCTTGAATAAAGGATGTAGCACTACAGTAGCACTGAAATGGCTCTTACTGATAGCACTTTGTAGTCGAACCTTTGACGAAATTGTACCTTCTTGATTCTTGTTGTTCTGATTCTTGTTTGTAACCGTAGAATGCACTTATTGTAAGTCGCTTTGGATAAAAGCGTCAGCTAAATGACATGTAATGTAATGTAAATATTTGATATCTCTCTTCAAGTCTTCCTACCACTCAAAGCTTTAATGCTACATGTCATCATTCACACCCACTCACACACTGATGGGAGGAGCTACCATGCAAGGTACCACCTGCCCATCACTAACATTCACACAAGAGAGGTCAAGAGTCTTGCCCAAGGACACATCGACATGGACTAGCGGAGCCGGGGATCTAACCACCGATCCTCTGATTGAAAGACGTCCTTGTTCTACCACTGAACCACAGTTGCCCCAGATTATAATAATAATTATAAATATAGCCAGTAAAACAATTAGAGCACATATCAAATTCAAGCTTTAGACTAAAACTCTTCTAAACTGTAGATTGGTTGTTTTGACACGTAACACCTTTGGTGGGGCTGTTAGAATTGTGTTTAAGAAATTAAACATATAATACATTTTTATAAAAATGTATTGTATGGATTTTTGTAAAGTTCTCAGTATCCCACATATTGCCTCTTCACAGCCACACTACCTTATCTCCAGCTGTCTCTAATTATGTTTCCCTTTTTTTGAAAGTATGCAATTAAGTTGTGTGTATCCATTTTTTGGGGTGTTTACAATGTTCTTATGTTTATATTGACAACTTATGAACTTGTTGTAATTATCTCTCATTTGTCATTGTACAACCACACATACTGTCAGTGTGCCTCCACTTGTATGTGGGAAGCATGTATTTAACACATGTATATTTGGGTGTGTTGAGATGTACTTGTAGCCAATGTTTCAGTCTGTGTATATTTTCTTCCAATAAATGTTATATATTTTTAACAGAATCAAGAATTATTGGTCATTTCGTTTTTATAAAGCAAGCACACTTTCAATTATCAGTCAAAATAACATTTATATGCAAGTTGAAACAAATTTGTGATGTAAATCATCTTAACTTAAAATGGCAAGTTGTACAAGTTATTTTAACTTGGTGGATCAAGTTTAAACAACAAGGGACTAAAAGTTCACTCAACTCTGACAACTTGACTCATCATGTTGAGACAACTAGCTCGTTGTAGTTACATCAACCTTATGAACTTACATTTCCTAGTTGAATCAAAGGAAATTTTTAAGTTGAGTGAAATCGCTTTTTCAAGGCAGCAGGCGAACTTTCGTTTGTAAGTTGAACTGGCCTGAAATGTTTTATAGTGTGTGTGTATATATATATATATATATTACAATAAGTATATGCATCTTATTTATTCTGGTATTTATTGTATTTTGGTCACACAGTGAACAGTACAGAAGCCACCAGCTTTGTGTGGAGATGTGCTTTTATTGTGACAGGCTGGCAGCGGAAGTGCGTTGCTGATGTAGTATCGATGGAGACCGGGAGAGACCGGCAGACATGGCCGGCTTCAGCAGAGAGGTGACGCTGGCCAGCAGCCTCCTGTGCAGCAGCTCCGGGGCCATGCAGCTGCTGGAGCTGCACCGGAAGCTGCAGCAGCGCTGTGACGTCACCGAGGAAGAGTTCTGTTTCATGGTCCAGAGGTGTCCCCGGTTCCTGCTGGTCCCCGGGGACCGGCCCGGGGACTGTGCGGTGGTGGCCAAAACCTCCTTGCGTCTGTGCAGCAGCTACGGCCGGGAGGAGAGCGGCGGCTGCCGGGAGGAGGCGCGGGGCCCCCGGGAGGAGGCGCGGGGCCGCTGCCTGCAGCTGCACCTCTGCAAGTTCTTCATCTACGGAAACTGCAGGTTCGGGAAAGGCAGGTGAGCAGTTTGTTGTCTTCAGGTGTGAACGCGGTTCCTCTCAAACACTGAGGAGAGATTCTAGAGGGTTCTCCGCTCTGGTTGAGGACTACTTCCTGCGGAGGGATACCCTCTGTAGTGAAGAGATGAAACGAAAGTTAAGGAAACGAAACCTGAACGATGATCTATAAGTGTGACGTCATGTGTTTACAGAGAACTGAAACTGAAGCTGTCAGAATGTGATCGATGTACTGATCAGAAGGTTACTGATCCGTTTCTTGTCTGATAACTAGAGCAGATTAACTATATTTAATTTGGTTTTCCAGCATTATTCTACTGATGGCTCTTATTAATGTTTTAATGGGTTCTTTAATTAGAAGTAATTCATAATTAATACATTTTGAGTTTCAGTTTTATTTCACTATAAACGTAATCCTACTTTGGTTTTAAAATAATGAAATGATCACTTTTATACAATGTTTAACAATCAACCCATCAATTAATACAAACACATTAGTTGCATCCTTATTAATGTATTAATTGTCAGTAAATCATTGAGTTATTGTTGATAAACAGCACATGTACAGTTTAATGTATTTGAAACCAATAACGTGAAACACAGTACATTCTTTCAAATGAATGTATTGATCCACAAGTAAAAACATCTAAAAGAAAGGACTATTATTATCTTATTAAACTATTACAAACTTTAAAACCAAAATCAGAGGGAAAAAGGACAAATAAACAATATCCACATTAATAAGAAATAGTACACGTTAAAATCCATAATATCAGTTAATATCGGTATATACATTCATGTCCATTAATACTCAATAATAAACAATGGATATTAATAAATTCAAAGTATTGATCATAATGACCTCGTTAACGTTGTTTGTCACAGGAAGTCGTGTAAATTCTCTCACGACATTCGTTCAGCTCATAACTTTGAGATCCTGAGAGAGTGTACGCTTCACGAGCTGAACGAAGACCAGCTGTTCCTGCTGCTGCTGCAGAACGACCCCGCCCTGCTGCCACAGGTAACGCACACCTGTGAGACACACCTGTGAGACACACCTGACATTGTTCGTCCTATTGTATCTCAGTGAACTGAGTCTTCAAAGGACATTTTAACTCTGATGGACATTTTAATTTTGTGATGTTTTATGATCAAACAATGGAGACAAAAATAATGTATTATCATTTATATAATCATCATTTAATAATCATTTATTTTCTTTCTCCTCTCTTCTGTATTTTCATTATTTCGCTGTCTCGAGAGCTTCTCTCTGTGGGCGGGGACTCAGATGGGGATCCTGCTCTGTGATAGGACGATTACACTGTGACAGAGTAGGCTTCATGTCACTTAACAGTAACGATGAAAACGCGTTCTTTTTAAAAGTCCAAAGAGGGCGAAGAAGAAAAGCATTGAAGAAGTTCAAACAGAAGCAGAAGGTTGCGTAAGAAAGAACAAAAAACTAAGAAAATATGAAAGACTCCGGTTGACTGAGGAAGTTTCCTCAGGTAACGTAAAACGATTTGTTCCGTCAGGTGTTTTCACGTCGTCTTTCCGTCTCGCATCAGTAGAAAACGATGTTGTGGCTGATCACAGGATAACAAACAGTATTACAAGTCTTTGATTGGTTCATGTTTTATCCATTTTCTAATAATTATCCTCTAGTTGAGATCCCTATTTCATCAGAAATAAGACAGCTTTAATAATGATCTCCTGTGTTACTTATTCCTTATTACTGTATCTCATACATGTATATAAATACTTATTATGAGTTGTTTAGTCATAACTACAAAGACCTGTGTGTTCTGTATTACTTCCTGTCTCAGGTGTGTCTGCACTATAACAAGGGCTCCGGTCTCCACGGTGGCTGCACCTTCCACGAGAACTGCACCAAAGTGCACCTGTGTCAGCACTTCATTCAGGGCGACTGCGTGTTTGGACTCAGGTGTAAACGGCAGCACACCATCAACCAACATGGCCGCCGCATCCTGGAGGAGAGAGGACTGAGCGGAGTGGTCATCCAGGAGCTGCCCTTCATCTACAGGAACATCCACCACCTTACTGCTGCTGCCACAGGTGACATCACCACACCTGTTCACCACACTGCTGCTGCTATAGGTGACATGTACACACCTGTTCACCCCACTGTCAGCTTTACACCAAACATCCACCACCACACTGCTGTCGCCACAGGTGACATCAACACACCTGTTCACCACACTGCTGCTGCCACAGGTGACATCAACGCACCTGTTCACCACATTGCTGCTGCCACAGGTGACATCAACACACCTGTTAACCACACTGTCAGATTTACAGCAAACATCCACCACCACACTGCTGTCGCCACAGGTGACATGAACACACCTGTTCACTGTAAAACCAACCATGGTTTTGTTGACTCTCCGGTTGTTTGTGTCTCCGTCAGAGACATTTCCTGATTCTTTTCCTAAATCTATGGATCAGACGGACGAGAGGGAGGAAATCTGTCTTCACTTCACCAGAAACAGCTGCCGGTTCCAGAGTGAGTTTCTCTTCAGTCGACCTCATCGGAGCACTGAGGTGCTCAGTTTAATTTAACCTCCACCAGGTAGCAGCGAGGTGTCAACATTGACTCATGTCTCAGTGACTCTGAACTGATCCTCAGAGTGAGCCTGTGAGTCCGATGTGAGGAACAATGACATCAGTTTATATGAAACGCAATAAGTCAAAAACAGTTGGTACAAAATGGTTAAATAGGTTTAGTTTTTACACAATGGCCTCTGGAGTATTTTTTTTTTTTTAAATAAACAAACTTGCATACAATAACTCCCAGTTTCTTCTAAGAGAAAAACAAATGTTGAAATATTCTATTTCCATATTGATTTGTTTTATTTCTACATAAACATAATTTACATAACTTCTGAATAATGTTTTCCATTTAAATTGATTGTTATTTTTAAAGATAAGCCCTTAAAATGCCTCTCCAATATCCATCAGAATTCTGGAGGCTAAATTGACTCTTTTGGAAAAACAAATCTATTACACAGAGTTCAGTGTTTTCTTAATTCAAAGATATAGGAAAGAACATTCATGATTTATGTGTGTTTTGGTAGTCTTCGTGATTTTATCGGCATGCAGTCTGTTTTAAAATTTTTCTTTTTCAAATAGAAGTCTCGTCTGGTGCAGTTTTCCCATTTGAAGTTGTGGTTTTGTTGTGACTGCAGTTTTTCTTGTTTAGATGAATGTCGCCTCGTTCACTTCCAGCTCCCCTACAAGTGGGAAGTGTTTGATGGTGTCAGCTGGACCGACTTGCAGCCCATGGAGGACATAGAGCGAGATTTCTGTGACCCGTCCAAGACTCAGAGGTCATATATCACCTTTGTTCAGATTTTCTGATAATCTGCTGTTGATGAGGAGCTGATTGAAACTATTTTTTTCCTTTGTTTTAAGTTGCGGCAATCAGCCCGTCAACTTCCTGAAGATGGCTCAAGGGCGGCAGCCAGTTCGGCGTCTCTCCACGGTTTCCTCTGTAACAAAGCCACCTCACTACATCATGACGACAACGTGGTTGTGGTACTACAAAGGGGACCAGGGGAACTGGATGGAGTATGGACAGCCGGTGAGTCGGCCTGCTGGGGCGAGTGTACGGGTAAAGACTATAGGGCAGGGGTATTCAACTAAAATTCTGCAAGGTCCAGTTTGAGACAGGTTCCTTATGCAAAGGTCCGGAACATCACAATAATGTCTAATTTGCACTATATGATTTTGTGCTAAACATATTGACAAAGCCAACAGTTGAATTAACATCTGTATGTAGTCAACGACTGACTGTCAAATTAAATAAAGTACAATGAATTAACATCTAAACAATATTTATTATTACAGATTTCAAATTTAACTGGAAGAATTATAAATAGTACATACTATAATAATAGATACATTATCTTCTCTTATTTCAAGTAAAATAAAGGCTGGATTTAAACAGAAAGCTTTTGAAAAATGTGACTATAAATTACATTAATAAATAAAGTCCTTAATTTTAGAAAGAATTTAACTGAATTGTCATGCAGCTTCAAATTCAGTTTATTCGGGCGTCAAGTGATGTCACATCGCTGCTTTTAATATCGCTGATATATAATATAACATGAGACACACTGCTCTTGAACTGGTTGTGGGAATAATAAACATATAAGAGTCCATCCATTGTTAAAGGCTCTCTTTAAGATTAGCTTAGATATATAGATATTATATAGATAAGCGGTCCACATTTCTCTGACTCACGTACTTTTCCAACTATCCGGTCTCTCAGTCTCCTGTCGCTCCGTGTGTGTGAACATCTAACTTGAGTCGAGGGCGGGGCTTAACGCAATACACACATGTGATTGGTTGAGTAGGCAAGTGACAGGATTTTCAAGGCGTGTGATTGGTCGTGAGTGTTTCCTGGACCGCTGAATGAGAGCTGCAAAGGCAGGAAAAGCTGCGCCGGTGAAATAGAAGCGATCCATCAACAGTTAATAATTCGGTAATAATAATTAGTTTTCGGTCCAGGGTCCAGAGACAACTACGTCTGGGTCCGGACCCGGACCGCGGTCCGCCAGTTAGTGACCACTGCTATAGGGTTTAGGAGTTCAGGAGGGGTTCTAGCTGCAGTTCCGGTAAAGACTTGCTTAAGATGTCAAGAGACCTGGGGACTAGCTGTAGAGGTCTGGGGACTAGTTGCAGAGGTATGCAGACTAGTTGCAGAGGTCTGGGGACTAGATGTAGAGGCCTGTGGACTAGTTGTACAGGCCTGGGGACTAGCTGCAGAGTTCTGGGTACTAGTTGCAGAGGTCTGGGTACTATTTTTCAAAACAAAAATTGACAATTTACAGCAACCTGAACACCTCCTCTGCCCTTTCCATCGCCCCACCTGTCCCGCCCATATTCACCCCTCAGCCCCTTTCTAAGTTCTCCCCTGTGTCCCCATTGGAGCTCTCTTCCTTCATGATAGGAATGAGAAGCTCCACCTGTATCCCATCCTATCTACTCTTGTAAAGCACTGTCTCCCAGCCATCGCACCACTCATCATAGCAATAATTAACTCCTCCCTCAACTCCGGCTCAGTCCCCGACACACTTAAACTGGCTGCTATCACCCCCATCCTCAAGAAACCTGGACTTGACCCTGACTCCATGAGCAATTTCCGGCCCATTCAAATCTTCCCTTCCTGTCAAAAATACTGGAACGTGTCGTTGCTGCACAACTCAAAACCCACCTCATCTCCAACGATCTGTTCGAGCCATTTCAATCCGGTTTCCGCTCACGCACAGCACTGAAACAGCCCTTCTCAAAGTCACCAATGACCTCCTCCTCTCCTCAGACTCTGGCCACCTCAACATTCTCATTCTCCTCGATCTCACTGCAGCCTTCGACACCATCAACCACAACATCCTTCTCTCCCGCCTCGAATCGTCCCTCAACATCACTGGAACTGCTCTCTCCTGGCTCAAATCATATCTAACAAACAGACAACAATTCATCAGCATCAACAACTGCACCTCCTCCACCGCTCCTCTGTCTCAAGGCGTCCCCCAGGGTCCGGTGCTTGGTCCTCTCCTGTTCATCCTCTACCTGCTCCCTCTTGGCAACATCATACGGCAACATGGTCTCCATTTTCACTGTTACGCAGATGATGTCCAGCTCTACATCTCCACAAAGGCCATTACCACTGCTGCTCACTCCACTCTGACCGACTGCCTCACTGACATTAAATCATGGATGCAAACCAATTTTCTCAAACTCAACTGTGATAAATCGGACATGCTCATCATCGGCCCCAAATCTCTCACCAAAACCAGCCACAACTTCTGCCTCACCATAGACAACTCCACTCTGTCTCCCTCCCCACACATCCGCAACCTTGGAGTCATGTTTGACAGCAACCTCTCCTTCGAACACCACGTCAAACAAATCACCAGAACTGCCTTTTTTCACTTAAAAAACATCGACCGTCTCCGCCCAACACTCACCTCATCTGCTGTCGAAACCCTGATCCATGCCTTCATCACCTCCAGAATTGATTATTGCAATAATATTCTTTATGGCACATCATCCAAAATCCTTAATAAACTTCAATACATCCAGAACTCTGCTGCTCGCCTGCTCACCCACTCGTGATCACGTCACCCCTGTTCTCCAGAACCTCCACTGGCTCCCCGTCCTACAACGGATCCAGTACAAAATCCTGCTCCTCACTCACAAAGCCCTCCATGATCAGGCCCCTCCTCCCTCACCGACCTGCTCCACCACCACACTCCATTAGGCCCCTCCTCCCTCACCGACCTGCTCCACCACCACACTCCATCAGGCCCCTCCTCCCTCACCGACCTGCTCCACCACCACACTCCACCAGGCCCCTCCTCCCTCACCGACCTGCTCCACCACCACACTCCATCAGGCCCCTCCTCCCTCACCGACCTGCTCCACCACCACACTCCATCAGGCCCCTCCTCCCTCACCGACCTGCTCCACCACCACACTCCATCAGGCCCCTCCTCCCTCACCGACCTGCTCCACCACCACACTCCATCAGGCCCCTCCTCCCTCACCGACCTGCTCCACCACCACACTCCATCAGGCCCCTCCTCCCTCACCGACCTGCTCCACCACCACACTCCATCAGGCCCCTGCACTGACTGCACTGACCTTTCCATATTCAAATCTCAAATCAAAACCCATCTCTTCAGAACTGCTTTTAATGTGTGATTGTGCTCTATGTTCTTATTGTTTGTATGTATTTTATTTGTTTTATTGTTTAGCTTATAGGAGGATTTAAAAAGTGTCTGAGTATCATGAAAAGCACTATATAAATTAAATGTATTATTATTAGTGTTTCTCCTACCATTATATTCGGGGTGTTGTAGAGGTCTGTGGACTAGCTGTAGAAGTGAGTTTAAGCCTAAAACATTAGTAAGCTAACTGCTTTCTAACTTGCAGGATGAAAAGCAGCGCACCACTTCAGTGACATCACAGACTCTGGAAGCAGCTTTTCTGTCTGGCAGAACAGCTGAAGTCAAAGTAATGAAAGGACAAAGACATTATGTCCTCAACTTCCAAGGTAAGTCTACCTGTCACCCCCTATCAGAGAAGCTGTGCAGAAGCTGTGCAGTGTTTTCATGTCACCTGTAAGTCAAGACCGGTTATTCCAAAGTCGGGTCTTAAAACAAGTCCCAATTCAAGACAAATATAATGATGGGTTTGTCCAAAGACAAGTCCCAAGTCATTAAATGTAAGTCTCATGACAAGAAGTCCCAAGTCACTTAGATAATTAAAGATGGATAATTCTCACAAGTCCCACAACAAGACAAGTCCCAAACTAAGACCGAAGATTTGTGTTTGGAGTCCTAAACAAGTTGTTAATGCCTTTCACTATATTTATTAATAATTTATGGAACGAAAGTTCAAAGTAACAGAAACAAAAAGAACAATTTAACGCTTTCTTATTTCTTTCAAATAAACGTTTTAATGTTAAACTGTTCACCTTTATCATGGTGTGTTATTTCTAACGTTATTTCTATTTCCAATCTGAAGGTCTTTGACGTCAGCGTTTTGTTTCTCAACCGGAGAAGAAATGGAGGAGACTCTTCTTCACTGCTTTCTCTCTGTGATCTTCTTCATTGCAGACATGTACCAGAGGAACCCCAAACACAGAACCAAGAGGAGAGTCTGTCGTCGACCACTCTTTGTCTCTGTGACCGACGTGGAAAAACAGAAAACTCATAACCTGATGTGGAGCTGATCCAGGCCCTAGTCTTGGTTCACCACATCCGGACTGCTGGCATCAGACTTGTTTGTGATTGGTCAGATGCTGAGGGTCTGTGTGTCCGTGTTGGTTAAACATCGGTACAGTTTAGAGGTTCTGGTTGTCAGGGTTAGTTAAACCAGATGACCAGGAGAAAATTGGGTATGTTGAACTTATGTCCTAGGTGACTGGTGACTTTGGTGATCACTCCTTAAACTAGTGGCTCTCAACCTTTTTTCAGTGACGTACCCCCTAACCGGCGCTGTGCCATCAGTGTCTGATTTAATACAGAATATATACAATTCAGTTTATGAACTCACACTTATATTTTTATTGAATATTTAAAAGATTTTTTTTATGGATTCAAATGTGTGTGTGTGTGTGTGTGTGTGTGTGTATATATATATATCCCCCCCCCCCCATTTGAGAACCACTTCCACTGATAACCAAATGCTAACTGTTGTAATGATAATATGTAATGTTACGATATCAGTCTTTTGTTATACCACTAGGGGAAGCTCTAGTATAAAGGTACACCAGTTTAGCACTTCCGGGAGTTTTCCTATGTGCCGAGTAAAGTACCTGAGTTTACTCTGTATTGCAACCTCTGCTATTTCATATAAAGCTTCAACTCGATATATCATCCTTCGTGGTACGTGTCTTTGGCTAGGTTACCACACTAACATTAGCATCTTGTGTGAGCTAATATTGGCTAGCTTTAATGCAGAATAACATGCTAATACATGCTAGCATAATAACATGGTCATTGTTTCTTTTTTATTTAGTGCCGTAAGAACTGTTTATATTTACTAACAAAGACTTTAGTTCAACCCTGTGGACCCACCACCCGCAGGGACAGACATCGGGGTCGGGTGCTATGTAGACCGGGCGGCGGGCCGGGCAGGGGGCCTGGGCGAGCCGATCGCCGGCGACATAGACTAGCTCTAGGGACGTGGAACGTCACCTCGCTAGCGGGGAAGGAGCCGGAGCTGGTGAGGGAGGTGGAGCGGTACCAGCTAGATATAGTTGGGCTCACCTCCACGCACAGCGCTGGCTCTGGAACCAAACTCCTGGAGAAGGGTTGGACTTTGTTCTTTTCTAGAGTCGCCCAGGGTGAGAGGCGCCGGGCGGGAGTGGGGATACTCACGAGTCCCCGGCTGAGCGCCGCCGTGTTGGAGTTTTCCCCGGAGAACGAGAGGGTCGCCTCCCTGCGCCTACAAGTTGCGGGGAGTAAGGCTCTGACTGTTGTTTGTGCTTATGCACCAAACAGCATTTCGGAGTATCCGGCCTTCTTGGAGTTGGTGGGAGGGGTCCTGGAAAGGGCGCCGCCTGCCGACTCCATAGTTCTCCTGGGAGACTTCAACGCTCACGTGGGCGACGACAGAGAAACCTGGCGGGGAGTGATTGGGAGGAACGGCTTGCCTGATCTGAACCCGAGCGGTGTTTCGTTGTTGGACTTCTGTGCTAGCCACAGTTTGTCCATAACAAACACCATGTTTGAACATAAGGTGGCTCATAAGTGTACCTGGTACCAGAACACCTTAGGCCGGAGATCAATGATCGACTTCGTAATCGTATCATCTGATCTGCGGCCGTATGTTTTGGACACTCTGGTGAAGAGAGGAGCAGAGCTGTCAACTGATCACCACCTGGTGGTGAGTTGGATCAGATGGCGGGGGAGTCGGCCAGAAAGACCTGGCAAGCCCAAACGTGTAGTGAGGGTGAACTGGGAACGTCTGGCGGAGGATCCTGTCCGGGAGGTCTTCAACTCCCACCTCCGGAAGGACTTCTCACACATCCCGAGGGAGGTTGGGGACATGGAATCCGAGTGGATCATGTTCAAAGCCTCTATTGTGGACGCGGCCGCTAGGAGCTGTGGTCGGAAGGTCATCGGTGCCTGTCGTGGTGGAAACCCGAGAACCCGGTGGTGGACACCGGGGGTGAGGGAAGCCGTCAAGCTGAAGAAGGAGGCCTTTCGGGCTTGGTTGGCCCAGGGGTCTCCTGAAGCAGCTGACAGGTACAGGCAGGCCAGAAGGACTGCAGCTGCGGTGGTCACGGATGCTAAAACTCGGGCATGGGAGGAGTTCGGGGAGGCCATGGAGAAGGACTTTCGGTTGGCCTCAAGGAGGTTCTGGCAAACCATCCGACGACTCAGGAAGGGAAAGCAGGGCCTTCCCCAGGCTGTTATCAGCGGGGGAGGGGGGCTGCTGACCCAGACAGAGGATATCGTCGGGCGGTGGAAGGAGCACTTTGAGGAACTCCTAAACCCGGTCAACATGTCCCCTGAACGGGGGGCAGCGCCTGAAGACTTGGGGTTGGATGAACCCATATCCCTGGCAGAGGCCACTAAGGTAGTCAAAAAGCTCCTTGGTGGCAAGGCGCCGGGGGTGGATGAAATCCGCCCTGAGATGCTGAAGGCGCTGGACTTTGTTGGGCTGTCTTGGCTGACACGCCTCTTCAATGTCGCATGGGGGTCGGGCACAGTGCCCATGGACTGGCAGACCGGGGTGGTGGTTCCCATCTTCAAGAAGGGGGACCGGAGAGTGTGCTCGAATTATCGGGGTATCACACTACTCAGCCTCCCGGGAAAAGCTTATGCCAGGGTGCTGGAACGGAGGCTCAGACCGTTTGTTGAACCTCGGATTCAAGAAGAACAGTGCGGGTTTCGTCCTGGTCGTGGAACAGTGGACCAGCTCTTTACCCTTGCAAGGATACTGGAGGGGTCCTGGGAGTTTGCCCAACCAGTCTACATGTGCTTTGTGGACTTGGAGAAGGCTTTCGACCGGGTCCCTCGGGGCTTTTTGTGGGGGGTGCTGCGGGAGTATGGTGTGCCGGACCCGTTGCAACGGGCCATCCGGTCTCTGTACGCCTGCAGTAGGAGCTGTGTTCGTATCCTCGGCAGTAAGTCAGATACGTTCCCGGTGGGTGTTGGCCTCCGCCAGGGCTGCCCTTTATCACCGGTCCTGTTCGTGACTTTCATGGACAGGATATCTAGGCGCAGCCGTGGGGCGGAGAATGTCAGGTTTGGGGATCTCAGGATAGCCTCTCTGCTGTTTGCAGATGATGTGGTCCTGTTTGCCTCCTCGGACCATGACCTCCAGCATTCACTGGGGCGTTTTGCAGCCGAGTGTGAAGCGGCGGGGATGAGAGTCAGCACCACGAAATCTGAGGCCATGGTGCTCTGCCGGAAACCGGTGGATTGCTCCCTCCCTAACCCTAACCCTAACCCTCCCAATTTACTGGTCGTCTACGTCCCAACCCTCACCTATGGTCACGAGCTTTGGATCGTGTCCGAAAGAACGAGGTCGCGGATACAAGCGGCCGAAATGAGTTTCCTCCGTAGAGTGGCCGGGCTCAGCCTTAGAGATAGGGTAAGGAGCTCGGACATCAGGAGGGAGCTTGAAGTCGAGCCGCTACTCCTTCGTGTCGAAAGGAGTCAGCTGAGGTGGTTCGGGCATCTAATTAGGATGCCTCCAGGACGCCTCCCTTTAGAGGTTTTCCAGGCACGTCCAACTGGTAGGAGGCCCCGGGGAAGACCCAGGACACGCTGGAGGGATTATATCTCCCAGCTGGCCTGGGAACGCCTCGGGATCCCCCAGAATGAGCTGGTAGATGTTGCGGGTGAGAGAGAAGTCTGGGTCAGCCTGCTTGACCTGCTGCCTCCGCGACCCGATCCCGGATAAGCGGTGGAAAATGGATGGATGGATGGACTTTAGTTCAAATGAGAAGTTTATTTTAATCAGTAGTTAGTGTTTAATTTTTGTTAATGATTAGTTTGTTTACTATATGTTTTCTCAAAGGTAAAATATTATTGATACACATCAGACTCTTAATGTGTTTTATTTGATGAAAAATAAATATTTTTTATAGTTGCACCACTTATTTAGTATTTTAGTATCTTTTTACTGAGTTCATGTTGTGTAACGTCATAGTTATGGTTATGGTCATTAAGGGGTTACTAACATGGTTATGGTCATTGAGGGGTTACTAGTCATGGTTATGGTCATTGAGGGGTTACTAACATGGTTATGGTCATTGAGGGGTTACTAGTCATGGTTATGGTCATTAAGGGGTTACTAACATGGTTATGGTCATTGAGGGGTTACTAGTCATGGTTATGGTCATTGAGGGGTTACTAGACATGGTTATAGTCATTAAGGGGTTACTAGTAATGGTTATGGTCATTGAGGGGTTACTAGACATGGTTATAGTCATTGAGGGGTTACTAGACATGGTTATAGTCATTGAGGGGTTACTAGTTATGGTCATTGAGGGGTTACTAGTCATGGTTATGGTCATTGAGGGGTTACTAGACATGGTTATAGTCATTGAGGGGTTACTAGACATGGTTATAGTCATTGAGGGGTTACTAGTTATGGTCATTGAGGGGTTACTAGTCATGGTTATGGTCATTGAGGGGTTACTAGACATGGTTATGGTCATTGAGGGGTTACTAGACATGGATATGGTCATTGAGGGGTTACTAGACATGGTTATGGTCATTGAGGGGTTACTAGACATGGTTATGGTCATTGAGGGGTTACTAGACATGGTTATGGTCATTGAGGGGTTACTAGACATGGTTATGGTCATTAAGGGGTTACTAGTAATGGTTATAGACATTAAGGGGTTACTAGCCATGGTTATGGTCATTGAGGGGTTACTAGCCATGGTTATGGTCATTGAGGGGTTATTAGTCATGGTTATAGTCATTGAGGGGTTATTAGTCATGGTTATAGTCATTGAGGGGTTATTAGTCATGGTTATAGTCATTGAGGGGTTACTAGCCATGGTTATGGTCATTGAGGGGTTATTAGTCATGGTTATGGTCATTGAGGGGTTATTAGTCATGGTTAAAGTCATTGAGGGGTTACTAGCCATGGTTATGGTCATTAAGGGGTTACTAGTCATGGTGATGGTCATTGAGGGGTTACTAGTCATGGTTATGGTCATTGAGGTGTTACTAGCCATGGTTATGGTCATTAAGGGGTTACTAGTCATGGTTATGGTCATTGAGGTGTTACTACTCATGGTTAGACTATGGTTAGTTATAGTCAATAACTTGAATGCTAAGCTAACTGTGAGCTAGCTAAGTGGCTCTGACAGGAAGTTGGTCTGAAGCGGACTAAGGTCTTTAAATAGGCGCAGTCTGCTTCTGGCTCCTCTGGGGGGCACTAGAGTGTCTTTAAGAAGCTCCTCCAGGACCCGCTGATCTGGATCCCTATTCTTCCTCTTATTATTGTTATTAGGCTTCTACCAAAGTGTGTGTGTTTCATACACAAACATACATATATATGTATTTCATGTTTGTATCACTGATGGTTCCCAGAAAGCCGGGCTGGTTTTGTGAACCTCTGCAGCTGGATTATCTCTGTCGAACCGGATCCGTCAGCTAAAGACCAGGACCCGTCGGGGTCCGTCTGCAGAACGGATCTGTGTAAGGAGAAAAATACAATATGTCGTTTGAATCGTAGATTTGATCCACTGACGCTCAGAAGGCGTGTGACGGATCCGGGACCAGCACGGACGGGTCCACAGCATTTGGCGGAGGAGGCTCGTTGAGTTCTGAGGAGGTGAGGAAGACTGCGGACACAGAGAGGGGGAAGAGGAGGAGGAGGAGGAGGAAGGACTGATTCTACAGGGACCCTCCGCCTCCTCATCCCCGCGCAGGGAGCGCGCCGCGCGGCTCTGGAGGCGTGACGCGCCCGATCCACATCTCCAGGATGGCAGGTAGGTCTCCTCTCGTCCAACAGGACACATGCTGCGCTAGTAGCACGGCCCGGCTCGGCTCGGTTCCTCTCTAAGAACAGTAAGTGAACGGTGTCGGTGCGGGGGTGAGGGTGAGGGGCGGGATGGCGGGATCCGCATCGCCGCGGCTCAGGCTCGGCTCCAGATGGGAGGCGGCTCTGGACCGGGATCACACTCCGCTCATTATTGGGATAAGAATCAGGGTCGTCGACACGTTAAACCGGGGCCGGCCTGGACCGGACCGGACCGGTAATTGGGGCACTGTAACCCGGGACGGGGATTTTGGAGCGGGATAAAATCATCTGTCATGCCCGGTGTGTCCGCTGAGGACCGACAGGCCGGGGCTGCTTATCTGTCCGATAATGGAATCACTGTTAGAGGGGACCGGGCCGAGCCGAGCCGAGCCAGCAGAGGTAGAAGCGGTCTGGTGGAACTGAGCCGGTCCGGAACAAACCGTGCCTGAGCAGAGAGTCTCTGATCTTTATATTTAAATTACTTCTGTTAAATAATTATAATAAGAATAAAAAGTATATTTCATAAGTTAAAATACATATATGTATATAATGTATTATAAATGTAAAATGTATATTGTTCTCTGTCTTTATGGGTACGCTTTGATTGATCACTAATCAAAGTATGATTATAGATTATTAAAGCTGCAACATTAACGTGTAATAATGAGATTATATCAGAACAACGTGTACTTGTAACAGAGTACCTCTACATGTTGTATTAGTATGTGTACTTGTGACAGAGTACTTCTTCATGTTCTATTAGTACCTTTATGGCCCCTCTGGTTCAGGTCCTCCTGACGGACGCTTGGCTCTCTGCACCGGGATCAGACTGGCGGCCCTCTGAGGACGATGGACCCTGTGATCCTGCGGGACCCCGGCTACAGGACCGGGTCCGGGACCAGGACAGGGATGGACCCCAGAACGTGCAAACGCACACTAAGTGTGATCCTGCTGTTGGCCGGCACATTGGTTTCCACGGTGACGTCAGGCTCACCTGCTGCAGGCAGGTTTTGGTTTTTAAAGGACCTGATTTTACATGTTTGCTGGGACCTGGTCCTGGTCCTGGTCCTGGTTGGTCCTCCTGAGACTGAAACACAAACGGAGGGACACTGAAGCCAAGCGAATGTCACAGGATGTTTCCTATGAGCTCTGAGCTGTGACCTCTGACCTGAGACCTCTGACCTCTAGGTTAGCATAAAGATTAGGAACAGGGATAATTGTTAGCCTAGCTTAGCATAAAGACTGGAAACAGGAGTAATTGTTAGCCTAGCGTAGCATAAAGACTGTAAACAGGGGTAATTGTTAGCCTAGCTTAGCATAAAGACTGGAAACAGGGGTTATTATTAGCCTAGCTTAGCATAAAGACTGGAAATGGGTTCACATGGGGCAGTTCAGTTGAAGCCCCTCAGCTTTAGTGGGACGTTAATTGAATCCCTCTCTTTGTCTCCCAGGTGTGCTGGACTTTAAAGAGTCTCCTTCATCACCTTCCTCCTCCTCCCCCCCTTCCAGACCCCCGGTCACCAGCCCTATCTTAGATTTCGGCTACAATGGTAACAGTGGTGGCACAGGCTCGGCTGAGGACTCGGACTCAGGTGCTCAGGGGATCCACCTCCTACTGAGACCTCCAGACCTCCTATCCCCTAGCCTCCCCCCACCCCTGCCCCCACGCACACAGCCAACCCTCACCCCTCCCCCCCCCTGGGAGCATGGCCCCTCCCTGGAAGAGGCCTGGGGCTCCGGAGACTACCTGGAGACTCTGTCCTTCATGGTGCCTGACGGGGAAGAGTTGTCCCTGGCCACCCCACTACCCAACCACCCCTATGACGAAGACCTTGGGGGGGACTGGGTCTCTTACGACACTGCCTTCCCCGCCCGCCCCACCATCCTTCTCTCCTCACGCCTTCTTCTCTCCCCCTCCTCCTCCACCCCCAGCATCCCCCTGCACACTAGCCCCTCCCATCCGGACGTCTTCCCTAACTGGGACGGGGACTACGACCTGGAGGACATGATGCCTCTGGAGCCGACGGAGCTGCTGTTGCCGGACATGAACAGCATGGAGTACTACACCAACCTGCTGGCCCGGGAGAGGGAGAGGGGGAGGGGGAGGGACCAGGACCGGGAGGGGGGAAGAGATCAGGACCGGGAGGGAGGAAGAGATCAGGACCGGGAGAGGGGGAGGGACCAGGGCCGGGAGAGGGGGAGGGACCAGGGCCAGGATAAGGGGAGAGACCAGGACCGGGTGGACTGGGTGGACTCCAAACCCACCATCACTCCTACAACAACACAAACTCAGCGTCCCCCTTCATCCCCAAGCTTTGGTCCTCCTCCAGAGGGGCCCACCCCCCCCCTCACCCTCTCACCTACTCTGACAGGTCAGGAGAACCCACCTCCACCGTCGACCACCATAAAAACTCTTTCTCCTCCTGATCTAAAACCCAAAGACCGGGCCCCAGACCCGGGTAGACCCCTTCCCCATCCCCCTTCCAACACCACTGGCCGGGTTCCTCCCCCTCCCCCGCTGGGACCTCCCACCCGCCCCGACAGACCCCCCGACAGACCGGAGTGGCCTCCAGTGGTCACGGAGAAGACAGTGAAGGCTCCACCCACCACAACCACTGCCATCACCACCACCACCCAGATCACAGCCATCAGCCTGACTAGAGCCCCACCGGTCACAACACCCAGAGTGGCTCAGACCCCCCCCAGCAGACAATACCTGTGTAACATCACCAAGCCAGAGATGTACCTGGTCAGAGTAGGTGAGTAGGTCGTGACAGCAGTCCTGTGGGTCACATGACGGCAGAAAGCGTTCGGTCAGCTAATCGGTTTCTTTTTGTCCTGCAGTCAGTTCTAAAGGTTCATCAGCAGGTTTCACTCAAGTCAGAGATCTTCTGAAGAGAGAGTTCAACCGCTCAGTGGAGCTCCAGGTACCAACACCGCCTCCTTCTCAGCTGTTGGACTTGATTAAAGCTATGATGTAATATGATTGACAGCTGTCTGTCTCTGCTGTCTCCTCAGTTCCTGAGAACTCCGTCCAGTTTTGCCTTCCGTGTGGTGTCCGGACCGCTGATCTTCACCGCCATGTCGGTCATCAACACGCTCCGCTACCCACCCCGCGGGTCCGGCCCGATTCCCAGCGTGTCGCCGCTCTACACCGTACCTGACCTCAGGTACCAGATCCACTCTGTGCTGCAGTTCGTCC
Organism: Cottus gobio; assembly: GCA_023566465.1. NCBI lineage: Eukaryota > Metazoa > Chordata > Actinopteri > Perciformes > Cottidae > Cottus > Cottus gobio. The sequence goes on from CM042236.1 coordinate 19,258,408, forward strand.
CCGCCCACGTCGACGTCAGAGTCTGTAACTTCAGCGAGCGCGTGGAGAGAGGGCTGGCGATGGCGTGCGCTGAGACACGGAGACGATCACATGAGGCCGGAAACGTCACCGTGCAGGTGAGTCCCTCACCTGGCGGGGGTGTTCACACTGTGGGTTACCTAACCCTGACGGAGGATCAATGTGTCTGCAGCTGCTGAACATCACCATGTCGGTCAGTCGTCCGTCAGCGGAGCAGAAGATCTCCGTCGACGTCACCTTTGCGGTGCGTGATGGGCGGGACTATCTGCTGGGGTCAGAGGTCAGCGAACACCTGCGGAAGCTCAGTCTAGTCGAGTTCAGCTTCTACGTTGGATTTCCTGCTCTTCAGATCGCAGAACGTACGACGTTTGTTTGAACACACGTGTTAATAATGCACATCATACATGTTCATCATATATTAATGTGGTAAACATTAGTTACATCCGATTTGATTTCAGAATCAACACTTTTAAACGTGTGTTGAACGTGTGTTGAACGTGTGTTAAATGTGTGTTGAACGTGTTAAATGTGTGTTGAACGTGTTAAACGTGCGTTGTGTTCACAGCGGTCCACTACCCGGAGCTGAACACGTCTCACCACCTGCGCTCCACCTGGGTCCGTACAGGTGAGTCTTTGGGGTTTGACTTGCTACAGAAATGTGATGCACACCGTTACATTGTGTGTGTGTGTGTGTGTGTGTGTGTGTGTGCGTGCATGTGTGTGTTCAGTGCTGTTGGGGGTCCTGGAGCAGCTGGTGGCCGAGAGAAGCTTTAAAGCTCGTCTGGAGAGGCGCCTGGCTCTGCTGCTGGAGGAGAGTCTGCAGACTGCCAGCAGGAGGCGCTGGAGGAGAGCTACAGCTGTGGGCAACAACAGTCTGCAGGTATGTACGTCATACAGGTATATACAGTACACTCAGATCACATCATACAGGTGTACACCCAATAAACCCAATCAACACACCTCTACAGAGATTACAACCATGTGAAGATCAGTGTTTCTCTTGTGTGTTCTTCACGCTTCACCTGTCCTTCGTCAGGTGGTGCGGGTGGCAAGGCTGTCGGGGGCGGAGCTTCCCCTGGAGGTCTTCTACTTCGTGGAGGGTCCAGGTGGTGAGCGGATACCTGCCGAGGCTACAGCGGTCACCCTGAACCGCCTGGACCTTCAAAGAGCCGCCATCGTCCTCGGACACCGCGTCCAGAGGCCCATCGCCCAACGTGAGTCCAGAGTAGGGCCGGGCGGTATACCGTTTCAACCGGTATACCGCCCGTGTCAAATGTACGTACGGTATGACTTTTTCACATATCGGCACACCGGTGCCCAGCCGTAGTTATTGGCGAAGCGGTCGGACTTATGTGTGTTACGTGCATTGAGTTAGAGTCATGGTTTTAATTTTATAACAACAATTAATAACCCGCAACTAACGCTCTTTAACAGGGCACAACACCACAAAACAACAGTTTGTGACACATAAACAATTTGTAACACTAATAATTGTACATTTTTTTAATTTACTCCGCCGAACTGCATGCTGGGTACAGCCCGCCCACTATCACAGAAAGAAGAGACTTCGTTGCTACATAAAAAAATGGAAAAGAGCGATGCAGAAGGAACAAGAGACGCACCAACACAACGTGTTGCCCAGAGAGGAGCTGTGTCTGCTGTCTGGAGGGTTTGAAAAGTTTGACGTAGTTTAGAATACAATGTATTGCAAAGAAGCTGAACCTGGAGGGACTTAGGACCCAGGGGAATGCAGGTGAAAAAAAACCGGAAGAGACAGACCGGAAGTCACGCCACACAAACGGCTGTTCACAGCTTGCTGGGCAGTTGCAGCGAGTTGGCCACCGAGCGGTGAACAACGAGCGGTGAACAACTGTTCAGGTGGCCGCAGGTCCTTTTCGGCGTCAATAAATTAATGTTAATACCGTGATATACCGTGAAACCGCCAGAATCTTACAAAATACCGTGATATGAATTTTTGGCCATACCGCCCAGCCCTAGTCCAGAGTCTAACTTACCCTGTCTCACCTGTCCCTCACCTGTCCTCCCTCTTACCTGTCTCACCTGTCCCTCACTCGTCCTCCCTCTTACCTGTCTCACCTGTCCCTCACTCGTCCTCCCTCTTACCTGTCTCACCTGTCCTCCCTCTTACCTGTCTCACCTGTCCCTCACCTGTCCTCCCTCTTACCTGTCTCACCTGTCCCTCACTCGTCCTCCCTCTTACCTGTCTCACCTGTCCTCCCTCTTACCTGTCTCACCTGTCCCTCACTCGTCCTCCCTCTTACCTGTCTCACCTGTCCCTCACTCGTCCTCCCTCTTACCTGTCTCACCTGTCCTCCCTCTTACCTGTCTCACCTGTCCCTCACTCGTCCTCCCTCTTACCTGTCTCACCTGTCCCTCACTCGTCCTCCCTCTTACCGTCTCACCTGTCCTCCCTCTTACCTGTCTCACCTGTCCTCCCTCTTACCTGTCTCACCTGTCCCTCACTCGTCCTCCCTCTTACCTGTCTCACCTGTCCCTCACCTGTCCTCCCTCTTACCTGTCTCACCTGTCCCTCACTCGTCCTCCCTCTTACCTGTCTCACCTGTCCCTCACTCGTCCTCCCTCTTACCTGTCTCACCTGTCCTCCCTCTTACCTGTCTCACCTGTCCCTCACTCGTCCTCCCTCTTACCTGTCTCACCTGTCCCTCACCTGTCCTCCCTCTTACCTGTCTCACCTGTCCCTCACTCGTCCTCCCTCTTACCTGTCTCACCTGTCCTCCCTCTTACCTGTCTCACCTGTCCCTCACTCGTCCTCCCTCTTACCTGTCTCACCTGTCCCTCACCTGTCCTCCCTTTTACTTACCCGTCCGTCACCGATCCCTCATCTGTCTCTGTCCTCGATCTCTTCTGTCTCTCACCTGTCTCCCTTCCCTCTCACCTGCCTCCCTCTCACCTGTCTCCCTTCCCTCTCACCTGCCTCCCTCTCACCTGTCTCCCCTCACCTGTCTCCCCTCCCTCTCACATGTCTCTCTCTCACCTGTCTCCCCCTCACTTGTCTCCCCTCCCTCTCACCTGTCTCCCTCCCTCTCACCTGTCTCCCCCCTCCAGCTGTGGAGACCCTGTCTGTCCCTCCAGCAGAGACTCAGAGCAGCAGCGTCTGGCTGATCGTCGGCGTGGTCGTCCCGGTCCTGCTAGCGGTCTTCATCATCATCATCCTCTACTGGAAGCTGTGCGGCTCAGAGAAGCTGGAGTTCCAGCCGGACGCCATCAACACCATCCAGCAGAGACAGAAGGTCAGAGGTCAACAGGAAGTTGGAGTGTTTCCTGTCGCGTGCTAGCACTGATCCCATCTCCTCTCTCAGCTTCAGGCTCCGAGTGTCAAAGGCTTCGACTTCGCCAAGCTGCACCTGGGGCAGCACAGCAAGGACGACATCATGGTGATCCAGGAGCCCGGCCCGCTGGCCGCCCCCGCCAAAGAGGCCACGCCCTCCGACGGCGGGGACCTCAACACCCCCAAATCTAAAGGCTCGTCCACAAAGGTGCCACGGACTAGCCGCCGCCGGGGCAGGTAGGACGCCCGGGTCACATGGCTGTACCTCAAATAATATAAACAAGTTCCTGATTTCTTTTGGTTTTTGATGTCTTCACTGTCAATACCGGCCAAGAAATGGCCAAATCCAAATTTATCATTAGTCCTAATGAAAATCTAAAAATTATGATTACGTGTGATGTCACCTCGTCACCGGGACCCGAAATGAGACAAAGAAGATAAAATGTAATTGATTTGAAATTAAATATTAATAACGTCAATAACGTTAAACTCCGGTCCCTCGACCTTCAGACTCAGCCCATCAGATGGAGACTCGTTAGGCAGTGACCAATCAAGCGGCAGAGAATCGGCAGAAGAAAGCACTCGACCTGTGGCCACGCCCAGCGAGGGGAAGCAGCACAGGAAGACACCCCAAAATGGTCAGACACACTGTGACATTACCAGCTGAACTGTGTGTGTGTGTGTGTGTGTGTGTGTGTGTGTGTGTGTGTGTGTGTGTGTGTGTGTGTGTGTGTGTGTGTGTGTGTGTGTGTGTGTGTGTGTGTGTGTGTGTGTGTGTGTGTGAGAGAGGAAGAGGCAAAATGAAAAGAGAGGAGAAAAGAAATAAAGGAGAATAAATTGAAGGAGGAGGATAATAAAGAGGAGGGTAAAGAGAGGAGGATAAATCTGTGTCATGTCTTTTTTTTCTCCTGGGTGCTTCTGGACTGAAGGGAGGAGCAAGTTGGGTACGCTGCTTTGAAGCTTCCTCTCCTGATTGGTCCAAGCCGCTCTGATCAATATCTTTACACCAACAATCAATCAGATGCTGATCACCTGGTGAGGAGGTCTGTCTCACGATGATCTCACGATGATCTCTCCTTCAGGCGCTGCAGACGAGCTGCTGTCCTCGTCCTCTATCTTCGACCACGTGGACCGTCTGTCCCGCGGCTCGTCTGACGGGACGCGTCGCCAGGCCAACAAGGTGCAGCTGATCGCCATGCAGCCGCGGCCCAGTCCGCTGCCGCAGCACCCGCCCCACCTGAGCCCCACCCTCACCGAGAAGGTCAGCACAGAGGTGAGTCCGCCGCCGGGGCGACTGTGCCCTCACCGCTCGCCTCGAGGACGTTTGAACATCCCGTGTTCTCCTGTCCTCCTGCAGGTGGCGTTGAGACACAAATCCGAGATCGAGCATCACAGGAACAAACTCCGGCAGCGCGCCAAGAGGCGGGGCCAGTGCGAGTTTCCCTCCATGGACGACATCATGGACGCATTCGGAGACGGACCGGTGCAGAGCGAGGTGGCGCAGCGTCTCTATAGCTCCGCCCACGACCACATGGACTGCATCCTGCAGGCCAACAACCACTCGCCCCCCACCAACTCCAGGAGGAGGTCAGACCTGAGTGCCATGATCGTGAAGAATTCCCTTTATTATTTACTATGTTCATTCATAAATTATAGGCTATGAATATGAGCCTGAGCTTCTCATTATGACATTATTGATTATTATCTTCAAATCTGAGGAAATTCTGAAAGACCAGATTAACAAAGAAAAACTCTTCCTGTGTCTTTGTCCTCCAGAGGGAGGCGGTCTCCTCGAGGTCGACGAGCTCAGCCGGGACCTGGAAGTCTTCCTGATACAGACCGAGACCGGCTGCTCACTGATCACAGCGCCACCTACAGGAAGTACCCAGGACTCAACAACGTGGCCTACATGGTGAGTTTAACCAGGGAGTTGCTCCTGCTGGTGGGACTCGGTAGGGACTGAAAGCCCTTGATAAAGCTGTCGGTTATTGATCAGATCACACAAGTGGTTGTCTGATCCGACATCCATTGAATGAGGAGTTCCTCGGGGGAACGTTTTGGTTCCTTTTTTCTTTGGATTGTATATGTGATTATAAAATCCTAAAGACTTTATTTAGATTATCTATACCTGGCCTCCAACGGCCTCCAACTGCCTCCTCCGGCCGCCTCAGCCTCCGGCATCGCCCTCCTCTTGGTGGAGTTGATCGGTTGCAATACCGCTACCAATAGTTAGGCTTTAGAGTTTTAGTCTGCTGGAAATGAAGCCGGCTTTACTTTAATGTTTGACCTCTTAAACCAAGATAAACTTTTAGCATATTGTGAAAACTGTTGTAAATGTAAAGGTACCAGGGCTGGATGAGAGTCACATCAGAGAGGCTGGAGGCTTTGGTCATTATTGGACTGTAATTTCAGTGTGGAAGTCAGGGACAGTGGTTGTGGAGATGCAGACCAACAATCGGGGTGTATTTAGTGGACTTGAAGAAGGCTTATGTTAGAAAATAATGATTTTTAGTGCTCCTAGTGAGAGCTAGAGAGTTTACATTGGAGGGTCAAGACAAATAAATAACTCTGTATGGATTATCAAATATTGAATGGATGACACTGTATGTACTACACAAATGTATTAATTAGAATTATGAAATGTATTGAGTGATTGTGGAAGGAATCCTGAAAACATCAGGAGCCCACAAACAGTTACGCAGCCTGAAGATTGGAGCAGATAGATAAGGAGGACGTGCTCAGGAATGTGAGGGGGTTGATTGAAGTCCTGAGCACTGTTGTTTAAGCGAGAGGGGGTTTGGGTTGACCAACACCTAAAGGACGAGGTCTTGTCCAATCAATGGACTGGAAGAGAGGCTAGCCAGAGGAAGGGGGGCTGACCCCAAACCTGGCAAAACTGAGACATTGTGAGAACATCAGCAGATCTCTGGGTGCCTTCTGCCGGGCAGGTATGTATGGATCTGCTGCCCGGTGGGGGGGGCACTGGATCTCTGTCTCATGGGATTTCTCTCTCCCATGGGATATATTTTGTATATATTGTGTAGTTATTAGTGTGATTCATTTTGAAATGCTGTTCATCATCTTTTTATTAAATCAATTTTTATTATAACTTTCTGCATCTGGGACTTCTCTTCACACAACCGCCCAAAGATTTTTGAACTTAACACTTACGACCATGGACCCTCAGTAGTCCTGCATCCATATTGGGTACCAGGATTGTTGCTACGAGCCATCCGGTCCTTGTATGACCAAAGGGAGAACTGTGTCCGTCTACTCTGCACAAGGTCGAACATGTTTTCAGTGCGTGTTGGACTCCACTGGAGTCATCTCTTGTCTCACACGGATTTTGTTTCTGATTTCCATGGACAGTAGTTCAAGGTGCAGGCGAGGGAGGAGGGTATCTCGTTTGAGGACCTCCGAATTGAGTCTCTGCTCTTTGCATATGATGTGGTTTTGTTGGTTCCTTCAGAAAGTGGCCTTCAGCAGCACTGGGGCAGTTGGCAGAGATGAAGAGAGCCAAAAAGGCCGGATGAGAGTCAGTACTTTCAAGTCTGACTCTCCGGGTCGGGAGTGAGTCACTGCCCAAAGCGAGGGAATTCAAGTACACATTTGAATTGGACCACACTAAACTCTCTTTATTCTCTCTTTTATTTCTTTCATAGTCGGACCCTGACCTGCCTCCGGACCACGGCAGCCCCTCCCCCACAGACGAGGTGTTTGACTCAGCCCCGCCCCCCTACATGCCCCCGCAGCCCTCAATCGAGGAGGCACGGCAGCAGATGCACTCCCTTTTGGATGACGCCTTCGCCCTGGTGTCGCCGTCCTCGCAGGGCAGCGCCGGGCTGAGCGGGGTAAGCCCCGCCCTGCCCAGCCCCTCTCCCCAGCCCCGCCCCCCAGGCAGGCAGTGGGGTTCTTACCCAGTTGCCCCCTCTCAAAGCCCCTTCTCTGCTGTGAGTGTGTTTTTCTGCAGCAGAGGCTCTTTTCATTCTGTCATGACCTGATGTTTAGTTTTCATTTTCCTCTTCTTTTGTTCTTTCTGCAGAGATACGCAGAACTGGGAATGTCTCCATCGTCAGTCCAGGGTCTGCTGCACAGGTCAGTTCAGTCCACTTAAAACCAGGTACATGTCTGTAATCTGGAACTGAACCAGTGCTGATTCTCTGTGTGTTTTATACAGGCAGGGTCTAAGCTCAGCAGGATATGTTTCTACTGGAGACCAGATGCAAGAGTCGGTTTACTCCAGCAGGGGACCTTATGAGGACCTCCCCTCTTCGTCCAGACCACGACCTGTAGGGGGCAGCACAGGTACACTGTCATACTGTCATTCGGCCTGTCTGCCTCCTACACTGAAAGTCAATAGGACCTAAATGCGTCTTTCCATTAACCTCCAGGTGCGCAGCTCCACCACTTGACCCAGGTGGGTTTGTCCAGTCAGATTGGCGCGTACCCTGGGGTAGGTCGCAGCATGTCTGGTCCCACTGGCTCCAGCTGGAACCAGCAGCATTCAGAACAAGACCTGTCCAGACCAGGAGCCAGCAGAGAGAGTGTGAGTCTGTGGGGAGTAGGAAAATCAAACCAAATTGGGCTGAACTGAGTGGTTCTGTTAATATTACGTGGCAGTATAGTAATTAGAGCCATTGTGATATAGGACGTAGGCCAGGCCTCACCTTTGTTGTTCCCTTCTGTCCTGACTAGACCAGTGCTAACCAAAACTGCCCTGACCAATCCAGTCTAGACAAGTCCTGCCCTGTCAAGATACATCTGAGCCGACCATTCAGACCAGTCCAGTCTAGAGCAATTGAAACAGTTAAAAAACAGTCCATGCCTTAAGACCATGCTGACCCTCATGATGCAGATTGACAGTTTATTTCACATTGTTCCAACCTGATCTCACAGAAATACGTGAAATGAACACGTTCCCTTAACCCCAATATGTGTTGAAATTACGTGTGGGTACCACGTAAACGACACCCATACAAAGTCAATGAGGCTCATTTACGTGGTGGACACACGTATTCCCTGATTCAAATAAACGTCCTCCTTTTATAATGTATTAGGTTCAACAACGTCACGCAGTGGGCGGTGGTAAATGTTGTTTTGTAGTTTACGAAACGTCCTCCTTTTATAATTTATTATAGTGAGTTAGTTGCGATTTTTCTTGTCTAAATAACAGTACATTGTTTGAAATAGATTGTTTCCTTTACGTTATTAAACCCTCTACGATATTTTATTATTCTCAAATGTATTTTCTGTCACCGCAGCAAATATTATTAGGCCTATTAATAATTATACTTATGAATCAGAAGACTTTCAGTGGTTACCACGACAACGATACGTCACGTTACGCTGGGCGCATTCAAAGCAGGTATCCCATATCCCACAATGCAACGCGGTCATTCATTCAGAGACTCTGACAGCGATCAGTGGGTCTTTAACGCCATTATCGCTTCAATGTTCATATATATATATAATCTGTGGTTTTATCACCAGCAACAACACGTTGCTCAGTTTTCTTCAGTAAGTTATGCACCGTAATAACATTTTAAAAAAACAGCTGAAGACTCAGGAAGTGACGTAATAATTACTGCTCCGAGTCTGTGAAAGATTGCTGCACGTTGTACGTGAGAATTTATACAATAAAAATACCAATAATGAAAAACAGTGTTTTATGCTAAGCACGTTGATTTGCCTTGTATATACTATATAACCAACCTAGAGTTAAGTGTTAGAAATACTGCCTGATGGCCTGTTTGACTACTTAACATTTGTTTTGACTTGTTGATAAAGTAGTTAGGCCTACAAAGAGAAGCTTTTTTATTTCATTTTCCATGCATCATTATTTAAAAATGCAATTTTCTAATTTTGTAGTTGATGAATGTTAATAGCAAAGACTGAAGGGGGAAAAAGCATGAGCATATTTATGTGTGGGACTTTGTAAGCATTGCACTGCATTAGTTTTAAACAAATTACTTTTTAGAATTTTTTTTTTAATTTAAATTGATGGCAGGCCTAACATATTAATTATTATATTCATAAGATTATCCTCATATCAATCACCATGGCTACAGCTTATAACCATAACCTTTGCCTTTACTGAGAGATTTTTTCAAAATGAAGAAGGGACTAGTTTTAGGAAGCATTTTCAGGAAATTAAAAGGATAAGCAGATTGTTGCCGAGGTTTTTGCTCACAAAGTAAGATGTATATATCTTTGTTTGGGTATCTCTGCATATACATGTGTTTTGGCATTTTTGGCACACTTCTACCTCAGCCTACTGCACACAGACAAACGTACGTTTTGGATATTCTGCTGAAATAGAGACCTGTCAGTTTTTTTTCAGTTTTTAGTTGTTTTTTTTCAGTTTTCAGTTTTTCAGTTTGTTTTCACCTGTGAATCAGAGGGTTTATGTTATATATGACTGTCATGAAGGTTGTGGAGAGGAATAGAAACCAGTCTCTCCAGGCAAGCACAGAGAATATGACCTGATCTATCTTTATTCTCCATGCAAAGTATGAGTTCTTATACTCTAGCAGAAGATATAGGTTACTCCAATGTAAACTTAACATTTCTAAACTATAGGCCTAGTCGGACCTCAATTACAACTTTAAATAATATTGCTTGAGGCTGCAGGAGGTTTGCAATACCTTCATGATATGATGCATAGGGTTGTGTGTAGGTTGCTCTTGTCACTGTGTGTGAAAGATGAGCAATAGATTGTGGCTGTGTGATGTGCTTCAGTCTGGCTACATATCACTTTGTTTATTGTAAGTATATGTCAGCTGTATGATAAAACAATATGTCAAGTGTTATGTGTGAAGAATTTGAACTCAAGGCAGATATCACTCCGGGGATAATAAAGTATCGCCTGCAAATTGGTCTCTCCATGATATGTGAAAATTAAAACATTGTCGTAGGACTATATCAAACATATTGTTGGAAAGGTCTCAACCTCCACAGTAACATATGTCAGTCTGAAGAGGATCCATTACTCCTACTCTGAGATCTTGACCTCTGAACCTTGAACCTAGTCCATGTTTGAAGGCTTGTCATTTATCAACAGAAGGTGCTACAGACATAGGATCAGCTGTTATAGAAAGCTCTGGACTTCAGCTGTCATGTAGATATGGTCACCAATGTTTAACCACTGTAAGCACTGTATAATATGGTAATAAGCTATTTTCACCTATTTAACGATTCAATTTTTAAAATCTGATGACACCAGTGTGTTCCCCATCCCATAAAAAACCCAGGGGGCATCCACAATGATACACCTTTAACTTCTAATTATGAGAAATATACCAATATATTTAGAAACTACAACTCCCATTATATATGCGGCCCAGAGCCTGTTACAAGCGTGCGTATCTGTAGTTCTTCCGGGGTGGGCAGCTGCCGTGTTCGATTCCTGTGTTTCTGCCGTCTGCCGTGAATGGGCTTCATTCCATTTCAGATTGCCGCCGCCCGCCGGCCGAGCAGACAGTACATGAGACAAATACATGAAACTGTTTTTTATTACTATTATTATCTTCATTGTTTAAATCCTCAAATACAATGTTAGACAAAAACATCAATATTACGAATATTATGTATTTTTGTATCTTCTTATCTGCCGAGCGGCACGTACTACGTCACTTCCTGAGTCTTCAGCTGTTTTTTTAAAATGTTATTACGGTGCATAACTTACTGAAGAAAACTGAGCAACGTGTTGTTGCTGGTGATAAAACCACAGATTATATATATATATGAACATTGAAGCGATAATGGCGTTAAAGACCCGCTGATCGCTGTCAGAGTCTCTGAATGAATGACCGCGTTGCATTGTGGGATATGGGATACCTGCTTTGAATGCGCCCAGCGTAACGTGACGTATCGTTGTCGTGGTAACCACTGAAAGTCTTCTGATTCATAAGTATAATTATTAATAGGCCTAATAATATTCGCTGCGGTGACAGAAAATACATTTGAGAATAATAAAATATCGTAGAGGGTTTAATAACGTAAAGGAAACAATCTATTTCAAACAATGTACTGTTATTTAGACAAGAAAAATCGCAACTAACTCACTATAATAAATTATAAAAGGAGGACGTTTCGTAAACTACAAAACAACATTTACCACCGCCCACTGCGTGACGTTGTTGAACCTAATACATTATAAAAGGAGGACGTTTATTTGAATCAGGGAATACGTGTGTCCACCACGTAAATGAGCCTCATTGACTTTGTATGGGTGTCGTTTACGTGGTACCCACACGTAATTTCAACACATATTGGGGTTAAGGGAACGTGTTCATTTCACGTATTTCTGTGAGATCAGGTTGCATTGTTCAGTCTACCAAGGATGGTAGTTGTTAAACAACAACTAATGTCTGTTGTCATCAATTTATCTGCAGTTTCTTTTAATATCTTTAATCTGGATATATGTTCTGGTCTGGTCTCTCGCTCCCTTCTTCCTACAGGTGCTGTCGTTCCCGGAGTTCTCCTCTTCCTCTGTTTTCCAGATGCCCAGCTCCTCTTTACGGGACCCATCGGCACCCCCTCTCCTTCTGACTTCACCAACTCCAGAGTACCCGCCAGAGGACGCCTCCCCCTCTGCCCACACCTCCGCCTCCCTTATAAAGGCTATCAGGGAGGAACTGCGACGTCTGGCTCAGAAACAGACTGCCGTGACCAGCTACCCTTAGACTGGTCTGGACTTGCTTGGATCAGAACTCCAATGGTCACCATTATTATTTTAAACCACTTAGAGCCTGGAAAGAGTGGATTAAAACCCTATAATTAACTGATCAACAGTCTGAACTCTCTTGAGCTAATCTACGTCTGTGCCGCTAAACCCCAAATGACTCTGGACCACAATCCACGTCTGGGAAAAAAAAAGACTCCTGACCTCCGGTACTTTACAGGGTCCCGTCTGTCTGTCCGTCATCCTTCAGCTCAGTGCTTCATTAGAGTTTGACTCTTCACGTTTCCATTCAAGTGCTTCCTGGAGTGGATCATCCTTCCTAAACCTCCAGAGTAGATCATCATCCTTCTTGGAGTGGATGGTTGCTCTCAACCTTCTTAAAGGGATGATCCCACTGCGAAATCTGATACGGTTGTCCTTCCCGGCCTTCTGGAGCAAATTATCCCTCCTGACCCACTGGAGTCGAGTCAGATGGTCGCTCTTGACCATCTGAAGGGAATGGTCCCGCCTGACCTTTCAGTGTGGATCGTTCCTTCTGAAGTGGACCTTCCCTTCTTAACTTCTGGAACATACCCTCCCTAAGATGGTTTTAAGTGAAACGTCCTTCTTGACCTTTCCTTAAGTGAATGGTCCCTCCTGAACTTCTAGGGTAGTTCATCCCTCCTGGAGTTTTACTTTTGGAGCATGACTTTTGGGAGTGACCATTTATTCTGGAAAATCTGGAATGAATCATCTCTACTTACCTTCCAGAATGAATGATCCTTCCTGGAGTTTTGGAGTGAATGGTCCATCTGGACCCTCTGGAGCAGATCATCCCAGAAGATTGTCCTTCCTAACACACCGGAGTGGATGGTCCCTCTTGAACGTCTGGAGTGGATCATTAATTTTGAACTTCTGAAGGCACTAATCTTTTCGGACAGTCTAAATGGATCTTTTGTCCAGACCTTCCGGAAGTGGAAGTTCACTACTGACCTTCTGGATTCAATCGTCCCTCCTGAAGTTCTGAAGTGGATTGTCACTCTGGACCTTCTGTGGTGCTAACCGCCAGCCTCATACCATTTCCTCATTGACCACTTATTGCCTTCCACACTTCCATCAGCTACGGGGATTAGTTCACCGTTCATAAACCATATCAATGAGGTCTTTGCACAGCTGGAGGTGGTGTACAGTTCTTACGGCAAAGGGACGCAAAACAGTAAAAAGTATATATAAATATCTATAATAATTAATATGAATATCTGTAAAGAGATAGAATCCCAATGAGCACAATATTAATGTAAGAGTTATTATTGGAGTATTGAGATGTTACTTATTTTTATTGCTTATATATGAAAGTATACTTTACATGTTTTATTTTGATCAAAAAAAGACCTAACTACTGTTCAATGGTTGTATTCTTCTTGTGTTTGAGTTCTTTGTCAACTTTGAGCTGCCGCTTGTTTCTCTGTGGAGATGTTGCTTAGCGTAGCTGCACGCTCGTGTGTTCGTGTATCGGTGGCAATGAAAATCAATTGCGCTAATGCATTGCTTTGATAACACGTTTTTTCATTGCTGATTTGTTGCATCCATCAGTGCATGAGCAGAACGCTATAGATGAGTTCATCACGTCACAGATGGGTAAAAATAAATGGGAAACCAATCATTCATCACAAGCAGAAACTAAAGGTACTCATGAGTTCCCCCAAGATGATGAAATGTTTATTGCACACAAGAAAACAAACATGAATTGAAAGAGACACCCTTAAAAGCTCTTTTTGTCTGCCTAGTGGGTTGCCAGGACAGAACCTTGGGGTACACCACAGCACAAAGTTTCAGATGAGAAGCTGTTACCAGTGGCTGCCTCAGTAGTGCCCCCTTATGGCTGTTATGTTTATTACATACAGAACACAACTTCAAAGTTGTGTCCTAATCATCTTGTCATGCAGGGTGGAGTAAGGATAACTTACTCCTGAGGAATATTCTTTTATATCATCATATAGATTTTGCTAGGAACTATGGGTACTCCTCCTGTCCCCTCAAGTGAAGGGAACTCCAAACATGTTTGATTCAGCCTTAAAATCCATGTGCCGGTTGTGGGCTGAATGACTGGTTTCCGTCTCTGATGGTTGGCTGTTTTCTCTGCCGTGTTGTGAAGAAGCCGCCCACTTTTAAAATCTGGTCTGAGAGGGTTTGTTCGTTTCTGCTCTTCTTCAGCATGTTTGACTCAGTTTGAGGCTTTCGGTCCTCGTGATGTTCCTGTTAATGTTCAGCATGCTGCTAAAAGATGTTTAAAAAAGTAAAGAGTTGCTCCACGTCGAGAAGCTGAGCAAAGAGTGATTAATCACAGAACCATGAAACTATAGCTCATACAATCACACAAGAAAAAAAATACTTCATATGAAATATCATGTTTTTTTTGCATTTGCAAATTATATTTTAAAAATCTAAATGAAGATGGTTCCAGTAAACAGTGTATAAATGAAAGTGGTATAGTGTTAAATAGAAAACATAATATATAGAACATATTTTATCTGTGATTGCTCTGCTGAACAGACTCAAAGATCTCCGGCTTCAGTGCCAACCCCATCTTCACCGGCTGGACACTTTCTGATTGGACCTGGCACCTGTCAGTCAAGCTGTATGACTTGGCTCCACCCACAAGATCACATGGTGCTAACCCAAAGACTCAAAGTGTGTCTGACTGACACTCGGCACACAAAAAACACACAAAGGTTAACCCTGCAGGTGTCGTAATGACGGAAAGAAGATAAACTTCTGCTGAATGTTCCTTCAATGTTTTCTAGAGCTTCTGAGTTTTTCTAGATCTGAGATCCTCAAAGAGAATCCAGTGCGGATGTTTCCTCATGACAAAACCCCTGATTCACACGGGACCCCCTGTTCCACACGGAACCCCCTGGTTCACACGGAACCCCCTGGTTCACACGGAACCCCCTGGTTCACACAGGACCCCCTGTTCCACACGGAACCCCCTGTTTCACACGGGACCCCCTGGTTCACTCGGGACCCCCTGGTTCACTCGGGACCCCCTGGTTCACTCGGGACCCCCTGGTTCACTCGGGACCCCCTGTTGCACACAGAACCCCCTGGTTCACACGGGACCCCCTGGTTCACACGGGACCCCCTGTTCCACACGGAACCCCCTGGTTCACACGGGACCCCCTGTTCCACACGGGACCCCCTGGTTCACACGGGACCCCCTGGTTCACTCGGGACCCCCTGTTGCACACGGAACCCCCTGGTTCACACGGGACCCCCTGTTCCACACGGAACCCTCTGGTTCACACGGAACCCCCTGGTTCACTCGGGACCCCCTGTTGCACACAGAACCCCCTGGTTCACACGGTACCCCCTGTTTCACACGGGACCCCCTGGTTCACACGGGACCCCCTGTTCCACACGGAACCCCCTGGTTCACACGGGACCCCCTGTTCCACACGGGACCCCCTGTTCCACACGGAACCCCCTGGTTCACACGGGACCCCCTGGTTCACACGGGACCCCCTGGTTCACCTGCCAAACATGGAGTCTTCTTATCTGGTGAAGACTTCCACTTGTGCTCTTCGAATCGTGTGATCAATATCTTGAGATCTGATCACAAGTTATATCTAAACTGCTCACCTCTGATACTTTGAATCATTCGATTTGTCATGAATTAACTTCCATACGGGTTTTGCTCCGATTCAAACCACATTCCTGTTTTTCCTCTCGGACTCTGTTTCAGCTCAGACCAGGTGTGATCACATCAGACCAGGTGTGTTCACATCAGACCAGGTGTGTTCACCAGCTCAGACCAGGTGAGATCACATCAGACCAGGTGTGTTCACATCAGACCAGGTGTGTTCACATCAGACCAGGTGTGTTCACATCAGACCAGGTGAGATCACATCAGACCAGGTGTGATCACATCAGACCAGGTGTGTTCACATCAGACCAGGTGTGTTCACCAGCTCAGACCAGGTGAGATCACATCAGACCAGGTGTGTTCACATCAGACCAGGTGTGTTCACATCAGACCAGGTGTGTTCACATCAGACCAGGTGAGATCACATCAGACCAGGTGTGTTCACATCAGACCAGGTGTGTTCACATCAGACCAGGTGTGTTCACATCAGACCAGGTGAGATCACATCAGACCAGGTGTGTTCACATCAGACCAGGTGTGTTCACATCAGACCAGGTGTGTTCACATCAGACCAGGTGAGATCACATCAGACCAGGTGTGTTCACATCAGACCAGGTGTGTTCACCAGCTCAGACCAGGTGAGATCCGGTGAAGCTGCCTCGTGGAAACGGAGGCTGAAGGGTAAAGGTCTTTTAATGTTCGGTGACCTGGAAACAGCCAGCAGTCTCACCTGTTCTCGAGCCCACAGGTGAGCGTTCAGCTGATCTACTTGCGTCACATGACAGGACTCAGTGAGCTGCTGTTTCCAGTCTGAAAGATTGTGTGAACAAACATTAAAGAGATTAATGTGATCAAGCTGCAGTCGCTGGTTTCTGTTTATTATCACTGGTTCAAAACGGATTACATCATATAGAAAACTGCTGCATTTAAATAACTATATATATATATATATATTTACAAATATTTATATATATTTACATATATATTCATATGAATATATATATATATATTCATATGAATATATATATATATATATATATATACAAATTAAATAACTTTATTCTCTAAATGTTTTGACTTTTTTATATCTGTGAGATTTGAAGAATTCTCCGTTGTAATTATGAGATGAGATGTTAAAAACCTACAAATTAAAATGATCGTGAGATCAATTTAATTTAAAATGTAGAAAAGCTTTGAACTGTAGGAACCCATCTTCTATTCAATTCAATTCGGTTTATTTTGAAGAGCCCAAAATCACAAATACAGATTTTCCTCTGAGGGCTTTACAATCTGTACAGATAGACTTCCTGTCCCGGGACCTCACATCGGATCAGGAACAACTCCCCAAAAAATAGTAAAAACTCTTTTTACAGGTAAAAAAGGTAAGAAACCTTCAGGAGAGCAACAGAGGAGGATCCCTCTCTCCGGATGGACAGAAGCAATAGATGTCATGTGACCAGAATCAATAGATGTCATGTGACCAGAATCAATAGATGTCATGTGACCAGAATCAACGTAACAGAGTTACAGCACATTCGATGAATATGGATTGATCTGAAGCTTCATGTGAAAACACCCTCCTCCTCCTCCTCCTCCGTGTCCTAGTGACGGACACGTTGGTACTTCCGGGCTCACCTGGCAGGTAAACAGTGTAACCTGAATTACAGGTGAGCTGTTAGAATGAGAAGAGACGCGACGGACAAACTGTGAGTAGATAATAATTATGATTATTATAATCATGACCCTAAAGTTTCAGGTGAACACGTGCTGACGTGAGACGTGACGACTACAGTTAGACCAACATTCTCATACATATATACATTATTAACCGTAATACATCTCCATATATCTCTTCTAACTAATCACAGTTTATCGTCGATGATCAACTTTGTCGTTCGGAGATTCGTCTGCTTCTCTCGGGAAACGTGTGAGCCAAACCCCGTTTAAAATCCGCCAGTTTAAAGCTTTATCCCTGAAATAAACCGGATTACTGGAGAAACTTTGCCGAAACCAAGTCAGCAGTCAGTAAAAGTGTCTTCCTGGACATCCGGCTGAGAAAAGATTCCCCTGGAAGCCGGCGAGCTTCCGACTTCTGCGCTTCTGTTACCGACTTAAAGGGTTAAAGCTGGCGTTAAATGGGCACTTTTCTGAATGGAGTTTGGTTTGAGTCTGACGAGCTGAAACCTGTTGGCTTTGTTTTCACAAAGAAATCAAAAGTTCTGTTTCATTGTGAGAGAACTATGGAGCATAATAATAAAGCGTAAATATAGAACATTACTCATATTAATGATCTTTTTCAGCACCTGAACATCAAAACAACAACATTCCAGCTTTTATTTAAGAGACATGTGAGTTAAATAAGCATTTCATTATTATTATTATTATTGTATTCAGACTGCAAAAAACTTAGTTTGAACAGCAATATTTTAATACATACTAATGTTAAAGTCAGCGCACTGAACCACATTTCTTAATTCAATAAAGCAAGTCAGAGGAGTTTATGTTCTTTAATATATTTTATTATTTATTTAATCTCCACTGAGTCAGGAAATTACGTTTGTTGTTACATTACATTTCACTGAGGCTTTTATCCAAAGCAACTTACATGCTAGACCGTAGACTGTAGACACAGCAACAGTGAACAATGAGGGTTAAGTGTCTTGCTCAAGGACACATAGACATGGACTACCGGAGCCGGGGATCGAACCGCCGACCCTCTGATTGAAAGACAAACCTGCGAACCACTGAGCCGCAGTTGCCCCACAGTTGTTGTATTTTTTTAATGTATTAATAATAAATATGAGACGGAGCATGAATCTAGAACATTTCAGTATTTCAGGGTTCAACTTTCTTTGTCCTTTTAAAGTCATTAAACACAAAGTGGTCTCAGGATGGGGGACTCCATAAAGAACCAGCTTGTGAGCGCTATCCAGCTGCAGGAAGTGGAGATGCAAGAGAAGCCAGCAGACAACGCGCAAGGCAGGACGAACACAAATAATGGTCAGTGTGAAATCAATAATCAAGACTTGTGAAAAGTTATTCCTCCTCCAGCCGCCAGGTGGCAGCACAGTCAGAATTCATGATTTATGGAGAAATCAATCTCTCAGCGGCTTCAGGCATGTAGGTAGTCTGTCAAAGGCTCTCCAGACAGAAGCAGAGTCCCTTGCTGAGAGCTGGTGTCTCCGTGTCTAGGAGTTCAGTCGTTTAGCGTCTCACTGCTTTGCTAAACCTGTACTTTGATGCTTGTTCCACCTGGTGGTATATATATATATATATATATATATATATATATGACGATGATGGTTTCTCTACAGAGACGTTCACTGTGGAAGAAGCTGTTGAAACGATCGGATTCGGCCGTTTCCACATCCTGCTGTTTGTCATCATGGGCAGCGCCAACGTAGGTCCACCCCCAACGATCAATACGTATGTGTGTACGTATAATATATATATATATATATATATATATGTGTGTGTGTTTGTGTGTAGATAGTGGAGGCCATGGAGATCATGCTGCTGGCTGTAGTCTCTCCAGAGATCCGATGTGAGTGGCGTCTGGAAGACTGGCAGGTGGCTCTGGTTTCCACAGTGAGTCACCTTGTATTGATTATCTATCAATGACTTACCTATCAATGTCCTGGACTGTACTACTGCAGTACTGAACTACTGCAGTACTGAACCACTGTAGTACTGAACCACTGTAGTACTGAACCACTGTAGTGCTGTACTACTGCACCACTGTACTACTGCACCACTGTACTACTGCACCACTGTACTACTGTAGTACTGTACTACTGTACCACTGTAGTACTGAACCACTGTACCACTGTAGTACTGAACCACTGTACCACTGTACTACTGCACCACTGTAGTACTGCACTACTGTACCACTGTAGTACTGAACTACTGTACTACTGTAGTACTGTAGAACTGAACCACTGTACCGATGTACCACTGTAGTACTGTGCATACTTACTGCAGTACTGTGTCTCAGATGGTGTTCCTGGGCTTCATGCTCTGTGGCGTTCTGGGAGGATACCTGGCCGACAGATACGGCCGCTGGAAGGTCAGAAACCTGTTCACCACGTTGTGTACTGTATGTGATGTGAGACATTATGTGTTTACGTGTACATTCTTGTGTATTTGTGTGTTTTCTTGTGTATACCTGTGTACTCAGGTGGTGTTTGGCGGTTTCGTGTGGAGCGCTTACTTCTCTCTGCTCACCTCTTTCGCTCCTTCGTACGGTTGGTTCATCTTCCTCCGCAGCATGGTGGGCTGTGGGGTCGCAGGGGTGTCCCAGGGGTCAGCACACACACACACACACACACTAATTACATGTCATTTAGCTGACGCTTTTATCCAAAGCGACTTACAATAAGTGCATTCTACGGTTACATACAAGAATCAGAACAACAAGAATCACGAAGGTACAATTTCATCAATAAAGTTCAACTACAAAGTGCTATCAGTAAGAGCCATTTCAGTGCTACTATAGTGCTACATCCTTTATTCAAGGTACAGTCGGAAAAGATGTGTTTTTAGTTTGCGACGGAAGATGTAGAGACTTTCTGCTGTTCTGATGTCAATGGGGAGCTCATTCCACCATCGAGGAGCCAGGACAGAGAACAGTCGAGACTTTGTTGAGTGTTTAGCTCTCAGTGACGGAGCTACAAGGCGATTGGCAGAAGCCGAGCGGAGCGCACGAGCTGGGGTGTAAGGTTTTACCATGTCCTGGATGTAGACTGGACCAGATCTGTTCGTAGCACGGTACGCCAGTACCAATGTTTTGAAGCGGATGCGGGCGGCCACCGGTAACCAGTGAAGGTCGCGGAGGAGCGGAGTAGTGTGGGTGAATTTCGGGAGGTTAAAGACCAGTCGAGCTGCTGCATTCTGGATGAGCTGCAAAGGTCGGATGGCACCAGCAGGTAGACCCGCCAGGAGGGAGTTACAGTAGTCTAGACGCGAGATGACCAGAGCCTGGACCAGAACCTGTGCCGCCTTCTGGGTGAGAAGTGGACGTATTCTCCTGATGTTGTGCAGCATGAATCTACAGGAACGAGTTGTTGTGGTAATGTTGGCAGTCAGGGAGAGTTGACTGTCCATTAGAGGACCGAGGACGGAGCCTTGAGGGACCCCAGTAGTGAGAGGACCGAGGACCGAGCCTTGAGGGACACCAGTAGTGAGAGGACAAGGCTCAGACACAGATCCTCTCCAGGTTACCTGGTAGGTCCGATCGCTGAGGTAGGATGAGAGGAGGGAGAGCGCAGTGCCTGAGATACCCAGGTCCTGGAGGGAGGAGATGAGGATCTGGTGGTTCACTGTGTCAAAGGCAGCAGAAAGGTCCAGAAGGATAAGGACAGAGGAGAGAGAGGCTTCTCTCGCAGTGTGAAGCTGCTCTGAGACAGCAAGGAGGGCAGTCTCTGTTGAGTGGCCTGCCTTGAATCCAGACTGGTGAGGGTCCAGAAGGTTGTTCTGATGGAGGAAGGAGGAGACTTGATTGAAGATGGCTCGCTCCAGGGTTTTGGAAAGAAAGGGAAGGAGAGAGACAGGTCTGTAGTTGTTGACTTCTGACGGGTTGAGAGTGGGTTTCTTCAGGAGAGGGTTAACTCTTGCCTCCTTCAGAGAGTTAGGGAAACAACCAGTTGAGAGGGAGGTGTTAATAAGATGGGTGAGAAAGGGAAGAAGGTCAGGAGCAATAGACTGGAGGATGTGAGATGGGATGGGGTCAAGGGGGCAGGTGGTTGGGCGGGCAGAGGTTACCAAGGTAAGAACTTGATCGGGAGACAGGGGAGTGAAAGTGGAAAGCGAAGGGGAGGAGGATAATGTTAAAGGAGATGTAGTTATGGGAGGGGGATCAGTAAATGAGGAGCGTATGTCATCTATCTTTTTTGTAAAGTAGTCAACAAAGTGGTTCGGTAGAAGGGTGGAGGGAGGAGGAGGACAGGGGGGGTCAAGGAGGTTGGAAAAAAATGGAGAAGAGTTTTTTGGGGTTAGAGAAAGAAGATTCAATTCTGGATTGGTAGAACAGGCTTTTGGCTGCAGACATAGAGGCAGAGAAGGAGGCGAGAAGAGAGTGATAGGCGTGCAGGTCGTCTGCATGTTTGGATTTTCACCATTTCCTTTCCGATGCTCGCAAAGTGGCTCTCTGGGCACGGACCGGGTCTGACAACCACGGAGCCGGAGGGGAGTTGAGGACCTTTCATGTCGTAAGAGGACAGAGAGAATCAAGAGAGGAGGACAGAGTAGAGAGGAGAGTGTCTGTGGCACAGTTAGGATGCATGAGTGAGAAAGAGTCAGTTGAAGGAAGGGCTGACAGAACAGACGAGGCCAGAGAGGAGGGAGAGAGGGAGCGAATGTTGCGACGGATAGGTGCAGAGTCTGTTGCTGTGGGAGGGTTGTCAGTTCCCAAGAGTGGGAGAGAGTAGGAGATAAAGAAGTGGTCTGAGACGTGAAGTGGAGTTACAGTGAGGTTGGATGTTGAGCAGTTTCTGGTGAAAATGTAGTCAAGATGATTTCCAGCTTTGTGAGTCGGAGGTGAAGGACTGAGTGAGAGAGCAAAGGAAGACAGTAGGAGAACCAGGTCAGATGACTTCTCGGTCTGGATGTTGAAGTCACCTAGAAGAATGAGAGGGGGGCCGTTTTCAGGGAAACTTGATAGGAGGACGTCTAATTCTTCCAAGAAATCTCCCAGGGAACCAGGTGGACTGTAGAGAACAACAATGTTCAGTTGAACCGGATGGGTAACCGTCACAGCATGAAGCTCAAAAGACAGTGGTGTAGACAGTGGAAGCGGGTAGAGAGAAAAACTCCACTTGGGGGAGATGAGTAGACCTGTACCACCACCCCGACCAGTGGGCCTAGGTGTGTGGCTGAAGGAGAAGGCAGGAGAGAGCAGCAGGGGTAGATGTGTTGTCTGGTGTGATCCAGGTCTCAGTGAGAGCCAGGAAGTCCAGAGATTGCTTGATAGCAAAGCCAGAGATGAAGTCTGCCTTGCGGTTAGCTGACTGGCAGTTCCAGAGGCCTCCTGTGACGAGGTGTTGGGTTTGTGTGGAGCGGGTGGGATAAATCAACGCAGAAGGATTTTGATGCAAGTAAGAACGAGTCCGAGGTCTAAAGTATCTACGAGTTAATATGTACACGGGCGGGAAGCACATTTTCACAAAGAAGTGTTAATGCTCAGCCGCCCCGAAGACTCCAACGAAAGACTCCTTTGTCTTTATCCTCCGAGTCTTGACTCCAACGAAAGACTCCTTTGTCTTTATCCTCCGAGTCTTGACTCCAACGAAAGACTCCTTTGTCTTTATCCTCCGAGTCTTGACTCCAACGAAAGACTCCTTTGTCTTTATCCTCCGAGTCTTGACTCCAACGAAAGACTCCTTTGTCTTTATCCTCCGAGTCTTGACTCCAACGAAAGACTCCTTTGTCTTTATCCTCCGAGTCTTGACTCCAACGAAAGACTCCTTTGTCTTTATCCTCCGAGTCTTGACTCCAACGAAAGACTCCTTTGTCTTTATCCTCCGAGTCTTGACTCCAACGAAAGACTCCTTTGTCTTTATCCTCCGAGTCTTGACTCCAACGAAAGACTCCTTTGTCTTTATCCTCCGAGTCTTGACTCCAACGAAAGACTCCTTTGTCTTTATCCTCCGAGTCTTGACTCCAACGAAAGACTCCTTTGTCTTTATCCTCCGAGTCTTCATACGATGAGTCTTCACTGACGCTTCAATCCCACACCTGCTTCTATACCGGTGTTAGCGATAATTATCTACAGCTGAGTTGACTACGCCCCAGGTCGTTAGTGAGATGGGCTCCAATCGATAGTGCTCTGGCTCAGGACAATAGCAGGCTTTCCCTTTAATCAGTGAGGTGAGAGTTTCACAAGAACAGCTGCTTTTTGCCAAAACTGAACAAGGACAGGATCTGTTTACCTCTAAGTAGAAAGTAAAACTAGAGCCTAGTCCCAAGTACAGTTGGAGTACAGAAGTACACTTTAACCCTAGCTAGTTCAGTTGCGTTTAAGTTACTTGACCAAAGCAACACACACTAAGATACACACACACACAAACTAAGATACACACACACACACACTAAGATACAAACACACACACACATACACACACTAAGATACACACACTAACCTTGTTGTTGTTTTAGGTTCGTGTTGAAGACGGAGTTCATTCCAGCAAAGTACAGAGCCATCCTGCTGCCTCTGGCCTCAGTGAGTGAGGAGCAGGAAGAGGAGGAGTTAAATAAATAATAATCAGGTTTCTGTGTCACGTTCAGAAGCTGAATATAATATCTGTTCTGATCACTTGGTGTTGATACGTATTGCTACTTATTGCTACTTATTGTTTATTCTATTGTTGTGGATCTAAAAGTCTCATACGCAGGTTCAGGGTTAGTTAGTTTTCAACTTCATCTTTCTGATGTCATGGGTTGTGATGTCCCAGCATGCTCTCTGTGTCTCAGATATTCTGGATGTTTGGCTCCATGCTGATCATCATACTGGGAATGCTGGTGGTTCCCAGCTGGGGCTGGAGGTGGATGATCCGGATCTCCGTAGCCCCCAGTGTCATCCTCCTCTTCCTCTTCCAGGTGAGACACCACTCACCTGTCTGTCTGTCGTCTGTCTGTCTCTGTCCTCACCTGTCTGTCTGTCCCTCCTCAGCTCATCCCTGAGTCGGCTCGTTATAACGTGTCAGCAGGAAACGTGGCGGCTGCGGTTGAGACTCTGCAGCGAATCGCTAAAATGAACCGAGCGTCTCTTCCTCCGGGACGCCTGATGGAGCCACCGAGCGTACGCTGAGTTATTATCAATGATTATGTATCTGGATCAATTAATAACAGGATATATCATTTTGATTCAATATGAATGATTTTATGACTCATTAATACTTATTAATATACATTATTTTATATCAGGATAAAGGATACATTATTTTATATTTTATATAAATGCAAATGACTTAATTAAAATTTGACTTATTAAAAATCTAAATGATTTCATGTCTGTGTCTCAGGAAAACAGAGGAGGCTGGAGGGTTCTGTTCAGTTCGGCGTTCAGGAGGACGTCGCTGCTGCTGTGGTACTCATGGTAACGGTCACTGAATACTACTAGTAGTCCTTCATCCACTAGTCCACTATATATATATATATATATATACATCTTTTTATATACAGTACTGTGCAAAAGTTTTAGGCAGGTGTGAAAAAATGCTGTAAACTAAGAATGCTTTCAAAAATAGAAGTGCTAACAATTTATTTTCATCAATTAACAAGATTTTTCTTTTGTTCGCTCACTTTGCATTTAGTTAATTGATGAAAATAAACTGTTAGCACTTCTATTTTTTAAAGCATTCTTAGTTTACAGCATTTTTTCACACCTGCCTAAAACCTTTGCACAGTACGTATATATAACTGTGCATATATGACCTTCAGGTTTGTGGCGTCCTTCATCTACTACGGCTCGGTGCTCGGCAGCTCAGAGCTGCTGGAGAAGAACTTGCTGTGTTTGACGGATCCAGAGGAAGAGCATCAGGTCAAACACCAGAACCAGGACGGACTCTGTCACTGCATCCCCTTCCAGCTCAGAGACTACCAGACCCTGCTCATCAGCTGCCTGGGGGAGGTGGCATGTAAGTCCTGGGGGGTTATGAGGCTATGAGACTGAGACTATGAGGCTGAGACTATGAGACTATGAGGCTATGAGACTATGAGACTATGAGACTATGAGACTATGACACTATGAGACTATGAGGCTATGAGGCTATGAGGCTATGACACTATGAGGCTATGAGGCTATGACACTATGAGGCTATGAGACTATGACACTATGAGGCTATGAGACTATGAGGCTATGAGACTATGACACTATGAGACTATGACACTATGAGACTGAGGCTATGAGACTATGACACTATGAGACTATGACACTATGAGACTATGACACTATGAGACTATGACACTATGACACTATGAGACTATGACACTATGAGACTATGACACTATGAGACTATGAGACTATGACACTATGACACTATGACACTATGAGGCTATGAGGCTATGAGACTGAGGCTATGAGACTGAGACTATGAGACTGAGACTATGAGACTATGAGACTATGAGACTATGAGGCTATGAGACTATGACACTATGAGACTATGAGACTATGACACTATGAGACTATGACACTATGAGACTATGAGGCTATGAGACTATGAGACTGAGACTATGACACTATGAGACTATGAGGCTATGAGACTATGAGACTGAGACTATGACACTATGAGACTGACACTATGACACTATGAGGCTATGACACTATGAGACTATGACACTATGAGGCTATGAGACTGAGACTATGACACTATGAGGCTATGAGACTATGAGACTATGAGACTGAGGCTATGAGACTATGACACTATGAGACTATGACACTATGAGACTGATGCTATGAGACTATGAGGCTATGAGACTATGACACTATGAGACTGAGGCTATGAGACTATGACACTATGACACTATGAGACTATGAGGCTATGACACTATGAGACTATTACATTACATTACATTTCATTTAGCTGACGCTTTTATCCAAAGCGACTTACATGATATACAGTAGACCGTAGACACAGCAACGGTGAGCAATTAGGGTTAAGTGTCTTGCTCAAGGACACAACGACGCAGACTACCGGAGCCGGGGATCGAACCACCGACCTTCTGATTGAAAGACCGACTTGCTAACCACTGAGCCACAGTCGCCCCATGACACTATGACTATGACACTATGACACTATGAGACTATGAGACTGAGACTATGACACTATGAGACTATGACACTATGAGACTATGACACTATGAGACTATGACACTATGAGACTATGACACTATGAGACTATGAGACTATGAGACTATGACACTATGAGACTATGACACTATGAGACTATGACACTATGAGACTATGACACTATGAGACTATGACACTATGACACTATGAGACTGACACTATGAGACTATGAGACTATGACACTATGAGACTATGACACTATGACACTATGAGACTATGACACTATGAGACTGAGACTATGACACTATGACACTATGAGACTGAGACTATGACACTATGAGACTATGAGACTATGAGACTATGACACTATGACACTATGAGACTGAGACTATGACACTATGAGACTATGACACTATGAGACTATGACACTATGAGACTATGAGACTATGACACTGAGACTATGACACTATGACACTATGAGACTATGAGACTATGACACTATGAGACTATGAGACTATGACACTATGAGACTATGAGACTATGAGACTGAGGCTATGAGACTATGAGACTATGACACTATGAGACTATGACACTATGACACTATGAGACTATGACACTATGAGGCTATGACACTATGAGACTATGACACTATGAGACTGAGGCTATGAGGCTATGACACTATGAGACTATGAGACTGAGGCTATGACACTATGACACTATGAGACTATGACACTATGAGACTATGACACTATGAGACTATGACACTATGAGACTGAGGCTATGACACTATGAGACTATGACACTATGAGACTATGACACTATGAGGCTATGACACTATGAGACTATGACACTATGAGACTATGAGACTGAGGCTATGACACTATGAGACTATGACACTATGAGACTATGAGATTATGACACTATGACACTATGAGACTATGACACTATGACACTATGAGACTATGAGACTATGAGATTATGACACTATGACACTATGAGACTATGACACTATGACACTATGAGACTATGAGACTATGAGACTATGACACTATGAGACTGAGGCTATGACACTATGAGACTATGAGACTATGACACTATGACACTATGAGACTATGACACTATGAGACTATGACACTATGAGACTATGACACTATGACACTATGACACTATGAGACTATGAGACTATGAGACTATGAGACTATGACACTATGAGACTATGAGACTGAGGCTATGACACTATGAGACTATGAGACTATGAGACTATGACACTATGAGACTATGACACTATGACACTATGAGGCTATGACACTATGAGACTATGAGACTATGACACTATGACACTATGAGACTATGACACTATGAGACTATGACACTATGAGACTATGACACTATGACACTATGAGACTATGAGACTATGACACTATGAGACTATGAGACTGAGGCTATGACACTATGAGACTATGACACTATGAGACTATGACACTATGAGACTATGACACTGACACTATGAGGCTATGACACTATGAGACTATGACACTGACACTATGAGGCTATGACACTATGACACTATGACACTATGACACTATGAGACTATGACACTATGAGACTATGAGACTATGACACTATGAGACTATGACACTATGAGACTATGAGACTATGACACTATGAGACTATGACACTATGACACTATGAGACTATGACACTATGAGGCTATGACACTATGACACTATGAGACTATGACACTATGACACTATGAGACTATGACACTATGACACTATGAGACTATGACACTATGACACTATGAGACTATGACACTATGAGACTATGAGACTCCTTCACATCTCCTCTCCTCTTCCCTCCTCTCTCCTCCTCCGGTCTCCTCCTCCTCTCTCCTCCTCTTTCCTCATCTCCCCTCATCTCTCCTCCTCTTCCCTCCTCCTGTCTCCTCCTCTTCTCTTCTCCTACTCCTCATCTCCCCTCATCTCTCCTCTCCCCTCCCCTCTCTCCTCCTCCCCTTTCCTCCTCTCTCTCCTCCCCCTCTCCTCCCCCTCTCTCCTCCCAGTGGTCCCAGTGAATATTTGTCTGCTGAACGTTTTGGGACGAAAGAAGAGTCTGAGTGTGCTGCAGATGGGGGCGGCCATCTTGTTCATGTTGCTCAACATCTGCACCACCATGTAAGAACCTCTTGTCTTTTCTTGTCACTGAGTCCAGGTTTATGAGGACCCCCAGTTTGACAGGGTCCAGATTTATGAAGACCTCCAGTCTGACAGGGTCCAGGTTTATGAAGACTGTGAAGAAGACTATGAAGTATTCTGTCCCTGTTTCTCTCCAGGTTTGGGTTCACGGTGTTGCTGTTCCTGCTCCGGTCTCTGGTTTCCATGAACTTTACTGTGGTTTACATTTACACGGCTGAGGTATGTTTGTACTGGTTTTACTGGGTACAGATGTTTATTGATCAAGTCTCAGGTAACAGGTGGTTATTGATCAGGTAACAGGTGTGTAACAGGTGTGTTTGTGTCCCAGGTGGTTGTTAATAATAATAATAATAATAATAATAATAATAATGATGATAATAATAATACATTTCATTTATATAGCGCTTTTCAAAATACTCAAAGACACTTTACACAACATTTTAAAATCCTCCTATAAGCTAAACAATAAAACAAATAAAATACATACAAACAATAAGAACATAGAGCACACAATCACACATTAAAAGCAGTTCTGAAGAGATGGGTTTTGATTTGAGATTTGAATATGGAAAGGTCAGTGCAGTCTCTGATGAGTTTGGGGAGAGAGTTCCAGAGGGAGGGGGCAGCTATGGAGAAGGCTCTGTCACCCCATGTCCGGTGCTTGGTCCTATGGGGGATGGATAGGAGGCATCAGAGGAGCAGACGGGATGGAGTGTGGTGGTGGAGCAGGTCGGTGAGGGAGGAGGGGCCTGATGGAGTGTGGTGGTGGAGCAGGTCGGTGAGGGAGGAGGGGCCTGATGGAGTGTGGTGGTGGAGCAGGTCGGTGAGGGAGGAGGGGCCTGATGGAGTGTGGTGGTGGAGCAGGTCGGTGAGGGAGGAGGGGCCTGATGGAGTGTGGTGGTGGAGCAGGTCGGTGAGGGAGGAGGGGCCTGATGGAGTGTGGTGGTGGAGCAGGTCGGTGAGGGAGGAGGGGCCTGGTGGAGTGTGGTGGTGGAGCAGGTCGGTGAGGGAGGAGGGGCCTGATGGAGTGTGGTGGTGGAGCAGGTCGGTGAGGGAGGAGGGGCCTGATGGAGTGTGGTGGTGGAGCAGGTCGGTGAGGGAGGAGGGGCCTAATGGAGTGTGGTGGTGGAGCAGGTTGGTGAGGTAGGAGGGGCCTAATGGAGTGTGGTGGTGGAGCAGGTCGGTGAGGGAGGAGGGGCCTGATGGAGTGTGGTGGTGGAGCAGGTCGGTAAGGTAGGAGGGGCCTGATGGAGTGTGGTGAGGGAGGAGGGGCCTGATGGAGTGTGGTGGTGGAGCAGGTCGGTGAGGGAGGAGGGGCCTGATGGAGTGTGGTGGTGGAGCAGGTCGGTGAGGGAGGAGGGGCCTGATGGAGTGTGGTGGTGGAGCAGGTCGGTGAGGGAGGAGGGGCCTGATGGAGTGTGGTGGTGGAGCAGGTCGGTGAGGGAGGAGGGGCCTGGTGGAGTGTGGTGGTGGAGCAGGTCGGTGAGGGAGGAGGGGCCTGATGGAGTGTGGTGGTGGAGCAGGTCGGTGAGGGAGGAGGGGCCTAATGGAGTGTGGTGGTGGAGCAGGTCGGTGAGGGAGGAGGGGCCTGATGGAGTGTGGTGGTGGAGCAGGTCGGTGAGGGAGGAGGGGCCTGATGGAGTGTGGTGGTGGAGCAGGTCGGTGAGGGAGGAGGGGGCCTGATCATGGAGGGCTTTGTGAGTGAGGAGCAGGATTTTGTACTGGATCCGTTGTAGGACGGGGAGCCAGTGGAGGTTCTGGAGAACAGGGGTGACGTGATCACGAGTGGGTGAGCAGGCGAGCAGCAGAGTTCTGGATGTATTGGGGTTAGGGTTATTAGTGGTTATTGATCAGGTAACAGGTGTGTAACAGGTGTGATTGTGTCCCAGGTGGTTGTTGATCAGGTAACAGGTGTGTAACAGGTGTGTTTGTGTCCCAGGTCTATCCCACTGTGGCTCGCTCTTTAGGGATGGGCTTCTGTACTTCGTTCAGTCGGATCGGGGGAATGATCGCTCCGTTCATCGCTCAGGTGGGTTATGTTTTCTTCTAGAGAACCATTCAGGTGAGTTTTCAGTCTTTTCTGTCATCCATGTCTGGCTCTGTGTGTCCTTCAGGTGTTGATGTCTCAGTCGGTGATTCTGGCTCTCAGCCCGTTTGCCGTGGCCTGTGTGGTCTGCGCTCTGGCAAACCTGTTCCTGCCAATAGAGACGAGAGGACGAGCTCTGCTGGTGAGAAACACCTCCTGTTTTCACTTCATTTAAACTTCATTTAAAATTGATTTAAACATAATTTTAACTTAATTGAACTTAATTTAACTCTATGTAGTTAAATTAACTTAATTTAGCTTCATCTAACTCCATGCAACTTAATTTAACTCCATGTAACTTAATTCTTTTGTTTACAGCAAAGCACCTGATGACGTCTCCAAACAAACTGTTTTATTATTGTATTGTTACATTTGTAATGTCAAGACATTAAATCTGTTTCTGAAATCAACTGTTTCTCTGCCTTTATTTAGTCAGTAAATGTATGACTTATTAAAATATCAGAACCTTTTCTATAGTTAAAAACTTTAATGTGCAACTTGAACCTGTGGATCATGACGTTTTTGGTTTAATTTCATAATCATACATTACATTTATCTGAGGCTTTTATCCAAAGAGACTTACATGATATACAGTAGACCGTAGACACAGCAACGGTGAGCAATGAGGGTTAAGTGTCTTGCTCAAGGACACAACGACATGGACTAGTGGAGCCGGGGATCGAACCACCGACCCTTTACATTACATTTAGCTGACGCTTTTATCCAAAGCGACTTACAATAAGTGCATTCTACGGTTACATACAAGAATCAGAACAACAGGAATCAAGAAGGTACAATTTCATCAATAAAGTTCAACTACAAAGTGCTATCAGTAAGAGCCATTTCAGTGCTACTATAGTGCTACATCCTTTATTCAAAGTATAGTCGGAAAAGATGTGTTTTTAGTTTGAGATGGAAGATGTAGAGACTTTCTGCTGTTCTGATGTCAATGGGGAGCTCATTCCACCATCGAGGAGCCAGGACAGAGAACAGTCCAGACTTTGTTGAGTGTTTAGCTCTCAGTGACGGAGCTACAAGCCGATTGGCAGAAGCCGAGCGGAGCGCACAAGTTGGGGTGTAAGGTTTTACCATGTCCTGGATGTAGACTGGACCAGATCTGTTCGTTGCACGGTACGCCAGTACCAATGTTTTGAAGCGGATGCGGGCGGCCACCGGTAACCAGTGAAGGTCGCGGAGGAGCGGAGTAGTGTGGGTGAATTTCAGGTTAAAGACCAGTCGAGCTGCTGCATTCGGGATGAGCTGCAAAGGTCGGATGGCACCAGCAGGTAGACCCGCCAGGAGGGAGTTACAGTAGTCTAGACGCGAGATGACCAGAGCCTGGACCAGAACCTGTGCCGCCTTCTGGGTGAGAAGTGGACGTATTCTCCTGATGTTGTGCAGCATGAATCTACAGGAACGAGTTGTTGTGGTAATGTTGGCAGTCAGGGAGAGTTGACTGTCAAGGGTCACACCGAGGTTCCTGGCAGTCGGGGTCGGGGCCAAGACTGAGTTGTTGAAGGTAATCGTCAGGTCGTGAGTGGGGGAAACTTTTCCTGGAAGGAGAAGTAATTCCGTCTTGTCGGGGTTAATCTTCAGGTGATGTGCGGACATCCATTGTGAAATGTCAGTCAGACAGGCAGAGATTCGTGCTGCTACCTGTGTTTCCGATTGTGGAAACGAGAGGATCAGTTGGGTGTCGTCAGCATAGCTATGGTAGGAAAAGCCATGTGAGCAAATGACGGAGCCAAGAGAGTTGGTGTACAGGGAGAAGAGGAGAGGACCGAGGACTGAGCCTTGAGGGACCTCAGTAGTGAGAGGACCGAGGACCGAGCCTTGAGGGACCCCAGTAGTGAGAGGACAAGGCTCAGACACAGATCCTCTCCAGGTTACCCGGCAGGTCCGATCACTGAGGTAGGATGAGAGGAGGGAGAGCGCAGTGCCTGAGATACCCAGGTCCTGGAGGGAGGAGATGAGGATCTGGTGGTTCACTGTGTCAAAGGCAGCAGAAAGGTCCAGAAGGATAAGGACAGAGGAGAGAGAGGCTTCTCTCGCAGTGTGAAGCTGCTCTGAGACAGCAAGGAGGGCAGTCTCTGTTGAGTGGCCTGCCTTGAATCCAGACTGGTGAGGGTCCAGAAGGTTGTTCTGGTGGAGGAAGGAGGAGACTTGGTTAAAGATAGCTCGCTCCAGGGTTTTGGAAAGAAAGGGAAGGAGAGAGACAGGTCTGTAGTTGTTGACTTCTGACGGGTTGAGAGTCGTTTCTTCAGGAGAGGGTTAACTCTTGCCTCCTTCAGAGAGTTAGGGAAACAACCAGTTGAGAGGGAGGTGTTAATAAGATGGGTGAGAAAGGGAAGAAGGTCGGGAGCAATAGACTGGAGGATGTGAGATGGGATGGGGTCAAGGGGGCAGGTGGTTGGGCGGGCAGAGGTTACCAAGGTAAGAACTTGATCGGGAGACAGGGGAGTGAAAGAGGAAAGAGTGTCTGTGGCAGAGTTAGGATGCATGAGTGAGAACGAGTCAGTTGAAGGAAGGGCTGACAGAACAGGAGAGGGCGAGAGAGAGAGAGAGAGAGGGCGAGAGAGAGAGAGGGCGAGAGAGAGAGAGAGAGAGATGCGACGCAGGTGCAGAGTCTGTTGCTGTGGGAGGGTTGTCAGTTCCCAAGAGTGGGAGAGAGTAGGAGATGAAGAAGTGGTCGGAGACGTGAAGTGGAGTTACAGTGAGGTTGGATGTTGAGCAGTTTCTGGTGAAAATATAGTCAAGATGATTTCCAGCTTTGTGAGTCGGAGGTGAAGGACTGAGTGAGAGAGCGAAGGAAGACAGTAAGAGCACCAGGTCAGATGACTTGTCGGTCTGGATGTTGAAGTCACCTAGAAGAATGAGAGGGGGGCCGTTTTCTGGGAAATTTGATAGGAGGACGTCTAATTCTTCCAAGAAATCTCCCAGGGAACCAGGTGGATGGTAGAGAACAACAATGTTCAGTTGAACCGGATGGGTAACCGTCACAGCATGAAGCTCAAAAGACAGTGGTGTAGGCAATGGAAGCGGGTAGAGAGAAAAACTCCATTTGGGGGAGATGAGTAGACCTGTACCACCACCCCGACCAGTGGGCCTAGATGTGTGGCTGAAGGAGAAGGCAGAGGAGAGAGCGGCAGGGGTAGATGTGTTGTCTGGTGTGATCCAGGTCTCAGTGAGAGCCAGGAAGTCCAGAGATTGCTTGATAGCAAAGCCAGAGATGAAGTCTGCCTTGCGGTTAGCTGACTGGCAGTTCCAGAGGCCTCCTGTGACGAGGTGTTGGGTTTGTGTGGAGCGGGTGGGATAAATCAACGCAGAAGGATTTTGATGCAAGTAAGAACGAGTCCGAGGTCTAAAGTATCTACGAGTTAATATGTACACGGGCGGGAAGCACATTTTCACAAAGAAGTGTTAATACTCAGCCACCCCCGAAGACTCCAACGAAAGACTCCTTTGTCTTTATCCTCCGAGTCTTGACTCCAACGAAAGACTCCTTTGTCTTTATCCTCCGAGTCTTGACTCCAACGAAAGACTCCTTTGTCTTTATCCTCCGAGTCTTCATACGATGAGTCTTCACTGACGCTTCAATCCCACACCTGCTTCTATACCAGTGATAGCGATAATTATCTACAGCTGAGTTGACTACGCCCCAGGTCGTTAGTGAGATGGCCACCAATCGAGAGTGCTCTGGCTCAGGACAATAGCAGGCTTTCCCTTTAATCAGTGAGGTGAGAGTTTCCCAAGAACAGCTGCTTTTTGCCAAAAATGAACAAGGACAGGATCTGTTTACCTCTAAGTAGAAAGTAAAACTAGAGCCTAGTCCCAAGTACAGTTGGAGTACAGAAGTACACTTTAACCCTAGCTAGTTCAGTTGCGTTTAAGTCACTTGACCAAAGCAAAGTCCCGGCTCAAACAATTCAGATAGAAATGACAGTACAGATTAACAGTTTACTAGAAATAGTCAAGTAGAGATAGTTCCACAAGTAGTAGAACCAATACAGCAAGTACAATAGGAATATAGCAGAGAAACCTCTATAGAGAATGTACTCAGCCAAGATTCCAAGAAGTCCAGCAATCTTGTCACCAGTAGAGAGTTGCACACTCTGATTGAAAGTCAGACCTGCTAACCACTGACCCACAGTCGCCCCATATAGCAAGATGTTCAGCAATACGTAATGTTTTGTATAATAGAACCAGATTTAAGGTGTTTCTAGATTGTTAATAACTTCACGCTAAGCCTGATGGGGGCGCTGCTGTGTCCTCAGACGATGATCTCCTCCTTAAACTCGTTAGCTCAGACACACTCAGATTACCGTCTGCCCTCAGGGGGTGGAGTCTGATTTCCACTGACTCCGCCCCCTGACCTGAGACTGTGTGTGTGTGTGTGTGTGAGATAAGTAGATTTGGACGTTAGCTGGCAGCAGTTGCAGAGCAGCTCTCAGAGACGTAAGTAAACACATCTGAACATTATAACTGTGTGTGTGTGTGTGTGTGTGTGTGTGTGTGTGTGTGTGTGTGTGTGTGTGTGTGTGTGTGTGTGTGTGTGTGTGTGTGTGTGTGTGTGTGTGTGTGTGTGTGTGTGTGTGTGTGTGTGTGTGTGTGTGTGTGTGTGTGTGTGTGTGTGTGTGTGTGTGTGTTCTTGCTTGGTACAGATGGATCTGTCCTGTATGAACCGCTTTGTTTGTCTGTCAAAACTCTCTCACTCACACACTCAGACGAGTCATGTGACCTGAACACAGTGACATCATTATTAGTGTGTACTTCTTGTGTTTGATGGTTTCAGGTTTTAATTCTACACTTTGTGATATATATATATATATATATATATGTACCTCAGATTACTTCATACTGATAATTACCTCATACTACTCTGTTAAATACCTCAGATCAGAATCAGAACCATTTATTGCCATGTTTATTTTCACATTAAAGGAATTTGTCCTGGCAGAAGGGTGGATAACATTTAACATTTAACAATAAACATTTAACAGTAAACATTTAACAGTAAGCATTTAACAATACACATTTAACAGTAAACATTTAACAATAAACATTTAACAATAAACATTTAACAATAAACATTTAACAGTAAACAGAGTGCAATAAATGGGAATTAATGAATATTTACAATTGAACAGTAGAGTATAAAAATAAGATAAAGTGGATGGAATGTAAGTGTTGTTAAAGTGGCAAGTGTATTTATATGAGGCATGAGGGTGTGTGCACCTCATACTGATGAGTACCTCATACTACTCTGATGGGTACCTCATACTACTCTGTTAAGTACCTCATACTACTCTGTTAAGTACCTCATACTACTCTGTTAAGTACCTCATACTACTCTGATGAGTACCTCATACTACTCTGATGAGTACCTCATACTACTCTGTTAAGTACCTCATACTACTCTGTTAAGTACCTCATACTACTCTGTTAAGTACCTCATACTACTCTGATAAGTACCTCATACTACTCTGATAAGTACCTCATACTACTCTGATAAGTACCTCATACTACTCTGATAAGTACCTCATACTACTCTGTTAAGTACCTCATACTACTCTGTTAAGTACCTCATACTACTCTGATAAGTACCTCATACTACTCTGATAAGTACCTCATACTACTCTGATAAGTACCTCATACTACTCTGATAAGTACCTCATACTACTCTGATAAGTACCTCATACTACTCTGATAAGTACCTCATACTACTCTGATAAGTACCTCATACTACTCTGTTAAGTACCTCATACTACTCTGTTAAGTACCTCATACTACTCTGATAAGTACCTCATACTACTCTGATAAGTACCTCATACTACTCTGTTAAGTACCTCATACTACTCTGTTAAATACCTCATACTACTCTGATAAGTACCTCATACTACTCTGATAAGTACCTCATACTACTCTGTTAAGTACCTCATACTACTCTGTTAAATACCTCATACTACTCTGATAAGTACCTCATACTACTCTGATAAAAAGTTAACAATCGTTTTATCAATGCTTTCCGTCCTCCGTATCTGTGACAGAGTGAGCCCCCTCCCTGTCACAAGGTGAGCTGGAGTCAGTGACATCATCAGCAGGTGACACCCTTCCGATGGTGCCCTGCAGCCTCCGGGGTCGCCATGGGAGACGAGTCTTTCCCAGAAGGCCGAGCTCAGGAGCTGTTCGATGGGTTTGTGTCGGCGGCGACCTGCAGGGCGGCGCTGTGGTCCTTCAGTCAGCTGTGTGAGCACCTGCAGCTGGACCGGGGCGCCGAGAGGCCGCTGTACCGACCAATCAGACGCCGCCTCAACTACTGGAGGGCCAACGCTCTGTGGGCCAAACTGGACCGAAGGGCCAATCAGCAGGCCTACCTGCAAGGGGGCGGAGTCTGCAGCAACACCACGGTATGTTATGGTATTTATATATACACTGTGTGTGTGTGTGTGTGTGTGTGTGTAATGAACATCTCTGTGTTTTTTTTTATCTATAATGTATTTTTATATATAACAACACCAGTGTATGTCTCTCTGATTGGTCAGTGTGTGGTCATCGGGGCGGGGCCTTGTGGTCTGAGGACAGCAGTGGAGCTGAGCTTCATGGGAGCCCGGGTGGTACTGCTGGAGAAGAGGGACTCCTTCTCCAGGAACAACGTGCTCCACCTGTGGCCCTTCACCATCCACGACCTGCGGGGCCTCGGGGCCAAAAGGTTCTATGGAAAGTTCTGCGCTGGCTCCATCGATCACATCAGTGAGTCACTCTGCTCGTTCTAAAGAGCTGCTTCTCGCCTGCAGTCCAGACGAGCAGCAGCGTCATCATCAGGGGGCGGTGACAAGAAACTGCTGTCAAGTCGGACAGTTTTCAGCTGACTTCAAAGTATACACAGGAAGTCACAGAACCAGTCACTTCCTGTTAGTTCCGATCTGTAGTCTACTTGTAGTTTACATATCTCGTTCGGATTTATGTTTGTAAATATATATTCATGTAGAAATGTGTGTGTAGCTGCATCCTTTATTTTTTTAATGTCAGCCAGTGAAATACATCACTACTGGTTTTGATATGTGTTATATAAACACATATAAAGAGCCAATCAGCTCTCTAATGTGGCGAGAGCCAGGCGTTTCCCATCATGCATTGGGCCACGCAGTCGGTGGAGAGCTGCTGCGGCGCCTGGCTCTAAATGCGACGGTCGTTGACCACGTGTTCATGACGTCAGAGCAAGCCGGGATCAAGTCGGACACAAATCTACCAATCGGGAACGCCGGATCTTCCAATCAGCACCAGCTGTTTGTGTCTGCAGGTATCCGTCAGCTGCAGCTGGTTCTGCTAAAGGTCGCTTTACTGCTGGGGGTCGAAGTCCATGTGAACGTGGAGTTCAAGAACCTGGTGGAGCCGCCAGAAGACCAGCAGCGCCGCAGTGAGCTCCAGTACCTTCTCAGATTGTTAGTGAAACTAGAGAAGGTTACCTTTGAAGCCTGCTTACTTACCTGTCCACCTGTCCACCTGTCTCCCTGCCTGTCTACCTGTCCTCTTGTCTCCCTATCTGTCTCCCTGCATACCTGTGCAGAGGTGGGCTGGAGGATGGAGGTGAGTCCAAAGTCTCATGCCGTCAATCAGCTGGAGTTTGACGTCATCATCGGAGCCGACGGACGCAGGAACACCCTTCCAGGTAAACCAGCTAGATCTGAGTCTGGCCGAGTCCGGCTCAGTCTGGCCGAGTCCGGCTCAGTCTGGCCGAGTCCGGCTCAGTTTGGCAGAGTCCGGCTCCACGTATTATGTTGACCCTGTTTGCTGAACAGGTTTCCGGCGTAAGGAGTTCCGGGGGAAGTTGGCCATCGCCATCACGGCCAACTTTAAAAACAGAAACACGTCGGCCGAGGCCAAAGTGGAGGAGATCAGCGGAGTCGCTTTCATCTTCAACCAGAGGTTCTTCCAGGAGCTTCGCCAGGAGACAGGTACGCAGCATGAAGCATGATGTCATCATGATGTCATCATGAGTTATTGATCATCAAAACACGTTTGATCCTCTTCTGATCTTTCAGGGATCGATCTGGAAAACATTGTTTATTACAAAGATGACACTCACTACTTTGTGATGACGGCAAAGAAACAGAGTCTGTTGGAGAAAAGAGTCATTAAACAGGTAAACACACCTGGATACAGAAGATGAACAACAGGTAAACACACCTGGATACAGAAGATGAACAACAGGTAAACACACCTGGATACAGACCAGGAACAACAGGTAAACACACCTGGATACAGACCAGGAACAACAGGTAAACACACCTGGATACAGACCAGGAACAACAGGTAAACACACCTGGATACAGACCAGGAACAACAGGTAAACACACCTGGATACAGACGAGGAACAACAGGTAAACACACCTGGATACAGACAAGGAACAACAGGTAAACACACCTGGATACAGACCAGGAACAACAGGTAAACACACCTGGATACAGACCAGGAACAACAGGTAAACACACCTGGATATAGAAGATGAACAACAGGTAAACACACCTGGATACAGACGAGGAACCACTGGTAAACCGGTAAATAACAACATATTCCTCCATCAGGACTTTGCGAACACCGAGCTGCTTCTCTGCCGGGCCAACGTGGACCAGAATGCATTGCAGGCGTATGCCCGCGAGGCCGCAGACTTCTCCACCAATCACCAGCTTCCGTCTCTGGACTTCGCCGTGAACCACCGCGGCCAGCCGGACGTCGCCGTGTTCGACTTCACCTGCGTGTACGCGGCGGAGAACGCCGCCATGGTCCGCCAGCGCCACGGACACCAGCTGCTGCTCACGCTGGTGGGAGACAGCTTACTGGAGGTGAGACAGGTGTCTGCTGGGTAAACACCGTGGCAATACATAATCAATATCAATACACAACCTCATTGATCGGTCCGCAGCCCTTCTGGCCGATGGGGACGGGGATTGCTCGCGGCTTCCTGGCGGCTCTGGATTCAGCCTGGATGGTCCAGAGGTGGTCTCAAGGGGTGGAGGCCCTGGAGGTCCTGGCAGACAGGTGCACAGTACTACACAGTATTACATGGTCTCAAGGGGAGGTTCCTGTCTGTCTCTCTCTCCTTCTGTCTGTCTGTCTGTCTGTCTGTCTGTCTGTCTGTCTGTCTGTCTGTCTGTCTGTCTGTCTGTCTGTCTGTCTGTCTGTCTGTCTGTCTGTCTGTCTGTCTGTCTGTCTGTCTGTCTCCTCCTTTCTGTCTGTCTGTCTCTCCTCCTGTCTGTCTGTCTCTCCTCCTGTCTGTCTGTCTCTCCTCCTGTCTGTCTGTCTCTCCTCCTGTCTGTCTCTCTTCCTGTCTGTCTGTCTCTCCTCCTGTCCGTCTGTCTCTCTTCCTGTCGGTCTGTCACTCCTCCTGTCTGTCTGTCTCTCTTCCTGTCTGTCTCTCAGAGAGAGTCTGTACCGGGTTCTCCCTCAGACGACTCAGGAGAACCTTCAGAAGAACATCAGTCTCTTTACAGTCGACCCGACAACCAGATACCTGAACACACACCTGATGCTGATCACACCTGCTCAGGTAACACACACACATGTACACACACATTAACCACACACACATTAAACACACACACAGGTACACAACGTGTGATTGTTATTTCAGGTGAGACACCTAGTGGACACAGGTGAGGAGGCGGGGCTTAACACAGACGGTGGCGACGACATGCGCCTGCCGTCTCCCAGAATCGTCAGTGAGTTCTTTATGATCAATAACCATGATTATTATAATGAGCTGTAGAGGGATTGGTCGCCTGTTTCCTGCTCTCTGATTGGTCGCCTGTCTCCTGCTTTCTGATAGGTTCGTTCTCTCCGTCCAATCGGCTGCTGACTTGGTGTCAGGAGCAGACTCGTGGTTACCGTGGCGTTGCAGTTAGCGACCTTACGACTTCCTGGAAGAATGGCCTCGCTCTCTGCGCCTTGATTCACCGACACCGCCCCGACCTCATGTAATACAAATATTATTATTATTATTATTATTACATATTACATATTACATATTATCATAATGACACCACACCTACCTCATGTAAGTATATATATGATTATATATATATATATTTACAAGAGGAGTCTGTTGTAACTAATGTCTGAAGTTTTACCTGCATTACTACCTGTCTGCCTGCCTTCCTGTCTGTCTACCTGTCTACCTGTCTACCTGTCTGCCTGTCTACCTGTCTGCCTGTCTACCTGTCTACCTGTCTACCTGTCTGCCTGTCTACCTGTCTACCTGTCTACCTGTCTGCCTGTCTGCCTGTCTACCTGTCTACCTGTCTACCTGTCTGCCTGTCTACCTGTCTACCTGTCTGTCTGTCCTCAGACACTTTGACTCTCTGGACTCGTCCTCCGTTGAGGAAAACACTCGTCTGAGCTTCGATGTGGCCGAACGTCATTTTGGGATTTCTCCTCTGATGACGGTCGATGAGATGAATTCTGTCGCGGAACCGGATTCTCTGTCGATGGTGATGTACCTGAGTCAGTTCTACCAGCTGTTAAAGGACCTGCTGCCCCCTGCTGGTGAGATCAATAATCAATACGATCATTATAAATATAATATGAATGTCAGGGTTATGGGGGATTGATATGATCCCTTTCATAATTGCCATATAATTATGTATGTATAATACATGTATGTATAATGAAGTATGTGATCATTATAATAATTATGATAATTATTATAATATATAATGATATCATAGTTCCCATCATTTTAATAATTGTAATCATTATGATAATTTTAGTAATTAAAATAATTGTGACAATTATAATAAGACTCATAATTATAGTAATTCCAGAAAGACAAAAGCCCTGACTTCCTGTTCCAGGTGGTTTGAGTCTTAGTGCTGACCTCAGGTCAGCTCTCATCACTCCGGCCTCCCTGCTCAGCAGACTGGGACTCAGTCCGTCCAGGAAGAGGAACCCAAAGGTCCGGCGGCGTCTCCGTGTCCACGTTCTGTTTCCGGGTGTCTGTCCCCTCTGAGCTGATGACACTTTGATGACACTTTGTGACACTTTGTGACACTTTGATGACATTTTATGACACTTTGATGACACTTTGATGACACTTTATGACACTTTATGACACTTTATGACACTTTGATGATACTTTATAACATTTTGATGACACTATGACACTTTGATGACACTTTATGACACTTTGTCTCTGAGTGTCTGTCCCCTCTGGGCTGATGACACTTTGTCTCTCCAGGAGCGGAGAGACACGGTGGACAAGCGGAGGAGGACCAGTAAGGAGGGTCGAGAGCAGCAGGAGGTCTCTGTCGTCCCACATGAGGTCTGAAACTCGTCCAGCTTTATTCTGGTCTGGTTTTCATCAACAAGGATCTGTGTCCCTTGTTTCCAGTCATGTGACCTAAACGCCGATGATGTCATCCAGGTGTACGACGAGGCCTTTGTGGGCGGGTCCGGTCGCTCCAGAGTGCGTCTGATGGCCAATCAGCTGCAGGCGAAGCTGGACGAGAGGAGTGCTGCTTCTTCTTCCTCTTCTTCTGCGGTGGCTTTACGTCGACAGGTGAGACACCAGTGATCCTCCAGAGAGGCTTTTGATTTATGATCAATAATCATCATCATAATAACCTCCTTCCTGTCGAAGATTAATTATATTTAATGTAAGAGACTAAAATCTGAACTCTGCAGGTGATTAGTGATTTATTAATGTACCAAACAGTGCACATTTATAATGTTAACCTTTACGAACATCAGATTAAAATGACAGTTATTAATAACCCTGCAGAACAATATTAAAAAGAAAAAACATAATTTAAGACATAAATATATAATTACTATACAATATCTGTAACGAATACATGCCTCTTAGAAACTTTAATATGAAACTAACTGTATGGGAATAAGTGTATTAATCATTATTATTATTATATAGACACTGATATTAATACATTATATTAATAATTAACTCATTAATCAATAATAAGACTGTATGTGATGCTCTGTGTGGACCAGCAGAGGGAGCTGTTGTCCATCCTCAACCCCCTCTCTCAGGCTGAAGCTCCGCTGTCATGGAGACCGGTAAAGACTGGTAGTCAATAGAGATCAGTTAAGACCAGTTGAGACCAGTGAGACCAGTGGAGACTAGTTGAGACTAATAGAGACCAGTAGAGACTAGTTGAGAGCAGTAGAGACTAAAGGAGACCAGTTGAGACCAGTAGAGACAAATAGAGACTAAAAGAGACCAATAGAGACCAGTAGAGACTAAAAGAGACCAATAGAGACCAGAAGAGACCAGTAGAGACAAATAGAGACTAAAAGAGACCAATAGAGAATAGTAGAGCCCAGTTGAGACCAATATGATCAGTAGAGCCCAATAGAGAATAGAAGAGCCCAGTTGAGACCAATAGAAACTACTAGAGACCAGTAGAGACCTGTAGAAAAAGATGAACCCTTTGTGTAGTTTCCCTTCAAGAAAACTCTAATAAATATTTTATGTGATAAACACAATGTACGTTTGTATAGTTCCACTGCATATACTGTATTTGTATAGTTATACAGGGACAGACATGTGGACATGGCTATTCAATCAGAATCAGAATCAGAACCATTTATTGCCATGTTTGTTTTCACATTCAATGAATTTGTCCTGGCAGAAGGTGCATAACATTTAACATTTAACAATACACATTTAACAGTAACAGAGTGCAATAAATGGGAATGCATGAATGGATGAAATAAGTTATATTCCATAGAATGACGTAGAAGAACAGTGCCATATGAAGTAGATTGGTTTATGCTGCATACTAAAGTACTGCATACCAACACACTGCATACTAAAGTACTGCATACTAACACACTGCATCAAAAAGTACTGCATACTAACGCACAGCATACTAAAGTACTGCATACTAACACACTGCATCAAAAAGTACTGCATACCAATACACTGCATACCAAAGTACTGCATACTAACACATTGCATTAAAAGGTACTGCATACT
This sequence comes from Cottus gobio, assembly GCA_023566465.1. Lineage (NCBI taxonomy): Eukaryota > Metazoa > Chordata > Actinopteri > Perciformes > Cottidae > Cottus > Cottus gobio. The sequence continues at coordinate 19,302,097 of CM042236.1, forward strand.
AACACACTGCATCAAAAAGTACTGCATACTAACACGCTGCATACTAACACGCTGCATACTAAAGTACTGCATACTAACACACTGCATACTAACACACTGCATACTAAAGTACTGCATACTAACACACTGCATACTAACACACTGCATACTAAAGTACTGCATACTAACACGCTGCATACTAACACACTGCATACTAACACACCGCATACTAACACACCGCATACTAACACACTGCATACCAACACACTGCATACTAAAGTACTGCATACTAACACGCTGCATACTAACACACCGCATACTAACACACTGCATACCAACACACTGAATACTAAAGTACTGCATACTAACACACTGCATACCAACACACTGAATACTAAAGTACTGCATACTAACACATTGCATTAGAAAGTACTGCATACTAACACACTGCATACTAACACACTGCATACTAAAGTACTGCATACTAACACACTGCATACCAACACACTGAATACTAAAGTACTGCATACTAACACACTGCATCAAAAAGTACTGCATACCAAAGTACTGCATACTAACACATTGCATTAAACGGTACTGCATACTAACACACTGCATACTAACACACTGCATACTAACACACTGCATACTAACACACCGCATACTAACACACTGCATACTAAAGTACTGCATACTAACACACCGCATACTAACACACTGCATACTAAAGTACTGCATACTAACACATTGCATTAGAAAGTAATGCATAGTAACACACTGCATACTAAAGTACTGCATACTAACACACTGCATACCAAAGTACTGCATACTAACACACTGCATACTAAAGTACTGCATACTAACACATTGCATTAGAAAGTACTGCATACTAACACACTGCATACTAACACACTGCATACCAACACACTGCATACTAAAGTACTGCATACCAACACACTGCATACTAAAGTACTGCATACTAACACACTGCATACTAAAGTACTGCATACTAACACACTGCATACCAACACACTGCATACTAAAGTACTGCATACCAACACACTGCATACTAAAGTACTGCATACTAACACACTGCATACTAAAGTACTGCATACTAACACATTGCATTAGAAAGTACTGCATACTAACACACTGCATACTAACACACTGCATACCAAAGTACTGCATACTAACACACTGCATACTAAAGTACTGCATACTAACACACTGCATACTAACACACTGCATACACTAGTCCACATCTCTGGACCAGGGACACTAGTCCACATCTCTGGACCAGGGACTCTGGACCAGGGACACTAGTCCACATCTCTGGACCAGGGACTCTGGACCAGGGACACTAGTCCACATCTCTGGACTAGAGACATTAGTCTTGTGCACCGTTTTGAATAATGTAGTTGACGACTTGTGTGTTTTACATATTTAATACTCAGTATTCTTTCTTCAGTGTACAAGTACCAGTCAATAGCGGTACTACAGTATCTTTAGAGTAGTACTACTGCAGTATTGAAGTACTGAGTAACTGTCTTCCTGTCTGTCGCTGTGGACATGCTCCCTTCAGAGGAAGCGGACTCTTCAACAGGAACAGATGAGTTTCAGATTCAAAGAGAAGATCAAGTCGCAGTCCAACGAGCTGGTACGGCGCTGCAGTGCATTCTGGGTATCGCGTGAAGTGTCTGCGACTTTAAGAACCTCTCTCCGACTAAAATAAGGAGTCAGCGGTTGTTTTGTCCTCCGGCTCGGTCTAATTCCTGAAGCTCTGCAGGGCGAAATGTTCATGTGATCCATGTGCAGATCAATAACAAACAGGCTCCACATGCAGCCCATGAATAGTTCCTATTGAGGAGCACAGAGCTGACTCCAGATCAGCCTGCAGAGCTGACCCCAGATCAGCCTGCAGAGCGGCTGCAGCTGGACTTCTGTCTGACCCGTACATTACATTACATTTCATTTATCTGATGCTTTTATCCAAAGAGACTTACATGATATACAGTAGACCAGAGGTGTCAAACTCATTTTCACCACGGGCCACATCAGCATCATGGTCGCCCTCAAAGGGCCGGTTGTAACTGTAACACTGTATAAATTTAACTACTACCGAACATATTGTTAAATAACTGTCTTTGTATTGTTTATTCAAGTGTAAAAATATTGTACATGCATTTATATATACATATATATCCATCCATCCATTATACACATATATACATATATACATACATATATACATACATATATATATATATATATATATATATATATATATATATATATACATATATAAAATCCCACATTACTCTATCAAAGATCAAACTTAAAACAGAAGAAAATAACAAAGACAAAGATCAAACAATCGTTGTTATATTAACTTTGTTCAAAGCTTTTTTTGTCACAGTTGAGAAGGACATAACTAGCCAATAAGAACATGCATGTGGTCTGGGGCAGTGGTTCTACTGGTCTGGCTGCACCATCACCCCTGAATGAACCGAGATCCAAAGCAAGGAACATGCTCAACTTCTCAAATGGATTTAATGAAAAGATGGTGCAGTTTGAGTCTGAAATGGTACAGAATCTCACATGCCAACACAAAAAAAACTAGTTTGAAATATTCCCTTTTACACTCAATCAAAAAACCCCAAAGTGCATCTTAAGGACACAAAGTAATACAACACACATAATCATTTTATAACTTCAGCCTTTTTTAACAGACTCAGCAGTGCTTTCATGCACAAACATAATAAAAAGGTCGGGAATGAAGTGAACTATCACAAATAGTGCGTGTGTAAACTCATGCAAGTGTGTTGTGAACGCAGCACTGAGGAGTGTGAATAGACGCACTCTGCTGCATTCAATATTCCCTTCAAAATAAAATCACAGGATTTTTATATTGCCCATGCAAAGGTCCGCAACCCACTGAAAACGGGTCCGCGACGAACCGGAAACGGGTCCGCGACCGACTGAAAACGAGTCCGCGACGAACCGAATACGGGTCCGCGACCGACTGAAAACGGGTCCACGGTGGTGATCATGCCTTCCAAGCCGTCGCGGGCCACATAAAATGACGTGGCGGGCCACATCTGGCCCGCGGGCCTTGAGTTTGACACATGTGCAGTAGACCGTAGACACAGCAACGGTGAGCAATTAGAGTTAAGTGTCTTGCTCAAGGACACAACGACATGGACTGGCTGAGCTGACCCGTACATGTCTGTCTGACCCGTACATGTCTGTCTGACCATACCCGTCTGTCTGACCCATACCCGTCTGTCTGACCCATACCTGTCTGTCTGACCCGTGTCTGTCTGACCCGTACCTGTCTGTCTGACCCGTACCTGTCTGTCTGACCCGTGCCTGTCTGTCTGACCCATACCCGTCTGTCTGACCCATACCCGTCTGTCTGACCCGTACCTGTCTGTCTGACCCGTACATGTCTGTCTGACCCGTACATGTCTGTCTGACCCATACCCGTCTGTCTGACCCATACCCGTCTGTCTGACCCATACCTGTCTGTCTGATCCATACCTGTCTGTCTGACCCATACCTGTTTGTCTGACCCATACCCGTCTGTCTGACCCATACCTGTTTGTCTGACCCATACCCGTCTGTCTGACCCATACCCGTCTGTCTGACCCGTACCCGTCTGTCTGACTCGTACCTGTCTGTCTTCAGGCCCCAGGCTGCAGTGACGTGTGCTTCTTCTGCCAGAAGAGAGTTTACCTGATGGAGCGTTTGAGTGCAGAGAGTTTGTTCTTCCATCGCAGCTGTTTCCAGTGTTCCTCCTGCAGCGGCTCCCTGAGGCCGGCGGTGTACGCCTTCGACCGGCTCCACCGTGAGTTCTAGTGCCCCTCTATTATCATTATTATTATCATTATTATTATTATTATCATTATTATTATCATTATTATCATGAGGCCGGCGGCGTACGCCTTCAACCGGCTCCACCGTGAGTTCTAGTGACCTCCATTATCATTATTATTATCATTATTATAATTGTTATCATTATTATCATATTGATCATTATCCTCAAAGATGTATATATATAGAAATCTCTCCCTTTATTCCAAACACTGCTCATATTTCAATCCCAATATTATTTGATCTTTACATCTTAGTTATTCTTCTCATATCTGTTTTGGTTCTCTGGTCCGTGAGCCAGCAGAGCCTGAGGTGCCGTGAACCCATGACTCTTCTGTTCATACATAGCACATAATACCTCTTTATGTACATCGCTGTGTTCATTTCAAACTCCAAACCTCGGATTCTCGTGTTCCAACTCCCACTTCTGTCTTTGCTGTTTCTTCTCCATGTTCAAATTTTTTGGGTGAAATCTCTGCTCCAAATTACATATGAATTATTGCCCGGAAAGATAATAATAATACATTACATTTAGCTGACGCTTTTATCCAAAGAGACTTACATGCTATACAGTAGACCGTAGACACAGCAACGGTGAGCAATGAGGGTTAAGTGTCTTGCTCAAGGACACAACGACATGGACTGGCTGAGCCGGGGTTTGAACCACCGACCCTCTGATTGAAAGACTGACTTGCTAACCAGTGACCCACAGTCGCCCATAATATTTTCATTTTCTATAGTGCTTTTCAAGCCACTCAAAGATGAAAGCAAGTGTTTGCAGAATCATTTATCTGACATCTGTTGCTCTCCCTGAGCTTTCTGCCCTTTTTCTCCCCTTAAAGGGGCTTTTGGGGGAGTTGTTCCTGTTCGGATGTGAGGGTCAAAGGTCAGAGAATGTCGTATGAGTACAGATTGTAAAGCACTCCGAGGAGAGTTTGAGATTTTGGGCTCTAGAAAATAAATGTATTGAATTTATGTAACAGTAGAAAATCAACAGAGATGTTCACTAGATATTGTTAACTTAATAATGTTAACTAGTTCATGTTAATTTGGGTTAATGTTAAAAAGATGTTAACTGCATAATGTTAACTGCATAATGTTAAATGGATCATGTTAAAACTGCATAATGTTAACTAGATCATGTTAACTAGATCATGTTAACTAAATAATGTTAACTAGTTCATGTTAATTGGGTTAATGTTAACAAGATGTTAACTGCATAATGTTAACTGCATAATGTTAAATGGGTCATGTTAACTGCATAATGTTAACTAGATCATGTTAACTGCATAATGTTAACTAGATAATGTTAACTTGATCATGTTAACTTGATCATGTTAACTTGATCATGTTAACTTGATCATGTTAACTTGATCATGTTAACTCGGTCACGTTAACTCGGTCACGTTAACTCGGTCACGTTAACTCGGTCACGTTAACTCGGTCACGTTAACTCGATCACGTTAACTCGATCACGTTAACTAGATAATGTTAACTAGTTCACATTAATTGGGTTAATGTTAACTCGATCATGTTAACTCGATCATGTTAACTAGTTCATGTTAATTGGGTTAATGTTAACTCGATCATGTTAACGCGATCATGTTAACTAGATCATGTTAACTAGATGTTAACTAGTTCATGTTAATTGGGTTAATGTTAACTCGATCATGTTAACTCGATCATCTTAACTAGTTCATGTTAATTGGGTTAATGTTAACTCGATCATGTTAACGCGATCATGTTAACTAGATCATGTTAACTAGATGTTAACTAGTTCATGTTAATTGGGTTAATGTTAACTCGATCATGTTAACTCGATCATGTTAACTAGTTCATGTTAATTGGGTTAATGTTAACTCGATCATGTTAATGCGATCATGTTAACTAGATCATGTAGGGACTTGGTTTAGGCAAGGGGGGAGGGCTTCTGGTTCTGGTATGTTTCCAGAAAATGAATGCAGGTCAATGTATTGCCTTCTAACGTGATGAAAACAAGGCTGTGTGTGTCTATGTATTATACACACTATATACACAATAGCTGGACTTGTTGGCTGGGTGAATTCGCCCAGCAGCCAATCGGGGCAGTCACATGACCAGTTTGAAGTGTGAGGCGGTTTGAATGTGGTATAAAAGCAGTTTGTTTCTTCAGGGAGGTTCTACTGTCTGCAGCACTACGACTCCAGGAGCAGAGCCACTTCCCACTCAGCGTCCGTCGTAAGGCCCGTTCTGTCTCGTCCACAATTAGAAGGAGAAAATGTAAAGAAGTGTGAAACTCTGGGTTCAGCTTTACATTAAACCATCGGTGTGTTTGTTTTCTCCACAGGCGTCTCTGGATACCCCTCCTTCACGGTCCTCTGCCGACGCTCGCCGCTCCTCAGGTGAGCTCGGTTCACATGCGTCGTCCTTTCAGCCTTCAAACCTGTTCACAGCGAGCGTGCTCCTTAAACGGGAATCACTGTGGGCTTTAGTGTGTGTGTGCTTCTGTGTGTGTCTGTGTGTGTGTGTGGCTGTGCTGCTGTGCCGCCAGTGGTTTCTGTAATGGTGGCGACACCGGAGAGTATGGGGCTGGATAAATACCACCGGAACCCAACAAAGATGGAGACAGAGCTGCTGGAGGAGCCCGAGGAGGCCTTTGAGGAGCCCGAGGAGGCCTTTGAGGAGCCCGAGGAGGCCTTTGAGGAGCCCGAGGAGGCCTTTGAGGAGCCTGAGGAGCCCGAGGAGGCCTTTGAGGAACCTGTGGAGCCCGAGGAGGCCTTTGAGGAACCTGAGGAGACGCTGAACCACTTAAACCTCAGCATGGACGAGATCCAGCACAGATCCAGGTCTGAGTCTGCTCTGTGTCGCTGTATCTCAATCAGTCCAGACTACAAATCTCTAGTTTTTTCTCCACATTTACAACATTCAATACATTTGTAGACTGTATTCATATACTCTTCACACACATTGAGAAATTGTTTCCAACACAAAAGGCCCGTTGCTTCTCAGTATGGGATGTCATTAACATAAAAAGAAGATACAAAATAATCCATGAACTTTAAAAGATAATACACAGCATAAGAGATAAGTCTAAAATGTGAATCCTGAATCCTGAATCCTGAATCCTGAACCCTGAACCCTGTTTCTCCTGAAAACGAGACTAAACCAGAGTTTTGTTAGTTTCTAGCTATATTGAATCATCTGCTAATCATTGTTGCAGTATTTTGGCCTTTAAATCAGTTTTAAGAGTTTTAGATAGAAAGTTCTTTTAAATTCAGCATATTATTGAATCAAAATAGTGACTACATTTTTAAGTAAAAATTATTGACTTTTTCTGTAATAATATTTTGCAAACTAATCAGAAGTACGACTTATGTCTAATTAATAATGTAATCCCTCCTCAACAGTCTCAACTTGTGTTTGTCGGTTTCAGTTCAGAGTCAGAGATGGAGGAAGAGGAGGAGGAGGAAGGCAGGGGTCATCATGTGACCTCAGAGGGGGCCAGAGCTTCATGGAGGGAAACTCTGCAGCAGCACCTCCACCTGAGAGACGAGGAAGAGGAGGAGGAGGAGGAGGAGGAGGAGGAGGAGGAGGAGGAGGAGGAGGAGGAGGAGGAGGAGGAGGAGGAGGAGGAGGAGGAGGAGGAAGAGTCCAGTGACGGTGAGGCTCAGGGTGTTTGGTTTCCTGTCTGTAGTTTGAATCTCTGCTTGTTGTTCTGTGATGTTGTTGTTGTCATGTTGTGTTGTGGGGTTAGGATGTGATCGTGTGTTGTTGTGTTGTGTTTTTTTATTCTGATGTTGTGTTGTTTGTCCTCCTTCTGGTAGAGTTGTGTTGTTGTTGTTGTGTTGTGATGTTGTGTTGTTTGTCCTCCTGCTGGTAGAGTTGTGTTGTTTGTTCTCCTGCTGGCAGAGTTGTGTTGTTGTTGTTGTTGTTGTGTTGTGTTGTTTGTCCTCCTGGGGCCTGTTGCACAAAAGTAGAATTAAGACATCCGGGATAAATGACTCAGCCGAGCTCAATGAAGCCAAAACATGTGCGTCCAGGCTTAATTGGTTGCACAAAGACCAAGCCAGGATGAGCAGACACGGATTCATTAAGCCAGGTGAAACCAATCCTGGATAGGTGCGCGCTCACGGCTCACTCAAATAGACCCCGCCACAGATCACAGATTAACTGATTTACCATGGCAACTAGAGCCGCGTACTTTTCCCCGTCGGAAGCACAAATCCTCATGGAGGCATACGAGGAGGTAAAAGATATAATTAAGAAGAAAGGCAACACCGCCACAGTGATAAAGCAAAGAGAAAAAGCGTGGCAAAGTATTGCAGACCGCCTGAATGCGTAAGTAGTGCACAATTACACACTCACCGCTCCGCTGAAACATCACAATTACAATTCAAATATTTAATTCACATCTCCAAAAATGCAGTTGTACTGTAATTATGAAACGGTTAAATTTTTAATTGAAATGCACTGCAGATATGAGTGAAATTGTGTAAAGTAACTCCATCACACTGTATAAAGCTATGATAAATTATTTATTTAAGCCTTACATTATTATTTAACGTTACTACGCTCAGTACGGTTTAATCGTTGTACTCTGCTTCTTATGTTGTCCACCGTTTTTTTTGTGTTTCTCCTGCTTTCATTAATGTAAAGCTGCTTTGACAGAATGAAAGAATTGTGAAAAGTGCTATATAAATAAAATTTAATTGAATAAATAGATGAGCTATAATAATAATCACTTTAATTTATATAGCGCCTTTCAAAGGACCCAAGGTCGGTTGCTCACTGCACTGCAAAAATGTCTTTCTTACTTAGTATTTTTGTCTTGTTTTCAGTTAAAAAAAAATATCTAAAAAAAATCTTAAATATTTTCTTGAGCAAAATTACCTAGGAAAATAAGCAAAAAAATCTGCCAGTGAAACGAGAACTTTTCTAAAATTAAGTGTTTATGGAAAAAGTAAACTTATTTCAAGAGAAGTTTTATTATATTGACAGATTTTTTATTTGTTTGCTTGTTTTAAGCACACATTTACTTAAAGTTTATATTTTTTGTCTAAACTATACTTATTTTGCTAGGTCATTTAGCAAATCAAGAAAATACATCTTTATTTAAGTTTTTTTTTTTTGTTGATATTTTTACTGAAAACAAGACAAAAATACCAAGTAATTTTTTGCAGTGTGACTCCATTAAATGTGTGTGTGTGTGTGTGTGTGTGTGTGTGTAGATTAAACATGAACGGGCCAAAACGGACATGGCAGCAGGTCAAAATCAAATACAACAACATCATCTAAAAATCATTTTTTATCCAAAATCATTGAAATTAATGATCACAAACGTTTAAATAATGACAGTGGGTCTAGTTATATGTGATAACAATGTATAGTGAGCAGTGAAATAACTATTGGTTTCCATTTGTGGTGACTGCTGACTGACATTAGGGATGAGATTAAATAGATCCTGGAATTTAGCCTGGTCTGGAGCAGGCTAGCTCCACAGAATAAATCTCCATGGTAATTTATACCATAACATATCCTCCTGCCGCCTATCCATCTTTAGTGCAACCGGATTACGGATCAATTGAGCCAGGATCACCAAGATATCCTGGCTTAATCCCTTATCCTAGTTTTGTGCAACAGGCCCCTGCTGGTAGAGTTGTGTTGTTGTTGTTGTTGTGTTGTGATGTTGTGTTGTTTGTTCTCCTGCTGGCAAAGTTGTGTTGTTGTTGTTGTGTTGTGATGTGGTGTTGTTTGTCCTCCTAGTGGTAGAGTTGTCACTGCACACACAGCATGAAGATGTATGATGTGTGTGTGTGTGTGTATATATATGAATATATATATTCATATATGAAGGTTTTTCTCTGGTGGGCCCACTGCCCAACAGGCATAGTTCTGCTTATGTAAATTATGTAATTCATATATATATATATTAAAATAATGATTTTTAGTGCTCCTAGTGAGAGCTAGAGAGTTTACATTGGAGGGTCAAGACAAATAAATAACTCTGTATGGATTATCAAATATTGAATGAATGACACTGTATGTACTACACAAATGTATTAATTAGAATTATGAAATGTATTGAGTGATTGTGGAAGGAATCCTGAAAACATCAGGAGCCCACAAACAGTTACGCAGCCTGAAGATTGGAGCAGATAGATAAGGAGGACATGCTCAGGAATGTGAGGGGGTTGATTGAAGTCCTGAGCACTGTTGTTTAAGCGAGAGGGGGTTTGGGTTGACCAACACCTAAAGGACGAGGTCTTGTCCAATCAATGGACTGGAAGAGATGCTTCATTCATTTTGAAATGCTGTTCATCATCTTTTTATTAAATCAATTTTTATTATAACTTTCTGCATCTGGAACTTCTCTTCACACAACCGCCCAAAGATTTTTGAACTTAACAATATTCATATATATATATACTGTGTACAAAGTACTTTGTGCTGTGTAATTTATACTCCATAATGTGTACTCCGCTCCCTCTCAGAGGAGGAGTTTTCTCCTCTTGTCTTGCAGAGCGTCTCCTCAGCAGCAGGAAGTGACATCACACATTGTGACACATTGTCTTGCATCGCCTCCTTCACACCTCCACCTGAGACTTGGCCCACCGCCGACACGCTGTCCACCGCCTCCTTCATCATCACGTCTGACTCCGCCCCCGATGACAACAGAGACAACGCTTTGCCCACACCTGTTGTTCAAAGGCCACCTGCTGGAGTGACGGGCTCATCTGATGACATCAAGAAGCCCCTCCTCCTACATGACAGAGAGGCGGGGCCAGATGGTGAACAAGCAGGGTCAGAGAATGAGGAGGTGGGGTCAAAGAGAAGGGGCCCTCGAGGGGCACACAGCCTCCCCCCTCGAGTCTTCCTTTCACCTCTGCAGGGTGGGGGCGGGGCACTCCTCCTTCAGCTGAAGGGTCCCAGAGAGGCTTCACCCCCCAGACAGGTGCTAGGGGGCGGGGCAAGAACCTTGTGGAAGTCTGTCCTTTCAGGAAACAGGAAAGAGAAGAAGAAGAGAGGCAGGACTTTACCTCTTGGTGCCGAGAAGGACGCAGCCAATCCAATGAGAGCTACAGGTGCTGACTTCATCAAAATTCACAGTGAGGTCACAGTGAGGTCACAGTGATACGATCAGACAGTAACTATACTTCCTGTATTGCTGTCTTCAGATGTGAGAGGAGGCCTCACAGAAGAGTATGATCTGGACTCGTCTGCTTTGCTGCAGAGATGTTCACTAAAACCTGGAAACAACGTAAGCACACCGACGTCAATGACATCATCATTACATCACATTAACACAGAAAATGATTTGCCTTGTGTCATGTCAAGGGATTCAATGGTAATTAACCCATAAAAGCCAGAGATCCAACAGTATCAAGACAATAGAATATTTATTTTATGAAGTAAAAGTACATTAGTGATGTGAGTATCATGAAAACACTAGATCAAATCTAATCTCAGCATTGATACAAATTAGTCTATTGGCTGAGATAGTTAATCAGACTGTTATGTACAGATTGAATAATAGTGATTTATGATCACCAATGGCAACAACCGAGTTCTTGGCTTCCAGATATAATCTGAACCAGATCCACTGTGCACGAGTACTTTACAGTTGGCAGTATTACAGGCTATCCCGTTATGGGATCAGACTACTACCTGGATTCTTGTTTTGATGTTTGTAACTTTGTTTGGATTGGTCTGACCTCGCATCTGAAATCCAGAGGGTCACGATAAAAGAGGAGGAGGAGAAGCAGGAGGTATCAACTGTGTTAGATTCAGTACTGTCATCGGGGCTTTAGGTTGTTGGTAGTTTAGGTTCTTAGGCTGAGAGTTTTATTTAGCCAAAAAGCGACTGCTGAGAGACTCGACTGCTGAGACACTTGTCTCCACTGACTTCGTCTTTTCTTGACTTATTCAGGCTTGAGTTGTCTTGACTGACTCTTACGAGTCTCAAATTAGTTCTTCTTGTGTCAACTGATCAGAGACTTGGGCTCGACTGACCCAAACTTGGACTTGTTTCCACTGACTTCTTCTCTGTCTGGTTGTCTTGTTGTCTTGTTTGTTTTGTTGTCTTGTTGTCTTGTTTGTCTTGTTGTCTTGTTGGTCTTGTTGTCTGGTTGGTCTTGTTGTCTGGTTGGTCTTGTTTGTCTTGTTGTCTTGTTTATCTTGTTGTCTTGTTTATCTTGTTGGTCTTGTTTGTCTTGTTTGTCTTGTTTGTCTTGTTGTCTTGTTTGTCTTGTTGTCTTGTCTGTGTTGATGTATTGTGAGCGACTCCTGCCACCCCTCACACGGTCTCTTCAGCCTCCTGCCCTCCGGTAGGAGATACCGGAGCCTCCGGGCTCGCTCCACCAGGCTGTCCAACAGCTTCATCCACCAGGCTGTCAGGAAGCTGAACTCTCTCCCCACCCTCCCACTCCGTCCTCTTTAGACACTCATGTCTAAATGCTGCTGAACTCTGTCTGACTGCTGCTAACATACATAGTCATTCACAGTTCCTAATGTATGTTATTTATGTTGTTATAACTGCTTATATGTTTCTCACTTTTTTCTTAATTTGTTTTTGCACTTTATTATTATTACTATTCACTATTCACTTTATGTTGGACAGAAGAGAAACGTTCTTTCGATCTTTTGTATGTTTGCACATGTAAAAAATTGACATTAAGCTGACTTTGACTTTGATGTGTGTCGAGATGGTTGCCTCGCTTTCTATTGCAAACCAGTGACTAGATTAACTTGATATACAAGTCTCAAGTGGCTTGTGTTAGGGTTAGTACACATTTGTCATGATTTACTGAAGACTTGGACTTGTCACACCTGACTCGAGACTTGGATGTGTCCTTGAAGACAAAGAAACCACAGACATGTTAGAGTCTTTAGTTCAGTGCGTATTGAGACCAGGTTTTGGATAAATCTGTTTTGTTTGATTGTTTCTGTGCTTAATGCCCCTCAGCCGGCATACGTTCCTCACGCTCTGGCTTTTAAGCGAGCATACGCCATCAAGGTACAGACCCGGTTCTCGTCTGTCTGGTTCATGGTCTGTTCTGTCGGACTCTCTGTTGGACTCCCTGTGATGGATTCATATTGTCGTTTGTGTTGTTTCAGAAACGCTCTCTGAAAGGCCGAGTCCCCCACCAGGGCTCTGGTGGACAGTCCTCATGTCACACAGAGGTGGTAGGGGTCCTAGTCCAGCCGAAGGAGCAGTCTAGTTTAGGTGTGAAGGAGACCATGTTCCAGAGGGGACAAGAAGACGAAGACCTGGATGCCAAAATCACCCGAAGAGTTCAGAGAGCTGCTCGAAGAAAAGCCAAACAGGAACAGCTGAAGAGACTCCACAAGGCTCAGGTGAGTGTCCCTAAGGACAAGACCAGGTCCACATGAGGTTCACATGAGGACAGCATATTTTCATGCAGATGTTTTGTCTCAGATGATCCAGAAACAGATGGATCTGGTGGAGGAGAACCAGAGACAGCTAGAGGAGAAAGGAGTGATGGTGGAGCGGGCTCTGAGAGGAGAAGCAGGTACAAGTACACAACACAACAGGAGCAGGGACAAGTACACGACAGGAGCTGGTACAAGTACACGACAGGAGCAGGTACAAGTACATAACAGGAGCAGGGACAAGTACACGACAGGAGCAGGTACAAGTACACGACAGGAGCAGGTACAAGTACACGACAGGAGCAGGTACAAGTACACGACAGGAGCAGGTACAAGTACACGACAGGAGCAGGTACAAGTACACGACAGGAGCAGGTACAAGTACACGACAGGAGCAGGTACAAGTACACGACAGGAGCAGGTACAAGTACACGACAGGAGCAGGGACAAGTACACGACAGGAGCAGGGACAAGTACACGACAGGAGCAGGTACAAGTACACGACAGGAGCAGGGACAAGTACACGACAGGAGCAGGGACAAGTACACGACAGGAGCAGGGACAAGTACACGACAGGAGCAGGGACAAGTACACGACAGGAGCAGGGACAAGTACACGACAGGAGCAGGGACAAGTACACGACAGGAGCAGGGACAAGTACACGACAGGAGCAGGTACAAGTACACAACACAACAGGAGCAGGGACAAGTACACAACAGGACAGAAGCAGGGACAAGTACACGACAGAAGCAGGGACAAGTACATAACAGGAGCAGGTACAAGTACACAACACAACAGGAGCAGGGACAAGTACACAACAGGAGCAGGGACAAGTACACGACAGAAGCAGGGACAAGTACACGACAGGAGCAGGGACAAGTACACAACAGGAGCAGGGACAAGTACACAACAGGAGCAGGGACAAGTACACAACACAACAGGAGCAGGGACAAGTACACGACAGGAGCAGGGACAAGTACACGACAGGAGCAGGGACAAGTACACAACAGGAGCAGGTACAAGTACACAACACAACAGGAGCAGGGACAAGTACACAACAGGAGCAGGGACAGGTACACAACAGGAGCAGGGACAAGTACACAACAGGAGCAGGTACAAGTACACAACACAACAGGAGCAGGGACAAGTACACAACACAACAGGAGCAGGGACAGGTACACGACAGGAGCTGGTACAAGTACATAACAGGAGCAGGTACAAGTACATGACAGGAGCAGGTACAATAATAATAATAATAATAATAATGCATTTTATTTATAGGCGCCTTTCAAAACACTCAAGGACACCTTACAAAATCAACAAGGAAACACTCAATCCATTAAAACAACCAAACAGAGCAGCAAACAGTAAAAACATCATAATACTATTAATAAAATGAACAGGCAAAGCAAAAAAGAAGGGTCATTGCACAAGAGAGAAAAAAAGAGTTAAAGCGAGTAAGCCTCTCTGAAAAGATAAGTTTTTAGATGAGATTTGAAAGTGGTTATGGACGTAGAGTGTTGAATGTAGTGGGGCAGGGAGTTCCAGAGGTGTGGGGCAGAGTGACCGAAGGCTCTAGACCCCATTGTAACCAGACGAGCTGGTGGGAGGATGAGCTGGATGGAGGAAGAGGACCTGAGAGAACGGGTGGGTGTCTTGATTTGGAGGAGTTCAGTGAGATACTGAGGGGCAAGATGGTTGATGGCTTTAAATGTAAGGAGTAGGATTTTGTAAATGATGCGGTGTTTGAAAGGGAGCCAATGAAGTTGCCGCAGGACAGGTGTTATGTGACTGATGGAGGGGGTTCTGGTAATGATGCGGGCAGCAGAGTTTTGGACTAGTTGTAGTTTATGGATGGATTTGTCAGGTAAACCATAGAGGAGAGAATTGCAATAGTCTAGGCGGGAAGTGACCAAGGTGTGAACCAGAATTTCAGCACTGTTGGGGGAGAGAGATGGGCGGAGGCGAGAGATATTACGTAAATGGAAATATGCTGACCGAGTGACGTTTTTGATGTGGGACTGGAATGACAGAGTGCTATCTAGGATGACACCCAGACTCTTAACCTGGGGGGAGGGAGACACAGATGAATTGTCAATAGAGATAGAGAAGTCATTTATTTTTGAGAGGATGGATTTGGTGCCAATAAGAAGGAGTTCAGTTTTGTCACTGTTGAGCTTAAGAAAGTTTAGGGAGAACCAGGATCTGATTTCCTGAAGACAATTTGATAGAGAGGTGGGAGGTAGGGATGTGGTGGGTTTAGTGGATAGGTAGAGCTGGGTGTCATCTGCATAGCAATGGAACTGAATGTTATGTTTACGGAAAATATGGCCAAGAGTGAGAAGGTAGATAATGAACAGAAGGGGTCCAAGGACAGAACCTTGGGGAACACCAGAGGAGAGGTGGGAAGAGTGGGATCTGAAAGTTTTGATTTGGACAAACTGAGTACGGCCAGAAAGATATGATTTAAACCAGTGCAGGGGTGTGTCAGATAATCCAAGGGAGGCTAGTCGGTCGATGAGGATGGTGTGGGAGATGGTGTCAAAAGACGCGGTCAGGTCGAGGAGAATGAGGATCGTTAAGAATCCAGAGTCCGCAGCCGTTAGGAGGTCATTGGTTATTTTAACAAGAGCTGTTTCGGTGCTATGAAGGGGACGGAAGCCTGATTGGAACTGTTCATAGAGACTATTGTGGGAAAGGTGGTCATGAATCTGAGATGCAACTGTTTTTTCAAGGATTTTTGAGAGGAAGGGGAGGTTGGAAATTGGGCGGAGATTGTTGAAGTTGCTGGGGTCAGCTCCAGGTTTCTTAAGAATGGGGGTTATTGCAGCTGATTTGAGGGATGACGGAACAATACCAGTGATAAGAGAGGAATGAATAATTGCAGTTATAAGAGGGGTCAGAGAGCTAATGCAAGCTTTAACCAGTGCAGTCAGAAGAGGATCCAGTTGGCAGGTTGATGGTTTAGATTTGCAGACAAGGTTGGTTATTTCAGCAGCTGAGGGGCGGGAAAAGTCAGAGAAAGGATGACAAGAAGAAAATTGAAAGTCAGAGGAAGGTTTGAGGGTTGAGATCTGGGGGGCTAACCGTTGATGGATACGGTCAATTTTCGTATTAAAAAATGTCATAATGGAATTACAGGAGTCAGTGGAGTAAAAATGAGGTGGGAGAGAATCAGGTGGGCATAGTGTTTTATGTACCAGTGAAAAAAGTGCTTGAGAATTTCCAGAACCTGATCTGATTAAATCTGTATAATAGTTGGACTTTGCGGTGGAAAGAAAATCTTTATAGGAGAGTACATGAGTATGAAACATTTGTTTGTGGATGATGAGACCAGTCTTTCTATAGAGACGTTCCAGTTGGCGACCTCTGGCTTTCAGTTGGCGATGTTCAGAAGTAAACCAGGGTGCAGACTGGGAGAAGGAAACAGTCCGTGTTTTTAGTGGGGCCAGGGTATCAAGGAGATGGCGTAGGCCACAATCGTAGTGACTGAGCAGTTCATCAGGGGTGAATGTGCAGTCAATGTTGGGAAGGTTGGCAATACCAGAGTCTAGAGCTGCTGGGTCAATGGACTTAATGTTCCGGAAAGAGATTGTACGTGGCAGTTTTGTTTTGAACAGTGTCACCTTAGCATTAAATGAGATAAGTTTATGGTCGGAGATGGGAAGGTCAAATGCAGTACAGTTAGGAGTGACACCAGAGCAGCAGAGTAGATCCAGGGTATGGCCTTTTGAATGGGTGGGGAAATTAATAAACTGCTGTAAATCAAAACTATCAAGGCATGATATAAAGTCTTTTGTGAGGTAGTTATCACCATTATCGATATGGATGTTAAAGTCACCAAGGAGAATAACATTAGGGGAGAGTGGTGAAATAAATGTAAGAAAAGCAGAAAATTCATTGATGAATTCTGCATTGGGCTTAGGTGGACGATACACGGTGGCTACAGTGATAGGGGATGGACCATTTAGTTTAATGACAAGACTCTCAAATGACTGATAGAGTGGCACAGAGACAGGCGAGACTTTCCAACTCTCGCGATAGATTATCGCGAGACCTCCTCCGCGACCTGTAGCACGGGGTTGACAGCTGTAAACAAACCCGGCGGGAGTTGCTTCGTTCAACTGGGAAAAGTCATTTGGTTGCTGCCAAGTCTCTGTCAGACTAAAGAAGTCATACTTGCGGTCATTGATGAGATCCTGGAGAAAAGGTCCTTTGCCCGAAAGTGAGCGGATGTTGTATAATCCAAAGTGGAGATCACTAAGATTATTCTTGTGGGCGACAGAGCTAGCGTTAGCCAACCTGGGTAGACTGGCTAGCACACTATGGTCCACCCTCCTGCTGGAAGATCTCGGTTGACGGCGAGATGAGGACCAGAATGAGTTGATTGAAGTGGAGTCATCGATGTTGAAACTCCGTCGGGACCCACGGTGAAGATATCTCCGACGAGGCATGCGAGCGTTTTCCGGGCCATGGTGCAGCGTTGATTGTAGAACTGCTGGGGTAGTCGGGGTAAAGCGGAATTTGAGAAGCTCAGCAGCCGAGTATTGGAGCAGGGCCGACAAGTACACGACAGAAGCAGGGACAAGTACACAACAGGAGCAGGTACAAGTACACAACAGGAGCAGGTACAAGTACACAACAGGAGCAGGTACAAGTACACAACAGGAGCAGGGACAAGTACACAACAGGAGCAGGGACAAGTACACAACAGGAGCAGGGACAAGTACACAACACAACAGGAGCAGGGACAAGTACACAACAGGAGCTGGTACAAGTACACGACCGGAGCAGGGACAAGTACACAACAGGAGCAGGTACAAGTACACAACAGGAGCAGGTACAAGTACACAACAGGAGCAGGGACAAGTACACAACAGGAGCAGGTACAAGTACACAACACAACAGGAGCAGGTACAAGTACACAACACAACAGGAGCAGGGACAAGTACACGACAGGAGCTGGTACAAGTACATAACAGGAGCAGGTACAAGTACATGACAGGAGCAGGTACAAGTACACGACAGAAGCAGGGACAAGTACATAACAGGAGCAGGGACAAGTACACAACAGGAGCTGGTACAAGTACATAACAGAAGCAGGTACAAGTACACAACACAACAGGAGCAGGGACAAGTACACGACAGGAGCAGGTACAAGTACATAACAGGAGCAGGTACAAGTACATGACAGGAGCAGGTACAAGTACACGACAGGAGCAGGTACAAGTACACGACAGAAGCAGGGACAAGTACACAACAGGAGCAGGGACAAGTACACGACAGAAGCAGGTACAAGTACACAACAGGAGCAGGTACAAGTACACAACACAACAGGAGCAGGGACAAGTACACGACAGGAGCAGGTACAAGTACACGACAGGAGCAGGTACAAGTACACGACAGGAGCAGGTACAAGTACACAACAGGAGCAGGGACAAGTACACAACAGGAGCAGGGACAAGTACACAACAGGAGCAGGGACAAGTACACAACACAACAGGAGCAGGGACAAGTACACAACAGGAGCTGGTACAAGTACACGACCGGAGCAGGGACAAGTACACAACAGGAGCAGGTACAAGTACACAACAGGAGCAGGTACAAGTACACAACAGGAGCAGGTACAAGTACACAACAGGAGCAGGTACAAGTACACAACAGGAGCAGGTACAAGTACACAACAGGAGCAGGTACAAGTACACAACAGGAGCAGGTACAAGTACACAACAGGAGCAGGGACAAGTACACAACAGGAGCAGGGACAAGTACACAACAGGAGCAGGGACAAGTACACAACACAACAGGAGCAGGGACAAGTACACAACAGGAGCTGGTACAAGTACACGACCGGAGCAGGGACAAGTACACAACAGGAGCAGGTACAAGTACACAACAGGAGCAGGTACAAGTACACAACAGGAGCAGGGACAAGTACACAACAGGAGCAGGTACAAGTACACAACACAACAGGAGCAGGTACAAGTACACAACACAACAGGAGCAGGGACAAGTACACGACAGGAACTGGTACAAGTACATAACAGGAGCAGGTACAAGTACATGACAGGAGCAGGTACAAGTACACGACAGAAGCAGGGACAAGTACATAACAGGAGCAGGGACAAGTACACAACAGGAGCTGGTACAAGTACATAACAGAAGCAGGTACAAGTACACAACACAACAGGAGCAGGGACAAGTACACGACAGGAGCAGGTACAAGTACATAACAGGAGCAGGTACAAGTACATGACAGGAGCAGGTACAAGTACACGACAGGAGCAGGTACAAGTACACGACAGAAGCAGGGACAAGTACACAACAGGAGCAGGGACAAGTACACGACAGAAGCAGGTACAAGTACACAACAGGAGCAGGTACAAGTACACAACACAACAGGAGCAGGGACAAGTACACGACAGGAGCAGGTACAAGTACACGACAGGAGCAGGTACAAGTACACGACAGGAGCAGGTACAAGTACACGACAGGAGCAGGTACAAGTACACGACAGGAGCAGGGACAAGTACACGACAGGAGCAGGGACAAGTACACGACAGGAGCAGGGACAAGTACATAACAGGAGCAGGGACAAGTACACAACACAACAGGAGCAGGTACAAGTACACAACACAACAGGAGCAGGGACAAGTACATAACAGGAGCAGGTACAAGTACACAACAGGAGCAGGTACAAGTACACAACACAACAGCCGTCTGTGTACATTTAAAGTAAAGTAAACCGTATGTATGTTTTTATACAACGGGACAGATTACTGGGGAGAGTCCACTGACCAGAACATCGAGCTTCACCTGGAAGGTGAGTTCACCTGACAGTACTACACTGGTTGTATACTGAAGAACTGTAGTGTTATAAAGTATACTGAAATGTTCTGTAGTATTATGTTGTATACCGAGGTGTACTGTAGTATCATGTTGTGTACTGTAGGATACTGTAGTGTACTAAAGTGTACTGCAGGACTGGATAACCTGTCTGTCTCCCGGTTTCTCCAGGACTGGGTAAACTGGATAATCCGGCTCTGATGCAGCAGTGGTTCCAGTTGGTCCAGCAGAAGAACTCACTGGTCCGATATGAATCTGAACTCATGATATTGTGAGTATCTTACCTTTACATCCAGTTCAGGTTTACCAGAACCTCCAGAATGTGGTTCATTGAGCAGTTTCAGGTTTACCAGAACCTCCAGGATGTGGTTCATTCAGCAGGTTCAGGTTTACAAGAACCTCAAGGATGTGGTTTATTCAGCTGGTTCAGGTTTGTCAGGATGAATCAGCACTGTGTGAAACCGGGTTTCTGACTCTGGTATCTGCTGTGTTTCAGTGCTCGAGAGTTGGAGTTGGAAGACCGACAGAGTCGTCTGCAGCAGGAGCTCAGAGAGCGGATGGCCGTGGACGGTAACATTAATAATTAATAATATAGTACAAATCACACATTAAACATCAGAGTACCAGAGATCAGGGTCCAGTGAATATAAACCCTGTGTGCAGACCACCTGAAGGAGGAGTGGGAGCTGCTGGAGGAGCGTCTGATCCTGGAGGAGATGTTGGAGGTGGTGGAGCAGAGAGACTCTCTGGTGTCTCTGTTGTAGGAACAAAGACTTCAGCAAAGACAGGAAGACCAGGATCTGGAGGAGGTCATGATGACCTGAGGATTGGGACTCTTCTTCTTCTTCTTTACATTACATTTAGCTGAGGCTTTTATCCAAAGAGACTTACATGCTATACAGTAGACCGTAGACACAGCAACGGTGAGCAATGAGGGTTAAGTGTCTTGCTCAAGGACACAACAACATGGACTGGCTGAGCCGGGGATTGAACCACCGACCTTCTGATTGAAAGACAGACTTGCTAACCACTGACCCACTGTGTAGCTAACAGTCTCCGCTACGTCACAGTGTAGCTAACAGTCTCCGCTACGTCGCAGTGTAGCTAACAGTCTCCGCTACGTCGCAGTGTAGCTAACAGTCTCCGCTACGTCACAGTGTAGCTAACAGTCTCCGCTACGTCACAGTGTAGCTAACAGTCTCCGCTACGTCACAGTGTAGCTAACAGTCTCCGCTACGTCACAGTGTAGCTAACAGTCTCCGCTACGTCACAGTGTAGCTAACAGTCTCCGCTACGTCACAGTGTAGCTAACAGTCTCCGCTACGTCACAGTGTAGCTAACAGTCTCCGCTACGTCACAGTGTAGCTAACAGTCTCCGCTACGTCACAGTGTAGCTAACAGTCTCCGCTACGTCACAGTGTAGCTAACAGTCTCCGCTACGTCACAGTGTAGCTAACAGTCTCCGCTACGTCACAGTGTAGCTAACAGTCTCCGCTACGTCATGGGGTTTTGCTTGCATGCACGGCTGTATGTAGATGTGAATATAAGTGGAATATTCATTATCATTGACCACGCTAATTTGGTGGAATATTAACGTTTCAGAATAAGGGCAACATTTTGTCCACGTTAACGTATGCAGAATGAAATGTTCAGTGTTCAGCAGCTGTACTAAAGTCATTCAGACATATTGATGATAGTGCGACACCATCAGCTGTCGATCACTTCTACCAAACTTCCCTGTCGGTCTTATTTCATCTCAACTTGCCAAAATATCCATAACTTTTATTTTAATCCTGTTTAAAGTCATGTGACTGTTAATGTAACTAAGTATTAAAACAACAGCCTTTTGACTTCATATCTATTTTTTTTTCTTCTTGTAATTTGTGTTGGACCAGGATTTTATGTCCTATCATTAGATTTACACATGTACTTAAGACTTTATTGTTCACATGTAATGTATATTATCATTGACTTCACACATACTTATATATTTAGACTTTATGTATTGTGATACATTGCTGCTCCCCACTCACCAGGCGTTCTTTATTGACACATAGGAATGTTTCTACAGATGTCACAGCGGTTATGAAACAGTCTTTCTTCATGCAGCTCTTCCTCCTTCGTCTTCCTCTTCTCTGGTCTGTGCTGCCACGCTTCCTGTTTCTTCACTTGGTCCGGTCAGATTCTGATGTTGAAACTGACAGAAACTGATGTTCAACACTGCTGAAGTCAGTGTTGAACATCAGTGATGAAAGACGAAGCTAAAGCAGAGTTTAAAAGGAGTTTAATGTGAAGCTTCCTGCGTATTTATTTAGTTAATATATTATTATTATTTAATACATGGGTGGCATAATACATTAAACTTTTCAGAATATATCAGACCCTCACTATAAACACTAGCATAAAGGTCAATAAATATAATCAGCACATAACAGCTCAGATAATGTAATGTAATGTAAAAGGGTCTGTTTTAGAAATATTAAAAAGTATATAATCTATAATTCCTCTTAATTTCTAAATGTATTTAGTTTGTACTCATTACTCATGACGTAGTGTCTCCGTTTAAATAGTTTTCTCCTGATAAATTCATCAACTGTTTCTAAAAACGATTATTATTCAAATTCAACGTTATTGGCGTCACATGGGATGGCCTTCACTAGTTGGTATTTATTATTACTGTGTAATGTGGAGAAAATACCCAATGTTACAATAGTAATGTGACACCGCTGAACGGCATGCCGGGTAATGATGATGCAAAACGAAGGTTGGAGGTTTATGGTGAAAGAGAAGTTTTTATTTCCTCTTCTGCTCAACATTTACAGAAAAGAAAGTACTGGTGGTACTGGTTTCTAGTTACAGGCTGGTGATCTGACATTCTGTACTGGTGGTACTGGTTTCTAGTTACAGGCTGGTGGTCTGACATTCTGTACTGGTGGTACTGGTTTCTAGTTACAGGCTGGTGGTCTTACTGGCGTCCACCTTCAGGTCTTTGGCGACCAGTCCGGAGGTGACCGGGTGCATCGCTGCTCTGTGAGCCAGAAACACTTGAAGTGCTTCATCTCGATACTTGTCATAGTTAGAGAGCTCTCTGAAGACAAAGTACAAGTACACACAAAGTACACAGAGTCACAAAGAGAATTGCTTTCAACAAATATTCACATACTAGGCGTGTAAAAGTACCTGAAGAGCGGCCTGGTGTACTTCATCCTGCCCTGCTCTGTCGCCATCTTCAGCGCCATGGGAACCGCTTCCTCCCACCTGGACCGCACACACAAGCGGAGCCACCTGGAGGAAGAAGAGCAAATCATCAGAAGGCTTCCAGGGCTGGGGCGGGGCTTCAGACCTGATCCAGGATCTTACCTGAAGCGGATCTCTGAGTTCATGATGGCATTGAGATCATAAACCTCCTGCATCTTCTTCACATGAGTCAGAGGAAGAGTACCCTGAAGGAACAGAAGGTGGACTTTCAGTGAAGTGGACTGTGGTGGACTTTCAGTTAAGTGGACTGTGGTGGACTGACGTGGACTTTCAGTGACGTGGACTGTGGTGGTTTACCTCCTGAAGCAGGAGGGACAGGAACTCGATGAGCTGGTGGGACGACAGCTTCTTCACATCAGACTCTTTAAAGCTGCTCAGGTCCTGGTCTTTGGCCTGAAGGGGGGCAGAAGATGGAGGTTTGACTCTGAACACAAAAAAGCTAAAAACACAGGTCCACGTGGGGTCCAGGTCTTACCTTGATCCACCTCTGGCTCAGAGCGATGCAGGCATCAGCCAGCGTGGTGTCGTACCTGAACACAACAATGAGACTACATCAGAAAAAAAGTGAGTCGGTCTAAAGACTGGAGGACCTGGTGGAGGTCTGACAGGATCCACTCACTGAGGCTTGACCGGAGGCATCCCAGGAGTGAACATCCAGGCGTTCCAGTCCACCTTGTTCAGGACGTCCACCTGAGAAAGACAAAGATGGAAATCAGAGTCACCTGTAGAGACGTTCTGACGCTCGACTCAAGTCCACAACCAGGACTGTAGAAGACCTGGATCCAGAGAGGGGAGTCACCTTGTCTTTGAAGTACGAGAACAGGTGGTTCTTCCACTCGTCTGTGGTGACGCTGCCGTAGGCAAACCGCTGGATGTAGGACCTCACGAAACCCATGAACACCTCTGAGGAGCGGACAGGTGAGTGGACAGGTGAGTGAAAACAATAATAATTATTATTATTAATCCCTTATTAGTTCCACAGTGGGGATATTTATTCTCAGCACATGGACACAGTGTGTCCATGTGTGTGCAGGTGTGCCCATGCATGTGCAGGTGTGTGTGTGTAGGTGCGTGCATGTGTGTCCAGGTGTGTGTGTAGTTGTGTGCAGGTGAGTCCATGTGTGTGTAGGTGTGTGTCTAGGTGCATCCAGGTGATACCTGGCCCCCCCATCAGCTCCTCCAGGTGGTACAGCAGAGCGAAGCCCTTCTCGTAGGGCACCGAGGAGAAGGCATCGTCGGGGTCCACGTCTTGCAGACTGGGGACCAGGTTCGTCAGCACGTTGTTGGCTCCGAAGGTGTTCACCTGAGTGACGATGCAGACAGGTGAGAAACATCAATCTGCTGAGGTTCCAAATCTCAACACTTAAACCTCCAGACCGGGTCCAGGTCCTCACCGAGTCCTGCAGGTCCTTCCAGCCCCCCATGGCTTTGAACTGCCTGAACTGCTCACTGACCAGAGACCTGCCAATCATCCTCTCCAGGTAAACCGTGTGACCCTCGTTCAACCTGCACACCAAGCAGGCGTCACATGATCAGTGATTTAGAAGAAGAATTAATTTCATTTTGTTACATTAATACATTTGCTGGTTTACCAGAAGTGTTCCCAGGTATTGTTGGTCACCAGATTCCCAGTCCAGCTGTGGGAGATCTCATGAGCGATCACCTGACAGGAAGAACAGCAGGTGAGCAGGAGAACAGGTGAGCAGGAGAACAGGTGAGCAGGAGAACAAGTGAGCAGGAGAACAAGTGAGCAGGAGAACAGGTGAGCAGGAGAACAAGTGAGCAGGAGAACAAGTGAGCAGGAGAACAGGTGAGCAGGAGAACAGGTGAGCAGGAGAACAGGTGAGCAGGAGAACAGGTGAGCAGGAGAACAGGTGAGCAGGAGAACAAGTGAGCAGGAGAACAAGTGAGCAGGAGAACAGGTGAGCAGGAGAACAAGTGAGCAGGAGAACAAGTGAGCAGGAGAACAAGTGAGCAGGAGAACAGGTGTTCAGGAGAACAGGTGAGCAGTGGTTTTATACTCACGTTGGACAGAGATTTGTCTCCTGCCTGTGAAGACAGACACATGAAGCTGGTCAAGTATAATAACCTGTGTGTGTGTGTGTGTGTGTGTGTGTGTGTGTGTGTGTGTGTGTGTGTGTGTGTGTGTGTGTGTGTGTGTGTGTGTGTGTGTGTGTGTGTGTGTGTGTGTGTGTGTGTGTGTGTGTGTGTGTGTGTGTGTGTGTGTGTGTGTGTGTGTGTGTGTGTGTGTGTGTGTGTGTGTGTGTGTGTGTGTGTGTGTGTGTGTGTGTGTGTACCAGCAGGGTGGGTGTAGCGAAGGTCAGACAGGGGTTCTCCATGCCTCCATAAGGGAATGATGGAGGCAGAACCAGTATGTCGTACTGACCCCAAACATACGGCCCCACCAGGTCCTCAGCGGTCTTCAACATGGTCTCAGTCTGACGAAGAAAATATAAGTAGGTATGAATGTTAGGGACTGGTTCCAGTCGAGGGTTAGGGACTGGTTGCATGCAAAGGTTAGGGACTGGTTCCAGTCGAGGTGTTGAAGACTCACCTCAGAGAACTCAAATGCTGCTTTATCCACAAACTCCTTCTCAGACCAAACTCTGGATCTCGGCCCGATCTCCCTGTCAACCAATCAGAGCACAGAAACACTGTTTGCCTGCTGCAGATGCCACAATGACATCAGTGACGGGGCGAGAGAGTACCTGCTCTCCAAAGCTCCAACCACGATGGCGATCAGGTAAGAAGGCATGGGCACCTGAGCACAAAGGTCAGAGGTCAAACAGATAACTACTGTTGTCGTCAACTCCAGAAAGAAATATGCTCCGGGGGACTGGCTCTGGTTACATGTGTAACTCCATTCTATGATTTATGGCCACTACTTCCTGAAACATATTTATTAACGAATGCATGTTGTCATCGCTGACATCGCCGGAGCGATGAGTAGAACAGCAGACTGACCGGCTGTCTGAACCTGTAGATGATGCGGTTGTTGTCCTGAGGATCAACTTCCTGTCCGTCTCTCACTGCACTCATCACAGCCACCAGGTCTTTAGCTACTGACACCTGAGAGACAAGACACAGGGCACATCTATATCAGGGTTACGCACCAAACATCTATGTATTGTTTTTAATCGCTTCGTGTGAAGACCAACTGTGTGTGTGTGTGTGTGTGTGTGTGTGTTACCCGAGCGTAGTAGGTGTGTTTGACAGACGGACTGTCCTGACAGGGAACCATACTCCTGCAGTGATGAGCCTTTAACAACACAGAGGGAGAAGGTCATTAGCGTGATTGATTACAGTGTTGATACCATTATTATACTATTATATTAATGGACCAGGTCTACATAGATCAATACTTCAGGAGTTCAGACCTCCAGAAGAAACTCTAATGAAAGTATTATTGATCCACTATCTGGTCAATAAAACCATTTGTATAGATATTCACATTTATAAGATATTTATAACCTTATAACAAGATGCTATAAAAAGAAAAGAATAAAAGTCTGAATCAGCTCTTCATAGAACTTTGATTGGTTATTGATCCACAGCTCACCTGGCACTGGCTGAACAGGTAGGGCTGCTTCCTCCCAGCCGTCTGCTCAGGTGAGAGCCACTGCAGCGCCGAGGCCTCCGGAGACGTCTCATAGGTCACCTCCACGACCACTTGCTGCCCTCTGATTGGCCCAAGACACAAGCACGTTAGTGGCGTTTTACTTTGAAAAGGCTTTGAGGAAAGAAGCGGGGGTCACCTGGAGAGGTCAAAGGGCAGCGTGATGTCCAACGGTGTCCCCTTGAAGCTGTGTTTAGGGCCCATCGTAAAGCGGGCCGCTTGTCCATTCGCACTCACGGAGATGATCTGCAAGTCTCTGGTGTCCAAAGTCTGCAACATGATTTATGAATGAGACTCTGAACTCACCGTGACACCTTCACACACCTGGACCGCCAGAGTCCAGAGTCCAGATCACTTCGGTCTGAAATATCAGAGTACTCAAAACATTTAGGAAAGATCTGAGACCAGAATTTATTCTCTTTTTATGACGATTACAGCCAGAAAACACTTAGTGGATGTGGAAATAAAAACAATAAAAACTACAATAAGAATAATAACAACCATGATTATAATAACACATGAAGTTGCAGAATTAATAGAAAGTGTTTTTGGTTCATATAGCTATTCAAAGCGTGACACCTAAAGGAATCTAAAAACTTTAAAGCTGACATTTATGACCAATAAGTCAGTAAAGATAAAACATGTTTATCCATAAAGGCAGGGGTGTCCAAACTACGGCCCGCGGGCCAACTGCGGCCCGCGGGTCAGTTTTTATTGGCCCGCAGCAGATTCTAGAGTCTAGACCAAGGGTGGGCAAACTACGGCCCGCGGGCCGGATCCGGCCCGTTGGGCGTTTTTCCGAAGCACGATGACGGCAAAAGACCAGCATCGATGTTTCTTAACTCAAGTCGGGAACGGAGAAGCGTTACAGCGGTCTTTACGTGCCGTGCTTTCTGCAGCGCATCAGGCTGCGAGTCCAGCTGCTGCTGTCTGCTCACCTCCACCCCTCCCCCACAGGCCAGCGCGCCACGGAGACATGGTCCGTTTTATACGGCATAACGAACGCACATCAGACCCACGGGACTCATGTGACATATAGGGTTCTGCCTGCCAGCCTCCTGCCAGCTTCCTGCATGGAGCCCCTCTGCAACAGGTCTCTTGTGTCCAGAGAGCAAAAACAAATTCAAAAATGTATTTTATCACGCAGGACAGCGACTCGACGTGTAGAACTAATTGACGAAGACTTAGCCAGCAAGTTAAACAAAAAAGCTGAGTCATTTAAGTTATATTCGTTAGTAAGTAATGTAAGTTCTCTTTACTTTTTAGTTATTGGCTTTTACTTATAATTTATATTGGTTCACACAAACACTCTCTATCCATCTGATACTGGCCCGGCCCGTCTGTCAAATTTTAAAAGTCAATGTGGCCCCTGAGCCAAAAAGTTTGCCCACCCCTGCATAAAGGTTTATCAAGTTTAACCAGAATAAAAAATGTAACATATTCTGGTCTGGATTTAAATATAAATTATATTCTGTACATTAACCCACCCCCCCAACCAACCCCTCCACACACACACACACACACACACACACACACACACACACACACACACACACACACACACACACACACACACACACACACACACACACACACACACACACACACACACACACACACACACACACACACACACACACACACACACACACACACACACACACACACACACACACACACACACACACACACACAAATAATATATTATTTCATATATATTATAACCCAATCAAATACATAAATACTTTGTGTCCTTATAATAATAAACAAGAGAGAAAATTATCACTTATTGATCAAAGTGCTTCAGTTCCAATAAACAGCCATTTAAAGTTTGAATATTATTCATAAACAACTCTTGAATGCGTTTCACTCCTTATTAATTAAGAGTGACGTCACGGACTCCAGGACCCCTTCAGGGACCAGAAACCCTAACACCGGGACTGGAACCCGCTAGCTTGGAGGCTAACGGGTCCGGGTCGTTACCAGAGCGGAGAACCGGTCCTCCAGAGCCTCCACCGTCAGCCGCGCCGTGGCCCGGATCACACGCCGGTCGAAGTCCACGTGCAGGCGCAGGTTCAGGTGTCTGGTGGCGCACCTGGTCGCGGAGGAGAAGGAGCACGGGTCTGCAGACATAGTGCCGGTCCAATAGCGGAGGAGAGACTGAACACCGGCCGCCCAACACGCTCTTATCTACCGGAACACGCTGCGCTCACATCCGGCAACGGCCTTTTCAGAATAAGAGTCCGTGAGACATGCTTTTATTTTCACGCACAGAGGTTTTAGATGAAAGCTGGTCATGGATCAGAGGGACCGGAACCTTCCGGGACCCCGGAGATAAACCAGCGGGCAGTTTTAATCCAGATGTGAGGTTTTAAATCATTCCAATAAAAAATAAAACAGAACATCACAAACAACAACATTTATTTTTCTATTTTCATAAGTTAAAACATCTGGAACACAAACCGGTTAGACCACAGAGGATATGTATTATGTGTATTACATTTATTATGTTTATTACATTTATTACATTTAATATATTTAAACTATTCATCACAGAGTTAAACACACAACCAATGGATGTATTGATCCACATCTAATCACTGCACAGAGAATAAATACGTGAGGGGTCGGGTCCAGAGGGGTCCGGCCTACCGGAAGTCCTCGGCACAGAACATGCCCTTGGCGCGCCGCAGGATGGAGTCCTTGGACGCGTCGTACGGGTGCTCCTTGGAAGGGATCTCCAGAACCGCCGGGATGGACTGCATGTGGCCATCGATGGCGTGACGGATCATCTCAGCTATGAACTGGTTGATCAGGATGATGCCGATGTCACTACGGGACAGGAAGCTCCTGGGGGAGACAGGTCAGTGAAAGACAGACAGAGGTCAGTGAAAGACAGACAGAGGTCAGTGAAAGACAGACAGAGGTCAGTGAAAGACAGACAGAGGTCACACACACACACACACACACACACACACACACACACACACACACACACACACACACACACACACACACACACACACACACACACACACACACACACACACACACACACACACACACACACACACACACACACACACACACACACACACACACACACACACACACACACACACACACACACACACACACACACACACACACACACACACACACACACACACACACACACACACACACACACACACACACACACACCCTAATTTGACTGGAACCCATGACGAGATATTTGGGTGACACACAGAACCAGTTCTGGGTACAGAGCTCCACAGCCCGGTTCTGAAGGGGGTTCTTACTTGAAGGTCTCCTCGATCTCCGTGATGCTCGTGTCCTTCTCCACCACCAGGAAGTTGGGCTTCCGGTTCTTGTTGAGCTCCCCGACGCCCCCGAGCAGGAAGCCCGTGCACGTGTCCTCGTCCCCGATCACGGCGATCAGTTTCCCGCGTCCAGCCATCGCGGAGCTTCAGGTGTCGGTGGGTTTACTGGAGAGACGAGGAATCGGAGCTGCGCTTCGTGAAGACGCTGCGGGTCATGTGATTAGGTCAGCTGACTGCCACTTCCGCTTTACTTATGTATGACCTGTGCGCGCGCACCCTGCTGCTGTGACGCACACGAGAAAAAATATTTGAAAATCGATTGATGCTCTTAAACTACATTTCATGAAATCTAAATATTACTTAATATTGAAACAATCAGACAAAATATATAATATCCGGGTAACTTCAAATAATGACGTAATGTTTAGCCGAGCTGCCTTCAGGTCCGCGTAGTAAAACTCTGCTTCAAACACTCTTATTATTCTTTTAAAAGTGTTGTTCGCCACCTTCTGATTATTATAGGATATTGTTTTGTTTAATCATTTATTTGTGATTATCTGAATGTATTGATCTCATCATTGAAGGACTAACTCATAATATATGGAGAGTAATCATTAAAAAATAAAGACGTCTGCAGAGAAGCTCAAAGTATTAATATTATTAGTGATCAATAATATAATATGATATATGTATGAATGATTTATGTACAAATAAACATTATATTTTCTGTATTATATATTATCCTATATTATAATATATAATATATTATATGTTATATATTAAATAAAGCACTTCTTCATTTGTGTTGATAAATTAGACCGTAATTTCCGACCGGCCTGAAGGTCTCAACAGTCACATGACAAATCACAAGACCTTTGGACAATTTCTAATAAAGCTTTGTAAAAAACTTACTGCGCATGTGCAGACGAGCTTGCTCGCAAGAAAGCCGGAAATGCAGCTGAGCTTCAGCTCGTAAAAACAGTAGAAGAAGAAATGGTGAGTTTTGATATATGTTTACATTAATATTTATATATATTTATGATTCTGATGCCTTCAATGTTTCCTGTTTGACTTTTATCATATAAAGTTATGTGAATTATCGATGTGGCGTTCACGAGCCTCGGACTTTACACTGTCAGCTCCTCTGATCCTGAGTCTGTTGTTGTAGACGACAGCGGCTCTGACTGCGGGTCTGGAGCGGATCCCGGATCAGCTCGGGTACCTGGTCATCAGTGAGGACGGGGTTCTGGCTGTGAGTAGCAGACCAGAGTCCATTCAACTTCCGGTCGTTTTAAGAGCTGCACCTGCTGCTGTTTGAATGAGGAGAGTTCTCGTGACCGGAAATGACCCGCGGAAGGGTTTGGCGGCATATTGGACTCATCTATTTTAATGCTCCCAGAAGCTCAACATGAGGTTATTGAGTCCAGGTTCTGAAACCAGACCATTCAAAGTTCACTTTGATCCGTTTAATTGAAAATGGTTAATCTTCATTGAATGGAGTCGTTTTAAAACCGGGACATATTTTGAGTCTCATCTTCAAGAAGGAAAACATAGACCGAAGCTGTAAACTGATGGTTTTCACAACAGAACAAATAATGAAACTTATGCTGTGTTCACACCGAACGCGACGCGAAAACTTCGCGTCGCGTTCGGTGTGAACACAGCATTAGACGCGTTTGGCGCGGCGCGTTTGACGCGAAATTCGCGTGAGTTGAAATTTTCCAACTCGGGCGAAAATTCGCGTCGCGAAAGCCAAACAGCGTTGAGAAGCTCTGCGCGTCATCACCGCCGTCCTGCCGGTTTGAATCAAACAGTTGCTGATCCACCAGAAGTAGCGCTGGCAGCGGCCTCATTCAGACGCTGTTGTGCGGCTACGGATGATATTATGAACCCGGACACGGGGGCGTTTGATGGTCCGACATTAGAGGGACTTCCACAAGAAGGTTAAAGCAGAACTAGTGGTTAGTTTAATGGTGGATGGCGGAAACGGTACTGTTTTTACGGAGATAAGCCACGGAGATAAGCCCCGCCCGCGTTAAAGCGAATTTGCGTTGACGGAAATTAACCACAAAGTCGAGCGAGTAAACTCACGCGAGTAAACTCACTCGAGTAACGCGACGCGTTCGGTGTGAACACACCATAAGAAAACAACAACAACAAAATTCTATGAATCTACTTGTAATTATCGTTATAAAAGTTTCATTTGAATAGTAAAGTAATGTTGTTTGGGTTTTAAATGGTTTGTGAGTTTTGGCCCCCTGACCTTTGACCCCGTATCAGTCAGCAGGTGAGCTGGAGAACGATGAGCACACAGCAGCTGTGATGATGCAGATGGTTCGAACAGCAAGTCGGTTTAAGTTACCTGGATCAGCTGAGCCGCCCTTCAAACGCATGTCAGGTAACAGAATGCAGTCTCAGGTCAGCCGCCCTCACCTGTACCGACACGCCCCCTCACCTGTCCTGCCCCCTCACCGGTCCCGCCCCTTCACCTGCGCACCTGTGTGGTCTTCTTCTCTCCTCAGTGACTCTGGACGACTTTGTTTTCATGGTGACGGTTTCTGGTCAGAAGGTTTTTGTGGTGAAACGTCAGAACAACCAGCAAGAAGCGGTCACCGTTTAGAGAGCGACACACAGGAAGTGAGGCGGAGGTCAGAGGTCACCGGTTCGTCTGCAGCTTGGGGTCATGAGTGTCTCTAACTCTGTGAAACATGTTATGTTTGGATTTGGGTATTTAACTGAATACAATGATGTAAACTGTTGAATCATAAGTTTATTAATAAAATGACTGATGAAATATTTTGTTTAACTTTAAACAGTTTTTTTGCTTGATTTGACAAAAACATTTCTCAAAAACAATTATATTTCTAAAGGCCAGATTGTTATTATTGATGAATCTTTATTAGACTCCTGTATTATTAATTAAATGTGACTATTGATTAACTGATTTATTGTCCCGACATGCTGAGGATTAATATTAATAATAATAATAAGCTCATTCTCTGACATGTTTTTCTACATCCGTGATGTTTGATAATTAAACGTTTAGTTTAGATTGAAGACTGTAGAATTAAGTTTCACTTAAATCCCATCGACAATCTTTATAATGTAATGACTCATTTAAAACGAGAACTTCTGAACTTATAAGTAAACATTGTCAGGTCTGAGATGATATTACATTTTAACAACAGATGCTTTGACACATTACTAACAGTGGAATAAGGATTTATATATAAATATAGTTTACAGCTTAAATTGTTATGAACTGTAAAGAAAACATGTTGAGGTGAAAGGATACTTTATTAATAAAAGATGATTAAATAAAGATACTTTATTAATACAATATAAATATAGATACTTTGTTATTAAGATGATTAAATAGATACTTTATTAAAAGATAATTAAATAGAGATACTTTAATACAACATTAAATAGAGATACATTGTTATCTAAAGATGATTAAATAGAGATACATTATTAAAAGGTGATTAATTGGAAATAATTGGTTGTTATTAAAAGATGATTCAATAGAGATATACGTTGTTATTAAAGGATGATTCAATAGAGATATGTTGGTATTGAAGGATGATTCAATAGAGATATACGTTATTAAAAGATGATTCAATAGAGAAATACGTTATTAAAAGATCATTCAATATACTTTATTATTACAAGATCATTCACTGGGGTGTTTTGCAGCCAAGCAGCCGAGTGTGAAGCAGCTGGGATGAGTCAGCACCTCCAAATCTGAGGCCATGGTGCTCTTTCCGGAAACCGGTGGATTGCTCCCTCCGGGTGGGGACAGAGTGCCTACCACAAGCGAAGGAGTTCAAGTATCTCGGGGTCTTGTTCACGAGTGAGGGTAAAATGGAGCGGGAGATCGACAGGCGTATCGGTGCGGCTGCAGCAGTAAAACAGGCGTTGCACCGGGCCGTCTTGGTGAAGAAGGAGCTGAGCCGAAAGGCAAAGCTCTCAATTTACTGGTCGGTCTACGTCCCAACCCTCACCTATGGTCACGAGCTTTGGATCGTGTCCGAAAGAACGAGGTCTTAGAGATAGGGTACGAAGATGAGTTTCCTCTGTAGGGCTCAGCCTTAGAGATAGGGTAAGGAGATGAGTTTCCTCTGTAGGGCTCAGCCTTAGAGATAGGGTAAGGAGATGAGTTTGCTCTGTAGGGCTCAGCCTTAGAGATAGGGTAAGGAGATGAGTTTCCTCTGTAGGGCTCAGCCTTAGAGATAGGGTAAGGAGATGAGTTTGCTCTGTAGGGCTCAGCCTTAGAGATAGGGTAAGGAGATGAGTTTCCTCTATAGGGCTCAGCCTTAGAGATAGGGTAAGGAGATGAATTTCCTCTAGAGGGCTCAGCCTTAGAGATAGGGTACAGAGATGAGTTTCCTCTATAGGGCTCAGCCTTAGAGGGTAAGGAGATGAGTTTCCTATGTAGGGCTCAGCCTTAGAGATAGGGTAAGGATCTGATCCAGATTTGGAAATCTCTTTTTCTGCTATCCAGGATCACGTAATCCATTCTATTTTTATGCTGGTTTTTCAAAGCAATGTGGGATTGGATTACTCTGATCCGGATTCAAACTTTTCAGGATTACCAAATCTGGATTACCTGTGGTCTAAATGGGACTATCACAATGTAGCTATGTAAAGAACAGGTAGAATGGTGTGGGGTCACTCCAATATGCTTTATTTGAACAGAAAATAGGACTGAACGGAACAGCAAACAAACAATATAAACATCCCCCTCCATTGTCCATTTCTTAGAAACAGGCAGTCCACTCATCTGAGACCTACAACAAATAAATAAAAACATACTTCACTCACAAATACATTATGGATGTTTCGAACAGGTTTCAAACAAAGATTTATTGAATTGAACTGGATAAAAAAAGGCTTAAATGTCCAATACTTAACAAAATAAATTACTTCTTAGTTCTTCTTATGAGTTCTCCTTCTTCTTCATCATCATCATCATCTGCTTCGTCTGCTGTGGAGAGACCAGCTTGTCCAAGCTCACCGTTGCTGTGTCTACTGTATATCATGTAAGTTGCTTTGGATAAAAGCGTCAGCTAAATGTAATGAAGAAGGCTCACTTTCTGCTGTCATCACAGGCTCACCATCCTCTGCAACATCTTGGATCCCATACAGAGCTTCCGACTTTTCACCTCCAATAATATCAAGAATGTCTGTGTATTCACCCCTCTTATATGGGTTGTTGCCTGTTTGGCTGTTCTTGGCTTCAGCGTGGTCTTTTGTTGCCCTGGCCTTAAGATTCTCCCACCGAAATCTTAGTTGCTCTGTTGTCCTCTTCTGGCCAAACCCCATGGCATTCACATGTGTGATTTCAGCCCAAATTTCCTTCTTCATGTTACTGCTCACTTCACCACCCTTGGCAAAACTAAAGATCCTACCAATGACCTATAATGGCACCTAACACCCTCCAGTAGGGCGTGGGTTTCAGCAGCAGAGAAATTCAGGCTTTTTGAGTCCATGGTTCCACCGCTTTGATGTAGCAAGCATCATTTTATAGGCCTTGGGTATGATTCCATTAATTGAACACAAGCCAAAGCAATTAAGCTAACAGGTGTGTTTGGGAAGACCAATTTACACAGCCATATGTATATCCAGCCTTTCTCAGAGGACTCAGAGAGAAGGTCACAGAGAGGCAGTGACATGGCAGGTGTTGTCCATCGCCACCACAGGAGAAGATACCGTCAAAGGGTGTATGTTGAGCGTATAGATCCACTGCAGAAATATACCAATGAGGAGCTGTATGCTCGGTTTTGCTTCGGAAGAGCTGATATTCAGTATATTGTGGACCTTCTCAGGCCCAACCTCCAACGCAGAACCCAAAGGAGTCATGGTCTGTCTGTGGAGGAACAGGTCCTCATTGCTCTTCGCTTCTATGCGTGTGGGACTTTTCTACCAAGTTGTGAGTGACTACATGGGTGTGGAAAAATCAACTGTTTGTGATGTTCTGAAAAGTGTGTCAACTGCATTGGCCAGCCTGATTAATGAATTTGTTTCATTTCCGAAGGATGACCAGATCATCCAGGCCAAGCAGAATTTTTTTCTTTTGGGGAATATGCCCAATACTATTGGAGCAATCGACTGGCAATGACTCAAGGTTTGATCCGGATCAACAACAAGATTAGATTACGTGATCCAATCCAATTTCTGAATCCTTTTTTTCTTTTGAAATACCCATTTTCAAGATTTGATCCAATCCGATAGCCGTAATCCGATCAGATTACTTTTGAAAAAATGGCCCCAGTAGGGAGCTTGGAGTTGAGCTACTCCTTCACGTCGAAAGGACTCAGCTGAGGTGGTTCAGCATCTAATTAGGATGCCTCCAGGACGCCTCCCTTTAGAGGTTTTCCAGGCACGTCCATCTGGTAGGAGGCCCCGGGGAAGACCCAGGACACGCTGGAGGGATTATATCTCCCAGCTGGCCTGGGAACGCCTCGGGATCCCCCAGAATGAGCTGGTAGATGTTGCGGGTGAGAGAGAAGTCTGGGTCAGCCTGCTGGACCTGCTGCCTCCGCGACCCGACCCCGGATAAGCGGGTGAAAATGGATGGATGGATAAATAGAGATACTTTGTTTATCATAAAAGATGATTAAATAGATATACTTTGTTAATAAAAGATGATTAGCAGTTAAAAAAACGATTGGTCACAAAAATACATTCGATAAGTTCAAATACCAATTTATCATGTTGTAAAACACGAGTCAAAAACGTAAGTAAAATTTTATAATTGTTATAATTATTTAATTAAATATTTGACTATTTGCACCTTCAGTTTTTATAGAAACAAAAAGCTGTCAAACAGCATCGTTGCAGCTTCTTCCTTCAGGTTCGGCTCAGTGAATGAGTCACCTGTTAACCACGCCCCTTCCCACAGGCAACTGTCACCTGTTGTTAAACACACCTCACATGAAACTGTCCCCTGTAGTTGACCCCACCCCCTGGAAACTGTCCCCTGTAGTTGACCCCACCCCCTGAAAACTGTCCCCTGTAGTTGACCCCACCCCCTGGAAACTGTCCCCTGTAGTTGACCCCACCCCCTGGAAACTGTCCCCTGTAGTTGACCCCACCCCCTGGAAACTGTCCCCTGTAGTTGACCCCACCCCATGGAAACTGTCCCCTGTAGTTGACCCCACCCCCTGGAAACTGTCCCCTGTAGTTGACCCCACCCCCTGGAAACTGTCCCCTGTAGTTGACCCCACCCCATGGAAACTGTCCCCTGTAGTTGACCCCACCCCATGGAAACTGTCCCCTGTAGTTGACCCCACCCCCTGGAAACTGTCCCCTGTAGTTGACGCCACCCCCTGGAAACTGTCCCCTGTAGTTGACCCCACCCCCTGGAAACTGTCCCCTGTAGTTGACCCCACCCCCTGGAAACTGTCCCCTGTAGTTGACCCCACCCCTGGAAACTTTCACTGAAGTTGACCCCGCCCACACATACCCTGTATCCTCTCTAAAGTACGCCCACAGGTACTCTCACAAGTCACAAACCCCACCCGCAGGCACACCTGTGATAAGCCTCACTTATCCTTTTCATCATTTCCTGTCACATGATTTCGATACATGCGGATTAAAAGAGAAAAACAAGTGTAACAGGAAGAACAGAAGAAGCGCTCAGAGTCCATGACATCACTTCCTCCTACAGACATGAATAATTTATAAAAACAAAAACAGTTCAGATAAACGTTCCTCCTCTTCATCACTTTGTACACAGCGTCAGTCGATGACCACCCGATGACATCATCAATGACATCGGTCTGCTGCTTCCTGTTTTGGTCACGTGGTCTAATGGTTCGACAGCTCATTGGACAACCAGTCCAGACCCTCGTACAGACCAGTACCCTGAGTGGCACAGGTGCCCTGGACGTGCCACTGGGAAGACAGACAGGTACAGGCAGACAGAGAGACAGACAGGTACAGGCAGGTAGGCAGGCAGACAGACAGACAGGTGCAGGCAGGTAGGCAGACAGACAGACAGACAGGTACAGGCAGGCAGGTAGGCAGACAGGTACAGGCAGGCAGGTACAGGCAGGCAGGTAGGCAGGCAGGTAGGCAGACAGGTACAGGCAGGTAGGCAGGCAGGTAGGCAGGCAGGTAGGCAGGCAGGTAGGCAGGCAGGTACAGGCAGGTAGACAGGCAGGCAGACAGACAGGTGTAGGCAGGTAGGCAGACAGGTACAGGCAGGTAGGCAGACAGGTACAGGCAGGTAGGCAGGCAGGTACAGGCAGGTAGGCAGGCAGGTACAGGCAGGTAGGCAGACAGACAGACAGACAGGTACAGGCAGGTAGGTAGAGAGACAGACAGGTAGGCAGACAGGCAGGTGGACAGACAGGTACAGGCAGGTAGAGCGACAGGCAGGTAGGCAGACAAGCAGGTAGACAGACAGGTAGACAGACAGGTACAGGCAGGTAGAGCGACAGGCAGGTAGGCAGACAAGCAGGTAGACAGACAGACAGGCAGACAGACAGACAGGTGGAGAGAGAAGTACAGACAGGTACACTGGTCAGACACCTGGACAGGTGAGTGTGTGTATTGATCACTAATGTATTGATCACTAATGTGTATATATACTGATGTATTGATCACTGATGATTGATCAAGGATGTATTGATCACAGATGTGTGTGTGTGTGTGTGTATGTATGTATATATATATATATATATATATATATATATATATATATATATATATATATATATATATATATATATACACACACACACACATACTGATGTATTGATCACTGATGTATTGATTCTTACAGTTTTGCTGCGAAGGCTCTGCAGACCCAGTTTGTCGGTGAGTTCACTGGTTTCCATGGCGTTTGGAAGATCCTGTTTGTTGGCAAAAACCAGAAGAACCGCCTCCTTCAGCTCGTCCTCCTGGATCTACAGAGAAAGAGAGTCATGTGAGCGATGACATCATCGATGGGACACGGTTGTGCTCAATCCCACAATCCTTAGCGTGCGGTGCATTTCCTGGTAACCCTTCAGATGTTTCCACTTCATTCCTGTTTCTGAAGCAGCTCATGGTGGAACAAGGAAAACCGTCCTAATCTAACTAGAAAATAAGTGTCATCTCATCTCATGTTCTCTCTGCTGGCACACAAGGGTCTTCAGAGAGGAACGCTTCAAGACACGCCCACAGTCTGTTCTCAAGAATAAAGCCGCAGACAGACAGGTAGATAAACAGAGAGGTAGACAGGCAGACAGACTCACCATCTTAGCCAGTTCCTCAGCAGACTCTGCTACTCGCTCTCGGTCATTGCTGTCCACCACAAAGATCAGACCCTACAGGGGTCAGAGGTCACCAGGACAAACATGTTTAATCATACTTACATTATGTATATGAATGATACGTAGAGTAGTCTTTATCATATGTATAATAGCATTCATATTATGTATTATAGTATTTATATTATGTATATTTATATTCTTTCTAATATGCATAATAGTATTTATATTATGTATATTTATATTATTTATAATATGCATAATAGTATTTATATTATGTATATTTATATTATGCTTAGTATTTTTATTATGTATAGATCAGATGAAGAGAACAGCTGTGAGCTCATCGTTTAAAGCAGTGGTTCTCAAACTGTGGGGCGCGACCCTCTAGTGGGGCGCGGAGGTATTACAGGTGGGGAGCGAGAGGGTTGGGGAAATGTAGATTTTTTTTTTTTTAAATTATTTTAAATAATTGTGAAAATGCCCGGATGTGATTTGATCCGCCCATTTTACCGGGGATGCATAGGATGAGACTTGTGCGTACTTGAGACAGCAAATATCCCAGAATGCATTTTGCATTTTCAAATCTGTGGTTTAAATTACGCCGTTGCCAGGTTCCGGTTCCGCATGCGCGACCGCGACAGATCCTTTTGCGAGTTGCGACTCACACTTGTAGACCTAATGGTGTGTTACTCGCGTGAGTTTAGTCGCTCGACTTTATGTGGTTAATTCACGTCATTCACTACTGGCTTTACTCGCCCCTTGAAGGGGGCGGGGCTTATCTCTGTGGTTTATCTCCGTAAAAACAGTACCGTTTCCCCCATCCACCATTAAACTAACCACTAGTTCTGCTTTAACCTTCTTGTGGAAGTCCCTCTAATGTCGGACCATCAAACGCCCCCGTGTCCGGGTTCATAATATCATCCGTAGCCGCACAACAGCGTCTGAATGACGGCCGCTGCCAGCGCTGCTTCAGGTGGATCAGCAACTGTTTGATTCAGCACCGGCCGGACGGCGGTGATGACGCGCAGAGCTTCCTCTGTGAGATCGGCTTTTCTGCTGTTGCCTCTCAAAACAAAATACAGATCGAAGCTCAACTTTGAGCATGAATTGAGAGTGGCCGTATCAAATCTACAACCCCGTTTTACAAAGATTTGTAGTGGAAAGCAGGCTCATATCTGCACTAATTTAGTTTTGTTTTGCACCGGTTGCACGTTATTGTTGTTTTGAAAAGATATGCAGTGTAAAACTCTTTATTGCCAAATATTTTTAACTGGTTTTATTTAGTTTTTCACAGGTTGAACTTTATTGTTATTATCCTGAAAAGATATTCAGTACAAAACATGTTAATTAGGCTATTACAATAAGCTATTTTTGCCAAATATTAGTTCTTTTTTTGCACAACTTTGTATTGTTCTAACAAAGTGATTGCACGTTTTATTTGTTTTTGTCCGATGGAGCAATCTGGTTTACATGAAAGTGACATTTTCTTTGTTCTATTATTAATAAAAGCACAGATAGAGGAGTCACAAAATGTCGTTATTTCAATAAAAAATTCAGCATGGACCATTTTATTACAATTTTGTAGGGGCGGTGGGGCCCGAACATTTTTCGTCCTCCAAAGTGGGGCTTGACAAAAAAAGTTTAAGAACCACTGGTTTAAAGTAACAAACCCACTTTGCAGGTACTAAATGTTAGTAAACTTTATCTGGACGAGCTCTGGAATGCTGACAAAGTACTATATGTAGTACTAGTATAGCACAGTACTAGTATAGTATATTACAGTACTAGTATAGTAAATCATAGTATGTGTAGATAATCTGAATGATGTGTAAGCTCCGCCTCTTTCAAACACCTGCGGTAACCCTAACCCGGCTCCAGTTGGGACCCGGGTCCAATCTAAGTTCTCATGCCAGAGACCCGTGTCCGTGTTCTGGCATGAGAACTTGGATAGAAAACCCGATCCGACCAGGTTTTAGTCCAGATTCTAGTTCTGGTCTCAGTCAGTACCTGTGTGTTCTGGTCCTGGTCTCAGTGGTGTATCAGTGTGTTCTGGTTCTGGTCTCAGTACCTGTGTGTTTGTGTTCTGGTCTCAGTACCTGTGTGTCCTGGTTCTAGTCTCGGTACCTGCGTGTTCTGAAAGTAGTGTCTCCACAGAGGACGGATCTTGTCCTGACCGCCGACGTCCCAAACTGTGAAACAGATGTTCTTGTACTCGACCGTCTCCACATTGAAACCTGAAACACAGAAACATGTGAGCTTCGGTTCTGCAGCGGAAATACGAGAGGAGGAACCGTGAAATGAGTTTCCTCCGTAGAGTGGCCGGGCTCAGCCTTAGAGATAGGGTAAGGCAGGGGTGGGCAAACTTTTTGGCTCAGGGGCCACATTGACTTTTAAAATTAGACAGACGGGCCGGGCCAGTATCAGATGGATAGAGAGTGTTTGTGTGACCCAATATAAATTATAAATAAAAGCCAATAACTAAAAAGTAAAGAGAACTTACATTACTTACTAACGAATATAACTTAAATGACTCAGCTTTTTTGTTTAACTCGCTGGCTAAGTCTTCGTCAATTAGTTATACACGCCGAGTCACTGTCCTGCGTGATAAACTACATTTTTCGAATTTGTTTTTGCTCTCTGGACACAAGAGACCTGTTGCAGAGGGGCTCCATGCAGGAAGCTGGCAGGAGGCTGGCAGGCAGAACCCTATATGTCACATGAGTCCCGTGGGTCTGATGTGCGTTCGTTATGCCGTATAAAACGGACCATGTCTCCGTGGCGCTGGCCTGTGGGGGAGGGGTGGAGGTGAGCAGACAGCAGCAGCTGGACTCGCAGCCTGATGCGCTGCAGAAAGCACGGCACGTAAAGACCGCTGTAACGCTTCTCCGTTCCCGACTTGAGTTAAGAAACATCGATGCTGGTCTTTTGCCGTCATCGTGTTTCAGAAAAACGCCCAACGGGCCGGATCCGGCCCGCGGGCCGTAGTTTGCCCACCCTTGGTCTAGACTCTAGAATTTGCTGCGGGCCAATAAAAACTGACCCGCGGGCCGCAGTTGGCCCGCGGG
Organism: Cottus gobio; assembly: GCA_023566465.1. Taxonomy (NCBI): domain Eukaryota; kingdom Metazoa; phylum Chordata; class Actinopteri; order Perciformes; family Cottidae; genus Cottus; species Cottus gobio. The sequence goes on from CM042236.1 coordinate 19,344,689, forward strand.
CCGTAGTTTGGACACCCCTGGGGTACGGAGATGAGTTTCCTCTGTAGGGCTCAGCCTTAGAGATAGGGTAAGGAGATGAGTTTCCTCTGTAGGGCTCAGCCTTAGAGATAGGGTAAGAAGATGAGTTTCCTCTGTAGGGCTCAGCCTTAGAGATAGGGTAAGGAGATGAGTTTCCTCTGTAGGGCTCAGCCTTAGAGATAGGGTAAGAAGATGAGTTTCCTCTGTAGGGCTCAGCCTTAGAGATAGGGTAAGGAGATGAGTTTCCTCTGTAGGGCTCAGCCTTAGAGATAGGGTAAGGAGATGAGTTTCCTCTGTAGGGCTCAGCCTTAGAGATAGGGTAAGGAGCTCGGACATCAGGAGGGAGCTTGAAGTCGAGCCGCTACTCCTTCGTGTCGAAAGGAGTCAGCTGAGGTGGTTCAGCATCTAATTAGGACGCCTCCAGGACGCCTCCCTTTAGAGGTTTTCCAGGCACGTCCATCTGGTAGGAGGCCCCGGGGAAGACCCAAGACACGCTGGAGGGATTATATCTCCCAGCTGGCCTGGGAACGCCTCGGGATCCCCCAGAATGAGCTGGTAGATGTTGCGGGTGAGAGAGAAGTCTGGGTCAGCCTGCTGGACCTGCTGCCTCCGCGACCCGACCCGGATAAGCGGTGGAAAATGGATGGATGGGTGGAACCGTGAATACGAGAGGAGGAACCCATCGGCCGACAGTCAGACAAACCTTATTGATCGGGTATTGATTACTCACCGATAGTTGGGATGGTGGTGACGATCTCTCCGAGCTTCAGTTTGTACAAGATTGTTGTTTTTCCAGCTGCGTCCAAACCAACTGAAACAAGACATGACATGAATGTGTGTATGTATATATATATATATATATATATATATATATATAAATAAATGTAAAGTAATAATATATATGCACACGCACACACGTTATGTTATTAACACGGAACCAGTCAACACGGTCGCTGGTTAAACCGTAACACCGGTAAAACGTTAGCATCTTCCGGTTAGCTGCGTTAGCTTCTATTTTCCGATGCGGTTGAAGTTTGTATCGTTTAGTAAGTCTGAACATGAAAACCAGGGTCTAGGGGGATAGGGTATCTAGAGGGTAGGGTCCAAGGTCAGGGTCCCGGTCCGCCTCGCCTCTCCGGACTCACCCATCAGAATCCTCATCTGCTTCTTCCCGAAGAGCCTGTTGAACAACGACGAGATGGTGATACCCATTTTAACGAAGTCCCGGTTCCGGAGCAGGAGGAACGAAGCTGCTGGGTTAGGGTAGACCCAGGCTAGGGGTAGGCCCGCAGACACTCGGAGAGGGGTAGACCCGGGATAGGGGTAGACCCGCAGAGACACGGAGATCAGGATCAGCTGGCGTGTGTGTGTGTGTGTGTGTGTGTGTGTGTGTGTGTGTGTGTGTGTGGGGGGGGGGGGGGGGGGGGGGGGGGGTTGCAGCTCCTCCTCGTGCCACGTCCAGGCCAACGCGGAATAAATGACGTCACTGAAAAAACTTTATTGAAACGAAGTTAAACAATGCGTTCAGGTTCTACTGGAAAGACGGGAGAAAACGGAACTCCGTACACAACTCAATATTTAAGATGTGATCCGTGTTCTATGAAGATTTATAATTCGTAGTGAAGATCGTAGGATCATACTTTGAATTATATACATATTATGTTGGTCTTTAAGCTCAGTAAAAGAATAAATACGGGTCTCTGACAGAAAACTTCATGTAATCAATTTATTTTATTGATTAGATAAAAGCCGCTCTCTCGCAACTTTATTTCCCAAAAGGTTTATTCAAGTAATACATTTTTCAAATTCTTGCTAATTACAACTCTAGAAGTATTGTATTGAACCTTTTATCATTCATTTGTGATGTTTTTCCACTGGGATAGATGTTTAACATGTTTTATAGCATTCATTAATTATATAGCATTATTATTTAATGTACTTTATACTTAATTTAAGATTGAAATACAAACAATTATAACATAGTCTATGTTAGATAAATATTAATATATTTTGTTCACTGGATAAAAAAGCAGAAATAAACATGAATTATCGTGTTTTTCCTGGTGGCAGTGAACGCAGCATCGACTTCCGGCTTCTAGTTCCGGATCAGGCCAACATGGCGGCTGTTGGTCGAAAGTCTCCTCAGACAAACTTTGACATTATATTCATCATATTTACAGGTTTGTAGTGAAATAAAGAAGCATTTTGTGCTCGAGTCAGACTCAGGTCCTCCGGTGAGAGATTATTATTATTATTATTATTATTATTATGATGAATGTGTTTGTGCTGAATCCTAAATACTATTATTATCGTGTTTCTGCTGTTTCATTCAGAACATTAACTGTCGTGTTTAAGATTAGAGGGTGAAGTATCTATTATATATAATATACTGCGTTTAACGTTCATTTACAGCTTTAGTTACTTACATGTTTGAGTCTTTAAATGTTTGTTTCTTTACCTTTTACATGTTTGTTTACCTTTTTAAAATGTTTCTTGACCTGTACATGTTTAAGTCTCACATGTTAGCTGACAAGTTTATAAAATATTTTAAGTAGCAAACAGTTAATCAAATGTATATATTGATTTATCTCATTAACTCATTAATTAAGAAGAAGAGTTATTATGCCATTTAAGTAGTAACATGTTAAAATCTAGCCATTGTCTCTTCAGAAACCAACAAATTCAGTCCCAGATGAACCAGTTCTGGTTCTGCAAGATGATGGTCTTACCTGACCCTGGTAGACCACCAGTCTGATCTGATCCTGGTAGACCTTTAGAGACATGGAGAAGTTCGGGATGAGTTTTGGGGGGGGTCCCGGCCGGAAAGAGTTGCTGGACACCATCGAGTCCCAGAAGAAGCAGCTGGTCCAGTACCAGACTCGCTTCAAAGACGTGGTCCATGCCTATAAAAGTCTTCTGAAGGAGAAGGAGGCTCTGGAAGCCAGTTTGAAGGTCTTGACGGTGACCCAGGAGGTGGACCTTAACCAACAAGCCCAGGACACTACCACCACCTCGGACCTCCTGGAGGACGGCTGCTCGCTGCACAGTGAGGACAGTGTGGACACGGCAGCCTCTGTGGACATGCCCAGTGAGCCCACCAGAGGGGACCAGAGTGAGGAGGACCAGGGGGAACCAGGAGTTAAGTCCGGCTCAATGGTATGTCTTTAAAAGTCTTAGTTTAGTAATTTAGTCTTTTATGACCCGAATGTTTGTTTTGAAGCCAGACTTGTTTGCTGCCGCTGAAGACGTCAGCAGTTTAACATGCTGAGTTTTCTTCCTGCAGACCCTGCGGTCCAATACAAGCGTGGGGGCGGAGCATCAGCAGGCTACGCCTCCTCCCAGCACAGAGGTGGACCGCCGTGTCGCCCAGCTGAAGAACCAACTGAGCACGCTCACCAGTGCCCTCGCCACGGTGACCCATGAGAAGTCTCGCATGGAGGCCAGCTTTCAGGCAGACAAGCGTCAGCTGAAACAGGAAGTGGAGGAGCTCCAGGACCTTCTGGTTGCCGCAAGGGCGCAGCAGGAAGTGGATCTGCAAGCCATGCAGCAGCAGTTGGCCGAAGGCCGTGCTCGCATCATCACGCAGCAGCACGAGCGTGAGCAGGAGCAGGGAGACCATGTCCAGCAGCTCAGAGAGCTGCAGAGGATCCTGCAGCAAGAGAGAGACCTGCGACAGGATGCAGAGCTCTGCCTGCAGGATGCCAACGCGATTCTCCTCATGACATCACAGGCCGTGGACCGGGGGGCGGAGTCCGAGGCTCACCTGAACCAGGTGAGGGAGGAGCGAGACGAGCTAAGGAGGAGGCTGCAGGATGCTGAGGAGGACCAGAAGAAACCAGATCCCAGAGTGAACGAACAACTGCAGCATGAGCTGACAGAGCTGAAAAAACACCTCCAGCAGCAGATCCACCTCGAGACTAGAAAGGTAAAACTGAGACCACGACCAACTAAAACCTGGTCTAAACTCAGAAATGCAGATCCACATTGAGCCTAGTATGGTAAAACCGAGACCCTGACCAGTAACTCTTGACTGTTGGTGTTTCTTCAGGTGTGCGAGGCGGAGGAACGAGCTCGAGAGCGTGCTCAGGCTGCAGAGACGAGGGTCGCCAGTCTTGAGCAGAGGGTCTCCGAACTGTCGGAGCTGCTAGGTTCCTGTGAGAAGTCGAGGCAGAGGGACCAGCAGACGGCTCAGAGACTCAGAGACCAGATCCTGCAGTTGGACACGGAGAACAAAACGCTCGCCATCACCACCTCCAGCAGGATGACCTCTGACCTTGGGCTGGACGAGTCTCAGCTGGACATTGGCGTGCTGAAGGAGAAGCTGGAGAAGGTGAAGAAGCTGCTAATGCTGGCGGCACAGAGAAACCCGGACCCGAACATCCAGAACCTGGAGGAAACCCAGGCAGAGCTGGGCGGAGACAAAGCCTCCATGTTCTACCAGCAGGAGCTCCAGCAACTCAAGGACGAGTTTGAACGCTACAAGCTGCGAGCGCAGGTTGTCCTGAAGAACAAGAACGCCAAAGACGGATCCCAGGCGAAAGAGCTGGAGGAGGTCCGGGACCAGCTGTCCGAGCTGAGGGAGAAGTACATCAACCTGCGGATCCAGAGCGACGAGGCCGAGACCCGACACCGCCGCGAGCTTGAGGAGCGACAGCAGCAGGCGGTGGGGCTGCAGCATACTCACAAACAGGAAGTGGAGCGGGCCGAGGCATCGCATCGGGACAACCTGCTGCGACTGGAGGTGGAGTTGCACAAACAGAGAGAGAGGACCATGGCGTTGCTGGACGAGAAGGACCAGGAGCTGGAAAGGCTGCGGGCTGCCGCGCCGCGCTGCAGCTACGACGCGGAGAGAGCAGCCAAGCACGAGTCCGGCCCGGAGACTGAGGGCGACCTCGTCAGCCAGGCGCTGCGGCGGGCGACGCCCAACGAGCCCACGTTGCTGCTGTACGCGGAGCAGCTGGCCAGGAAGGAGGTGGAGGTGGGCGGCCTGCGGCGGCAGAAACACCGGCTGGAGGAGGACATCCACCAGCTGCAGGCCCGGCTCATTGATAATGGGGAGCGCCATGACGAGGAGGCGTCAGAGCTGCGAGGACAACTTGACAAACTGATTAGAGATCAGAGCCGAGAGGGCGCCAACATGGAGTACCTAAAGAATGTTATCTACAAGTTCCTGACACTGCAGGACGCCAGCGGGAGGCAGCAGACGCTTAACGCCATACTGACCATCCTGCACTTCAGCCCGCAGGAGAAACACACCGTCATGGGGCTGCAGGGCGCCACCTGGTGGCCCAACAAGAGATAAACACCTGGTGGCCCAACAAGAGACAAGACACCTGGTGGCCCAACAAGAGACAAGACACCTGGTGGCCCAACAAGAGACAAGACACCTGGTGGCCCAACAAGAGACAAGACACCTGGTGAAAACCAAACTGATGTTTAAATTGAGAGAGAAACTTAAGGTAGTCTGGTCTCTACCTGGACTGAGTCTCTACCTGAACGTCGCTGTGAGGAAACATGTAAAATGGAACTTCTTCACATCACGGATATATTTTTGATTCCTTTGTTGAAATAAACTTTTGGTTCATTAATTTTAGGATATTTTACTTTTGTATCAAAACATTTTAAACCTCATAAAATATAGTTTGTAGTCATAACATCGCAACTTTAAAGTACTACTACTATTATCGTAACCTTGTTTGTATTAATAAACAAAAGCAGATTTATAACACGTTTGAGAATACGACATCATTCAGATCAATATAAATGATTTAATAAACAACAAAGTGTGAACATAATTCAAGTTTTACTTTTCAAATCCAAACTAAATATTTACAGATAGGCAAACACCACTATTATTAATATCTTAGTGTGAGGAACATTCACTGAGTTCAGTCTGCGATACAAAAATAACATCTGGTCAAATCTGAAGTTATAATAAAGATTCATCATTTCAACAAAAGTTAATCAATGTGTTTATATAAATATAATAAACACGTGGAGATGAAAGAAACAAACTGCAGAAGATTCACATTTAAACAAATACATTGATTTGGTGGAGATTTTATGATGAAAGGTAAGATGGGAGTACACAATGAGTACTCAGTGTACTTATCATGTACTCTGTGTATCAGCGTATACTCTGTCCTCAGCGCGCCCTCAGCACTGTCTGCAGGTCTTCGGGCAGCGAGCTAATGATGGACATTATAAAAGCGTCCAGTTGGTCTAGAATGCCGTCCTTCAGCTGCAGGTGCTGCCTGCGAGCTTTAATCTGAAAAACAGTCAATCACACTTCCTGTATTTAAGGGGAAATACACGGTTTTAACAATACAAATGTAAAAGTATCAGAACAAAGTCATAATTTTAGGAAATGTTCAGTGAAAATATTTCACAGAACTGTTAGTTTATATTAAATCAAACAGCACGTCATAAACATGAGATTTAGTTTCTGAATCTCACCAGTTTCTCTCTGAGCTTCAGAATCAAGTCGACGATTTCCACCTCAGACTTGTCTTTAGTCCAACTCATCAGGTCCTAGGAGGCAGAACCCAGGGTTAGAAGATCCAAATATTCAAATGTGACATTTAACGTGGAAATAAATTCAGTAATCCAGATGCAGGGTTCATACACATTTTGACCAATGATTTCCAGGACTTTTAACCAAATTTCCATGACCAAACACTTTGTGAAATCTGGGTGTAAACATGAAGAAGTGATCAAATGTAGTATTTAAACTAGCTATGAGGATTCCAAAGCATACAGTATTCCTTAAAGGACACAATTGAATGATGCCCGCTTATATTTTGAGCGTCTTTTAAAAGCAAAGGGGCGACTGTGGCTCAGTGGTTAGCAGGTCCGACTTTCGATCGGTGGTTCGATCCCCGGCTCCACTAGTCCATGTCTATGTGTCCTTGAGCAAGACACTTAACCCTCATTGCTCACCGTTGCTGTGTCTACGGTCTACTGTATAGCATGTAAGTCGCTTTGGATAAAAGTGTCAGCTAAATTAAATGTATAGTAATATTAATTATTTAAAACTCAGCGTAAATGAACAACATGAACATAACACATTTCCATGACTTTTCCAAAACCTTTGGGATTTTATTTTTCCAGGCCTGGAAATAACCATAACATTCCAGGACTTTTCCAGGTTTTCCATGAGCGTGTGAACCCTGCAGATGTTGTCAGGTAATGATGTCAGTGATCCAGATGTCAGTGATAAGATGTCAGCAGTGGTGGGCCAGAGGCCATCTAGCTAACCTTTGCAGATTAAAGTAGCCGGCGTCAGCACTAACATGCGCTGTGATTGGTCAGTGGACCAGCGTGACTTTAAGTCAGCAGAAAGCTACGTAGCCTTTCTCACGGAGGGTTATGGCCATGTCTAGCGGTGACGATCCAAATATGGACTGCTACTGTCGAGCGGACATTTTCAGCCCTAAAACGCATGGAAACTCATTCCAGGACACAACTGGGACGCTCGGCTGTCCTCAGTGGTCCATGGCCATGGAGAAGGACCTGGTACTGGAACGGAAGCTACCGATAAACTGTACAACCGTCACTGAACTGTTTGTTAAGAAAGAGAGGCAGATGGACCTTGTCTTTAGTGAACAGCATCTGGTGAGTGAACTGCTGTTTGTGTTTTTACATCTGGCGCTAGCTCAGTAGATTCATCACGTCTGTTTTCGTTATTTCAACAGCACTGTAAATAATTCTTTTTTTGAGCTTGCTGAGCAAGCATCCTGTCATGCAGACGGCACAGAAGGCCCAGGTAGGGAATGCACGGCCCACCACTGGTTGTCAGTGATCCAGATGTCAGTGATCCAGATGTCAGTGATAAGATGATGTCAGTGATAAGATGTAGTCAGTGATCCACATGTCAGTGATCAGATGTTGTCAGTGATCAGATGTTGTCAGTGATCAGATGATGTCAGTGATCAGATGATGTCAGTGATCCACATGTTGTCAATGATCCAGTTGTCAGTGATCAGATGTAGTCAGTGATCCACATGTTGTCAATGATCAGATGTCAGTAATCCACATGCTGTTAGTGATAATTCAATGTGTCTGAGATAAACTAACTCACAGCATCACAGATGACCTCCAGGTGAAGACTCTCCAGTTTCTGCGTCATCTCTTTGTGTCGATGACGATACCATCCGTCAAAGTTTGGAGACCTGAAGAATTTTCTGTCAAGAGTCAAACAGTCAACATAAGCTGTGAGATAAGATGTTTACAGTGATCCAGATGTTTACAGTGATCCAGGATGTTTACGGTAATAAAGATGTTTACAGTGATCCAGATGTTTACAGTGATCCAGATGTTTACAGTGATCCAGATGTTTACAGTGATCCAGATGTTTACAGTAATAAAGATGTTTACAGTGATCCAGATGTTTACAGTGATCCAGATGTTTACAGTGATCCAGATGTTTACAGTGATCCAGATGTTTACAGTAATAAAGATGTTTACAGTAATAACGATGTTTACAGTAATAACGATGTTTACAGTAATACATATGTTTACAGTGATCCAGATGTTTTCAGTGATCCAGATGTTTACAGTAATAAAGATGTTTACAGTAATAAAGATGTTTACAGTAATAAAGATGTTTTCAGTGATCCAGATGTTTTCAGTGATCCAGATGTTTATGTATTTGCAATGTTTATGTCAACTGACTGCAAAGTGAGAGAAGGTCATGGTTTTAAAAACAGCTAGAGGTCCGATAAAGCAGATTAGAAAAGGCCACGCTATATTATATTATTATATATAAAATACTGTATTATTACAGTATTATTATTATTATTATATATAAAATACTGTATTATTACAGTATTATATATAATAATACTATACTGAGTACTGAGCTGGGAAAGGTCTTTGGAGAACCAAGAATAGCTTCTGTTCTTGTTTTGGAACATTTTGAAAGAGCATGTCGATTTGCTAAAAAAAAGGCAACAGTCTCGTCACCAATCGAAATCGGTGCAAATTGATCCCATTTTGGGACCTTAAAGATGGAAGATGAAGAAAACCGACTTTAAAAACAAAGAGGAATTTCTTCTTGAGTTTATCCTGCAGACACCTGAGGGACTCACCTGTACAGTCCCATCCAATCACCTTTGAGCACCGAGGTCAGCTGAGGCCCGGTGTGATCCAGAGTGGACATGAACTCGTCCTGACTGAAGGGTCGAATCTGAGGAGGAGTCTGAACACACAAACACATGAACCAGCTGATGACCTCGCCATGAGGTCATCCCCAATAATCCACTTCCTGTTTACCTTCCACGGCGTCACCGATCTCTGCAGCGGCATCAGGCTCGCCATGTAGCGCTCCTGACGACCAGAATCAATGACGTTATTATTCATTGTTAGTATGTTTGCTTGAGGTTTCCACGTTAGAGAAGTCACAACATGATCTAAAACTTAATATTAATTAGAAGGAAACACTAATTCTGAATGAACTAGAACGTAAATGTGGTCACAGCTGACGATCAATAGAGTGAAGCCGAGAGCAGCTCTGATCCCGCATGAAGAGCGATATGATTGGCTGTTCACTCACCAGCGGTATGATGAAGCTCTGCGTGAGCTCCAACAGGTGTCGCCTCAAGATGGCGCTCTGCACCTCCGACGGCCTCTTCCTCTGGATCCCCTGGCGACAGTTAAATGTGTCAACATCAATCGTCTTCAGATAAATAAACAGACACAAAAGCTGGGACGTTCCCACCTTCAACAGTCTCTTCAGGAGAACCTTGTCTTTGTGTAGAAACGTCTTGAACGCCGTGTAGATCCCTGCAGACAGGAAGTGAATGTGCATTAGTCAATACCTCCAGCTGGTCGCCAGGTGAGCAGAGACTCAGGTGTACCTGGTTTAGTGTCCAGGGACTTCAGCTTGGACGGTTTCTTCACCTTCACCTGTTTCGGTAAATCACCTGAAAGAGAGTTGTTCACACTCAGAGCTCTGTTTACTGTCAACACACACACACACACACACCTGATTACAGGATGACCTGCTCTACCTCTGAAGATATAATATAATGACAGTTATAACAATAAACAAAATAAGATTATTTCATGTAGAAAATAACAGGTGGATCAATGGATTGAATAAATGTTGAAGAAGAAGAAGAAGAAGAAGAAGAAGAACTTTTCTTACCCGCCATCTTGATTTCTCCCAGTCGGACGACGTGAGGCCAGTTCTGAAAAGTCTTGATGAAGAACGGATTGGTGACACCCAGAACCACGTTAGGCCTGAACAGGTGAGAGACAGACAGGTGAGAGAGAGACAGGTGAAACACAGACAGGTGAAGCACAGACAGGTGAAGCACAGACAGGTGAAACCCATAGACAGGTGAAACACACAGACAGGTGAAACACACAGACAGGTGAAACACACAGACAGGTGAAACACAGACAGGTGAAGCACAGACAGGTGAAGCACAGACAGGTGAAACCCAGACAGGTGAAACCCAGACAGGTGAAACAGACAGGTGAAACACACAGACAGGTGAAACACACAGACAGGTGAAACACACAGACAGGTGAAACACACAGACAGGTGAAACACACAGACAGGTGAAACACAGACAGGTGAAACACAGACAGGTGAAACACACAGACAGGTGAAACACACAGACAGGTGAAACACATAGACAGGTGAAACACATAGACAGGTGAAACACAGACAGGTGAAACACAGACAGGTGAAACACAGACAGGTGAAACACAGACAGGTGAAACACAGACAGGTGAAACACATAGACAGGTGAAACACAGACAGGTGAAACACAGACAGGTGAAACACAGACAGGTGAAACACATAGACAGGTGAAACACAGACAGGTGAAACACAGACAGGTGAAACACAGACAGGTGAAACACAGACAGGTGAAACACAGACAGGTGAAACACATAGACAGGTGAAACACATAGACAGGTGAAACACAGACAGGTGAAACACAGACAGGTGAAACACAGACAGGTGAAACACAGACAGGTGAAACACAGACAGGTGAAACACATAGACAGGTGAAACACAGACAGGTGAAACACAGACAGGTGAAACACAGACAGGTGAAACACAGACAGGTGAAACACAGACAGGTGAAACACAGACAGGTGAAACACACAGACAGGTGAAACACACAGACAGGTGAAACACACAGACAGGTGAAACACATAGACAGGTGAAACACATAGACAGGTGAAACACATAGACAGGTGAAACACAGACAGGTGAAACACAGACAGGTGAAACAGACAGGTGAAACAGACAGGTGAAACAGACAGGTGAAACAGACAGGTGAAACACAGACAGGTGAAACACAGACAGGTGAAACACACAGACAGGTGAAACACATAGACAGGTGAAACACATAGACAGGTGAAACACAGACAGGTGAAACACAGACAGGTGAAACACACAGACAGGTGAAACACATAGACAGGTGAAACACATAGACAGGTGAAACACAGACAGGTGAAACACAGACAGGTGAAACACAGACAGGTGAAACACAGACAGGTGAAACACAGACAGGTGAAACACACAGACAGGTGAAACACATAGACAGGTGAAACACAGACAGGTGAAACACAGACAGGTGAAACACAGACAGGTGAAACACAGACAGGTGAAACACAGACAGGTGAAACACAGACAGGTGAAACACAGACAGGTGAAACACAAACAGGTGCTCACGGGGCCTGGGTGCGAGTGGTGTACTCCCTGAACTCGCTGTCGTGGACGGTGAAATACGGACGGAAGTCGCAGCAGAACTTCAGAGGACTGATGGAGCTGAGAGAGGACACACTGTTACCACAGCAACAATACAAACACTGCCCTCCGATTGGCTACCAGAAGCTTGGTTCCTATTGGCTGTTCAGTCACCTGACGAGAGCCAGCACGGTTTCCGAGGAGACGGTGGGAGACGGCGCCATGACGACCACCGGTTCCCCGAGCAACATGAGCTCCCAGAACATCTGCAGGTGAATCAGGACCGACTGGAAACACCTTAGAGGTCAAAGGTCACCTGAGGGTTAGGGTTATGCATATGGTATAATTTCTCTTGATGGCATTGCTCTGGCATCCAGCACCATCATAAAGAATCTCAGAGTTCCCTTTGATCAGGACTTGTCCTTTAACTCCCACATAAAACAAATCTCATGGACATTTTTTCACCTACGCAACATTTAAATAATCAGGCACATCCTGTCTCAAAGGGATGCAGAAACATTGATCCATGCATTTGTTACTTCAAGACTGGATTACTGTAACTCCTTATTATGAGGCTGCTCTGCTAAGTCTCTGAGGTCTCTCCAGTTGATCCAGAATGCTGCAGCTCGTGTACTAACGAGGACTAGGAGGAGAGATCACATTACTGCTGTACTAGCTGCTCTCCACTGGCTTCCTGGAAGATCAATAATCATATTTAAGGTCCTTCTTCTTACCCACAAAGCCTTAACTGGTGATGCACCATCATATCTTAGGGAGCTTATAGTACCATATTACCCCACTAGAGAGCTCATAGTACCATATTACCCCACTAGAGAGCTTAAAGTACCATATTACCCCACTAGAGAGCTCATAGTACCATATTACCCCACTAGAGAGCTTAAAGTACCATATTACCCCACTAGAGAGCTCATAGTACCATATTACCCCACTAGAGAGCTCATAGTACCATATTACCCCACTAGAGAGCTCATAGTACCATATTACCCCACTAGAGAGCTCATAGTACCATATTACCCCACTAGAGAGCTCATAGTACCATATTACCCCACTAGAGAGCTCATAGTACCCTATTACCCCACTAGAGAGCTCATAGTACCCTATTACCCCACTAGAGAGCTTATAGTACCATATTACCCAACTAGAGAGCTTAAAGTACCATATTACCCCACTAGAGAGCTCATAGTACCATATTACCCCACTAGAGAGCTCATAGTACCATATTACCCCACTAGAGAGCTTATAGTACCATATTACCCCACTAGAGAGCTTATAGTACCATATTACCCCACTAGAGAGCTTATAGTACCATATTACCCCACTAGAGAGCTCATAGTACCATATTACCCCACTAGAGAGCTCATAGTACCATATTACCCCACTAGAGAGCTCATAGTACCCTATTACCCCACTAGAGAGCTTATAGTACCATATTACCCCACTAGAGAGCTCATAGTACCATATTACCCCACTAGAGAGCTCATAGTACCATATTACCCCACTAGAGGGCTCATAGTACCATATTACCCCACTAGAGAGCTCATAGTACCATATTACCCCACTAGAGAGCTTATAGTACCATATTACCCCACTAGAGAGCTCATAGTATCATATTACCCCACTAGAGAGCTCATAGTACCATATTACCCCACTAGAGAGCTCATAGTACCATATTACCCCACTAGAGAGCTCATAGTACCATATTACCCCACTAGAGAGCTCATAGTACCATATTACCCCACTAGAGAGCTTATAGTATCATATTACCCCACTAGAGAGCTTATAGTATCATATTACCCCACTAGAGAGCTTATAGTACCATATTACCCCACTAGAGAGCTTATAGTATCATATTACCCCACTAGAGAGCTTATAGTATCATATTACCCCACTAGAGAGCTTATAGTATCATATTACCCCACTAGAGAGCTTATAGTATCATATTACCTCACTAGCCAAATCACTGTCACAATTGGAGAGCGCAAATGAGCTCCACGCACGCGCGTGTAATTTACTTTGACGAGCGCTTTTACATCACTCCGCGAGCAAAAGTTCCTCTGTCTAAATAAACTGAATAGACTTGAAGGAATTGAATATGAGAGACTCACCTGAAGAGGTCCAGCTCGTGGAGGGTTGGCAGCACAGTCGGAGCCGGCAGGAGGTTCTGAGGACACCAATCAGACGTTATTGTTCACTTACAGTGTGTTATGGTTCATATTAAAAGCTCCCGTTCTCTTCCTGACCTCTTGAGCAGTTTGTCGGACTGGACTTCCTCCTGCTTTGTCTGTTTTTGACGGAATCCGAACCTAAAAGATTTAATAAAAACAGGAAAAAAAAAAATCAATCCAGTTCAAATAAAAATGAAACCATGTGATGTTAGTGAAATGCACCCTGGGAGTCGTAGTCTTTATGTCCCAAACTGTTCATCAATGACCAGATATTTTCTAACACACCTTTTCTACTGGTGATTTCATGTCCCCTATAATGACCCCACCCCTTACCTCGCTCACCAGTGAGACCACGCCCCACTGACATAATGGACCCCCTCACCTGTAAGACCATGCCCATCACAGGCAGGTTGAGGGTCAGTCCAGGTGCAGGTGAAGGCCATTGGTCGATCCCGTTACACACTGAGGATAAGAGAAAGACGAGACACCAGGTGACATTTCAGCAGGAATGACGCCATTAATACTATTGTTCTGATTGGCCCACGGTTATGACGTAAGCATGACATCATCACCTGCTTCCAGACACGGCTCCAGTTTCTCAAAGAACTCGGGAGCGACAATCTGCAGCAGCGAGTGGAACAGGTGAGTGTAAGGTAACTTGGATACCAGCACGAGAGACTGAAACACAGATGTTACATGGTTAACCAGGTGTGGAAAGGTGTAACCAGGTGTGAACAGATGTGAACAGATGTGAACAGGTGTGAACCGGTGTGGAGACAGGTGTGTGGACAGGTGTGGACAGGTGTGTGGACAGGTGTGTGGACAGGTAACTAACCTTCTGGAAGTATCCTCTCTTCACAGAAACATCCTTCACTTGTCTGAAATAGACGTAACCAAAGAAATGTGACGCTTCAGTCTGTGGAAACAAAGAGAAACAAATTGTAAATGTTTACAACGGTCTCTTTATTAATGTTTAGAAAGTGATTATTTATAACATTTGGCTTATACATAAATTTGGTGTCTGATCAACAAGTGTCACATGACCTTATCAATAAGCCTCCCATGACCTGATCAATAAGCACCACATGTCCTGATCAATAAGCATCCCGTGAGCTGATCAATAAGCTTCCCATGAGCTGTGAGCTGATCAATAAGCATCCTGTGAGCTGATCAATAAGCTTCCCATGATCTGTGAGCTGATCAATAAGCATCCTGTGAGCTGATCAATAAGCTTCCCATGAGCTGTGAGCTGATCAATAAGTGTCCTATGAGCTGATCAATAAGCGTCCTGTGAGCTGATCAATAAGCATCCTGTGAGCTGATCAATAAGCGTCCTGTGAGCTGATCAATAAGCGTCCTGTGAGCTGATCAATAAGCGTCCTATGAGCTGATCAATAAGCGTCCTGTGAGCTGATCAATAAGCGTCTTGTGAGCTGATCAATAAGCGTCCTGTGAGCTGATCAATAAGCGTCC
>CM042236.1:19365072-19443469 GCA_023566465.1 Cottus gobio
TCACAGCAACAGACAGAACGCCTCTGTTCTCTGTGACGGGAAATACTGAACGATAGAGAAACCTACTCATATATATATATTTATGCATATATGTAAGCATGAGGCGATGACATCATAAGAGCAGGAGACACCGACTGAGAGGTGAGTCTGTTCATTATTATTAATATATATATATATATATATATATATGAGGAGATGACATCATGACAATAAAGAATTATGTATGTGTTCATTATTATGTTTATATATGAATATATACATATTATATTATTTATATACAAATACAGACTCCACCGCTGTGAAGATTGTATCTGCATAAAAATACAACAATATATTTCAGAATGCTACCTTTAGTACAGCTGCGTGTTAAGTCCAACTTAACAATGGTATTATCTCTGGTCTCATTTTGTTTTCACAAAAAGAACTGATGAAAGTTGTGCCATTGACTTAAAGTGATGTTTGTGTGCAGGAGGAGAAGGAGGAGGAAGATGCTGAGACCCTGCAGGCTGCTGCTGTGGCAGGTGGCTCTCAGGTTATCGTACCACGTTGTTTCGGGTAAGAAAACAGAGTCTACGTTACAATTAAATTCTATTTATTTCACTAAAACATCTCCATGAATGTACCTCAGACTGCATCATCAATCAAATCAAATCAAATGAACTTTATTGTCCCGCTCAGGGAAATTTGTTTTGGACTCTGCGGTGCGTCATGAATGCCTTTAACAGTCACAATGATAACAACAATACATCCTCAGCCATACAGCATCAACAATTACATAACAGTATTACACATATCCCATAACATAACACATACAAACACCTCATAATAATACATGCTAAAAGATCACCGTAATAAAAGGCACTATAAAATTGATTACATAGACTTCAGCCTCAAGCAGCATTGTTAAGAAGTTTAATTGAAGTTGGAACAAATGAGTTTTTAAAACGGTTGAGCTTGCAGTAAGGGACTCTATATCGCCTCCCCGAGGGTAGGAGGTCATACTCTGAATGGAGAATGTGAGAAGGGTCCCTTACTATTCTTTGAGCTTGCCCAAGAACAGATTGTTCATAAATCATATATAACATATATAACCCTAACCCTAACCCATATAATCATCATATTTAATAACTAGAAAATTTCGCAAGAAATTTTGATGTGTGGCGCCTACTGCCGTAAGACGTCGCAATCTATATATTACCGGTAGTGAGATGTGTTGAGGTTATTGAGGAGTCATTTCTGTATTTGTGACAAACGTGAGAGCAGCTACTGCCTCTCTATGTATCTATAACATATGTGCGTGTCTATGTCTGTCAATGTAGGTTAAATAACTAAGTGTGTGTGTGAAACTGCCCTGATTAGCTCATTTGAAGCACCTGTGTCACCAGGGTGAAGAGCAGACGAGATCTTAAGACTCGTATGTCTCTCTATGTATCTATAACAAGTATATGTGCATGTATATGTCTGTTAATGTAGGTTAAATAACTAAGTGTGTGTGAAACTGCCCTGATTAACTCATTTGAAGCACCTGTGTCACCAGGGTGAAGAGCAGACGAGATCTTAAGACTCGTATGTCTCTCTATGTATCTATAACAAGTATATGTGCATGTATATGTCTGTTAATGTAGGTTAAATAACTAAGTGTGTGTGAAACTGCCCTGATTAACTCATTTGAAGCACCTGTGTCACCAGGGTGAAGAGCAGACGAGATCTTAAGACTCGTATGTCTCTCTATGTATCTATAACAAGTATATGTGCATGTATATGTCTGTTAATGTAGGTTAAATAACTAAGTGTGTGTGAAACTGCCCTGATTAACTCATTTGAAGCACCTGTGTCACCAGGGTGAAGAGCAGACGAGATCTTAAGACTCGTATGTCTCTCTATGTATCTATAACAAGTATATGTGCATGTATATGTCTGTTAATGTAGGTTAAATAACTAAGTGTGTGTGAAACTGCCCTGATTAGCTCATTTGAAGCACCTGTGTCACCAGGGTGAAGAGCAGACGAGATCTTAAGACTTGTATGTCTCTCTATGTATCTATAACAAGTATATGTGCATGTATATGTCTGTCAATGTAGGTTAAATAACTGTGTGTGTGAAACTGCCCTGATTAGCTCATTTGAAGCACCTGTGTCACTGAGCTGACAATTTGAGGGAGACTGGACTGTGGATTTAATTTAAACAACCTGTCAAACTACTGAATTTGACAGACAACCGTAACTCCTATTGTGAAAATAACAGAACCATGAGAGGCACAAGACTTTTGTGAACGTAGCCGTGTACTTAAATGTTTGTGGGGTTTAGAAATGAGAGTGTAAAGGCAATTCAGAAAGGGCCCCCGTTTGCTGCATGAGTGAACATTTTGCTCCGATTTAACATGGAGTCCAATGGAGCAGTTGGCTGACTTCATGTCGCTTTCAGGCTTGCTGACAAAAAAGTAAAGGTTTGTGGGATTCCACGACACATTTGTACAAGCAAGCACAATATTTCCTACGTTTTGTACTACAAATTATACCTGTAGAGTGAAAATTTTGGAGTGACTGGCAATTTACAAATATTTCTTTCGCAAGCACCTGAAGCTGCTCCGTGCTCTAGCGATGACATCATGTGCTCTGAGCTGCGCCATACACACCCATTGTAAAGTCAGAAATGGTCCCAATATTTTCCTAAACCTGAACAAATATTTGAGGAAAACTGTGCTAGCTATCAAAAAATGGCCAATTAGGAAAATAAACTCCATCCTTTTGTTAACGTTTCAAAAGTTTAATCATTTCTCTACGTTAAAGTATGGTGAGTCACTATGGGCACAAAGATGAGTGTTTCTTTTGCTCTCTTCTCGCCGAAACCCCATGTAAGTGAATGGGACAATTTCTCGCCGTTTTTTGCATTTTTCGGGGAAACTGCCGGTCAAATCTCTTAGAAAAATAATAGCACACGATTCCCGATCAGGCCGCTCGTTTTGATGTATTTTGTACGCATGTGCTGGCAACGCTGCGGGACGAGATATGGTCCAAAGTTTAGGAAGAAGGAGAATAAGCAGATTAACTAGAAAATTTCACAAGAAATTTTGATGTGTGGCGCCTACTGCCGTAATAGCTGAAAATAATTGAATATTGCTGAATAAAGCTCTATATAGCTCAATAAAGCTGAAAATAGCATAATATAGCTTAATATGGCTCATTTTAGGTGTAAACTGCTGAATATAGCTCAATATAGATAATAGCTGAAAATAGTTGAATATTGCTGAATAAAGCTCAATATAGCTCAATAAAACTGAAAATAGCAGGCTATAGCTCATTATAGCTCATTTTAGCTGTACATTGCTGAATATAGCTCAATATAGCTCATTATAGCTGTAAATTAATGAATAAAGCTGAATATGGCTAAACATAGCTGAATATAGCTAATAGCTGAAAATAGTTGAATATTGCTGAATAAAGCTCAATATAGCTCAATAAAGCTGAAAATAGCATAATATAGCTTAATATAGCTCATTTTAGGTGTAAACTGCTGAATATAGCTCAATATAGCTAATAGCTGAAAATAGTTGAATATAGCTCAATAAAGCTGAAAATAGCACAATATAGCTTAATATCTGTACTGTCATTTCTATCTGAATTGTTTGAGCCGGGACTTTGCTTTGGTCAAGTGACTTAAACGCAACTGAACTAGCTAGGGTTAAAGTCTGCTTCTGTAATCCTACTGTACTTGGGACTAGGCTCTGGTTTTACTTTCTACTTTTGAGGTAAACAGATCCTGTCCTTGTTGACTTTTGGCAAGAAGCAGCTGTTCTTGGGAAACTCTCACCTCACTGATTAAAGGGAAACCCTGCTATTGTCCTGAGCCAGAGTACTTTCTATTGGTGGCCGTCACACTAAAGACCTGGGGCGGAGTCAACTCAGCTGTAGATAATTATCGCTAACACCGGTATAGAAGCAGGCGTGGCTTTGAAGCGTCAGCGAAGACTCATCGTATGAAGACTCGGAGGATAAAGACAAAGGAGTCTTTCGTTGGAGTCAAGACTCGGAGGATAAAGACAAAGGAGTCTTTCGTTGGAGTCAAGACTCGGAGGATAAAGACAAAGGAGTCTTTCGTTGGAGTCAAGACTCGGAGGATAAAGACAAAGGAGTCTTTCGTTGGAGTCAAGACTCGGAGGATAAAGACAAAGGAGTCTTTCGTTGGAGTCAAGACTCGGAGGATAAAGACAAAGGAGTCTTTCGTTGGAGTCTTCGGGGGCGGCTGAGCATTACCACTTCCCTGTGAAAATGTGCTTCCCTCCCATACCCGTGTACATATCACCTCGTAGATACTTCAGACCTCGGACTCGTTCTTACTTGCATCAAAATCCTTCCGTGCTTCTTCATCCCACCCGCTCCACACAAACCCAACACCTCGTCACAGGAGGCCTCTGGAACTGCCAGTCAGCTAACCGCAAGGCTGACTTCATCTCTGGCTTTGCTATCAAGCAATCTCTGGACTTCCTGGCTCTCACTGAGACCTGGATCACACCAGACAACACATCTACCCCTGCTGCTCTCTCCTCTGCCTTCTCCTTCAGCCACACACCTAGGCCCACTGGCCGGGGTGGTGGTACTGGTCTACTCATCTCCCCCAAATGGAGTTTTTCTCCCTACCCGCTTCCACTGTCTACACCACTGTCTTTTGAGCTTCATGCTGTGACGGTTACCCATCCGGTTCAACTGAACATTGTTGTTCTCTACCGTCCACCTGGTTCCCTGGGAGACTTCTTGGAAGAATTAGACGTCCTCCTATCAAATTTCCCAGAAAACGGCCCCCCTCTCATTCTTCTAGGTGACTTCAACATCCAGACCGAGAAGTCATCTGACCTGGTGCTCCTACTATCTTCCTTCGCTCTCTCACTCAGTCCTTCACCTCCGACTCACAAGGCTGGAAATCATCTTGACTACATTTTCACCAGAAACTGCGCAACATCTAACCTCACTGTAACTCCACTTCACGTCTCAGACCACTTCTTCATCTCCTACTCTCTCCCACTCTTGGGAACTGACAACCCTCCCACAGCAACAGACTCTGCACCTATCCGTCGCAACATTCGCTCCCTCTCTCCCTCCTCTCTGGCCTCGTCTGTTCTGTCAGCCCTTCCTTCAACTGACTCTTTCTCACTCATGCATCCTAACTGTGCCACAGACACTCTCCTCTCTACTCTGTCCTCCTCTCTTGATTCTCTCTGTCCTCTTACGACACGTAAGGTTCGCAATTCCTCTCCGGCTCCGTGGTTGTCAGACCCGGTCCGTGCCCAGAGAGCCACTTTGCGAGCATCGGAAAGGAAATGGCGAAAATCCAAACACGCAGACGACCTGCACGCCTATCACTCTCTTCTCGCCTCCTTCTCTGCCTCTATCTCTGCAGCCAAAAGCCTGTTCTACCAATCCAGAATTGAATCTTCTTTCTCTAACCCCAAAAAACTCTTCTCCATTTTTTCCAACCTCCTAGACCCCCCCTGTCCTCCTCCTCCCTCCACCCTTCTACCGAACCACTTTGTCGACTACTTTACTAAAAAGATAGATGACATACGCTCCTCATTCACTGATCCCCCGCCCATAACTACATCTCCATTAACATTATCCGCCTCACCTTCACTTTCCTCTTTCACCCCTCTGTCCCCCAACCAAGTTCTTACCTTGGTATCCTCTGCCCGCCCAACCACCTGCCCCCTTGACCCCATCCCATCTCACATCCTCCAGTCTATTGCTCCTGACCTTCTTCCCTTTCTCACCCATCTTATTAACACCTCCCTCTCAACTGGTTGTTTCCCTAACTCTCTGAAGGAGGCAAGAGTTAACCCTCTCCTGAAGAAACCCACTCTCGACCCGTCAGAAGTCAACAACTACAGACCTGTCTCTCTCCTTCCCTTTCTTTACAAAACCCTGGAGCGAGCTATCTTCAACCAAGTCTCCTCCTTCCTCCACCAGAACAACCTTCTGGACCCTCACCAGTCTGGATTCAAGGCAGGCCACTCAACAGAGACTGCCCTCCTTGCTGTCTCAGAGCAGCTTCACACTGCGAGAGAAGCCTCTCTCTCCTCTGTCCTTATCCTTCTGGACCTTTCTGCTGCCTTTGACACAGTGAACCACCAGATCCTCATCTCCTCCCTCCAGGACCTGGGTATCTCAGGCACTGCGCTCTCCCTCCTCTCATCCTACCTCAGTGATCGGACCTACCGGGTAACCTGGAGAGGATCTGTGTCTGAACCTTGTCCTCTCACTACTGGGGTCCCTCAAGGCTCAGTCCTCGGTCCTCTCCTCTTCTCCCTGTACACCAACTCTCTTGGCTCCGTCATTCGCTCGCATGGCTTTTCCTACCATAGCTATGCTGATGACACCCAACTGATCCTCTCGTTTCCACAATCGGAAACACAGATAGCAGCACGAATCTCTGCTTGTCTGACTGACATTTCACAATGGATGTCCGCACACCACCTGAAAATTAACCCTGACAAGACGGAATTACTTTTCCTTCCAGGAAAAGTCTCCCCCACTCACAACCTGACGATTACTTTCAACAACTCAGTCTTGGCCCCGACCCCGACTGCCAGGAACCTCGGTGTGACCCTTGACAGTCAACTCTCCCTGACTGCCAACATTACCGCAACAACTCGTTCCTGTAGATTCATGCTGCACAACATCAGGAGAATACGTCCACTTCTCACCCAGAAGGCGGCACAGGTTCTCGTCCAGGCTCTGGTCATCTCGCGCCTAGACTACTGCAACTCCCTCCTGGCGGGTCTACCTGCTGGTGCCATCCGACCGTTGCAGCTCATCCAGAATGCAGCAGCTCGACTGGTCTTTAACCTCCCGAAATTCACCCACACTACTCCGCTCCTCCGCGACCTTCACTGGTTACCGGTGGCCGCCCGCATCCGCTTCAAAACATTGGTACTGGCGTACCGTGCAACGAACAGATCTGGTCCAGTCTACATCCAGGACATGGTAAAACCTTACACCCCAACTCGTGCGCTCCGCTCGGCTTCTGCCAATCGGCTTGTAGCTCCGACACTGCGAGCTAAACACTCAACAAAGTCTCGACTGTTCTCTGTCCTGGCTCCTCGATGGTGGAATGAGCTCCCCATTGACATCAGAACAGCAGAAAGTCTCTACATCTTCCGTCGCAAACTAAAAACACATCTTTTCCGACTATACCTTGAATAAAGGAAGTAGCACTTTAGTAGCACTGAAACGGCTCTTACTGATAGCACTTTGTAGTTGAACTTTTTGTCGAAATTGTACCTTCGTGATTCTTGTTCTGATTCTTGTTGTAAACGGTAGAATGCACTTATTGTAAGTCGCTTTGGATAAAAGCGTCAGCTAAATGAAATGTAATGTAATGTAATGTAATATAGCTCATTTTAGGTGTAAACTGCTGAATATAGCTGAATATAGCTAATAGCTGAAAATAGTTGAATATAGCTCAATAAAGCTGAAAATAGCATAATATAGCTTAATATAGCTCATTTTAGGTGTAAACTGCTGAATATAGCTCAATATAGCTAATAGCTGAAAATAGTTGAATATAGCTCAATAAAGCTGAAAATAGCATAATATAGCTTAATATAGCTCATTTTAGGTGTAAACTGCTGAATATAGCTCAATATAGCTAATAGCTGAAAATAGTTGATTATAGCTCAATAAAGCTGAAAATAGCATAATATAGCTCATTTTAGGTGTAAATTGCTGAATAAAGCTGAATATAATTATAGAATATAGAAACAGACAGACAGACAGACAGTATGTGTGTGAAACTGCCCTGATTAGCTCATTTGAAGCACCTGTGTCACCAGGGTGAAGAGCAGACGAGATCTTAAGACTCGTATGTCTCTCTATGTATCCATAACAAGTATATGTGTATGTATATGTCTGTTAATGTAGGTTAAATAACTAAGTGTGTGTGAAACTGCCCTGATTAACTCATTTGAAGCACCTGTGTCACCAGGGTGAAGAGCAGACGAGATCTTAAGACTCGTATGTCTCTCTATGTATCTATAACAAGTATATGTGCATGTATATGTCTGTTAATGTAGGTTAAATAACTACGTGTGTGTGAAACTGCCCTGATTAGCTCATTTGAAGCACCTGTGTCACCAGGGTGAAGAGCAGACGAGATCTTAAGACTCGTACGTCTCTCTATGTATCTATAACAAGTATATGTGCATGTATATGTCTCTTGATGGCATTGCACTGGCGTCAACCACCACCGTGAGGAACCTGGGAGTTGTCTTTGACCAAGACTTGTCCTTCGGTTCCCACGTGAAACAGATCTCAAGGACTGCCTTTTTCCACCTACGCAACATCGCAAAGATCCGGCACATCCTGTCTCAAAGGGATGCAGAAACATTGATCCACGCATTTGTTACCTCAAGACTGGACTACTGTAACTCTGTATTATCGGGCTGCTCTGCTGGGTCTCTCAGGTCTCTACAGTTGATACAGAATGCTGCAGCCCGTGTGCTAGCGAGAGCTAAGAGGAGAGATCACATTACTCCTGTATTGGTTGATCTCCACTGGCTTCCTGTAAGACAGAGAATTGCATTTAAAGTCCTTCTTCTTACATATAAAGCCTTAATTGGTAATGCACCATCATATCTTAGGGAGCTTATAGCACCATATTGTCCCACCAGAGAGCTGCGCTCAATGAATGCGGGGCTACTTGTGGTTCCTAGAGTCTTAAAAAGTAGGATGGGGGCCAGAGCCTTCAGTTATCAAGCTCCCTTTCTGTGGAACCAGCTTCCGCTTTCGGTTCGGGGAGCAGACACAGTCAACTCATTTAAGAGAAGACTTAAGACTTTTCTCTTTGACAGTACGTATGGTTAGGGCTGGCTCAGCGGACCTAGGGTCCAGCACCTAGATATGCTGCCATAGGCTTAGAGTGCTGGGGAACATTTTAGGATACAATGAGCTCCTCTCTCCTGGCCTCTCTCTCTCCTCCTCTTCCCTTCCTCAGGTGCTCCTGGGGTGCTCCTATGGACTTATGTTTCCGGGGAGCGCCTTGGGGAAACACCGAGGGATTTATATCTTCTTCTCCCTCTCATTTTTCTCCTCTCTATACTTCTAGATAAATTAATGAATGTCTCTTTAATGCTCATTACTAACTCTACTTCCTCTCGGGAGCCTCTGTGCTTCCTCTCCTCAAGCGTCCATGGATCGTGGCTGTCTGAAGCCGGTCCTGTTCCCTTCCATGGCGGCCCTGCTGATGCCCTTCATCTTTACCTCCGTCTGCTGCCATGGATCATAGTCATCTGGGCCGTGGCCATGCCTACTACTCATGAATAATTTCTGTGACATCCATTGAATGTGCTGTAACTCTGTTATGCTGATTCTGTACACATGACATCTATTGCTTCTGTCCATCCGGGGAGAGGGATCCTCCTCTGTTGCTCTCCCTCAGGTTTCTTCCCCTTGTTTTCTAGAGGGAGTTTTTCCTGATCCGATGTGAGGTTCCGGGACAGGGATGTCGTATGTGTACAGATTGTAAAGCCCTCAGAGGCAAATTTGTATTTGTGATTTTGGGCTATACAAAATAAACTGAATTGAATTAATGTAGGTTAAATAACTAAGTGTGTGTGTCACTGAGCAGTTAGTCTTTCCCACACATGGTTACCATGGCGATTGGGGAAGCACAGCTCTGCCCCTTAGGGAGAGATATTTAACAAAAACAACCTGTCAAACTAATGAATTTGATAGGAAAACCGTAACTCTGTTTGAAAAAATGAAGGCATCGTGAGAAGCACAAGACTTTTGTGAACGTTTATGTATACTTAAATGTTTGGGGGGTTTAGAAATGAGAGCTTAGAGGCAGTTCAGAAAGGGCCTCCGTTTGCTCCATGAGAGAAAACTTTGCTCCGATTTAACATGGGTCTTAATGGAGCAGTTGGCTGACTTCATGTCGCTTTCTTGCTTTTTGACAAAAAAGTAAATGTTTGTGGGATTACACGACACATTTGTACAAGCAAGCACAAGATTTCCTACGTTTATATGTAAAAACTATGCCTGAAGAGTGAGAATTGTGGAGTCAATGGCAATTTACAATTATTTTTATCTCGAGATCCTGACCCTTCTCTGCACTCTAGCGATGACATCACGCACTCTGAGCTGCGCCATACACACTCATGTTAAAGGCAGAAAAGGAGCTTAAGATTTATTAAATTCAAAAATTCATAGTTTAAAATTCTTAAAAGATAGAAAATATTTAAAAATATGCAGTCATAGATGAAAAATATGTCTACATTTTAAAGTTGGAATGGTATCTTTAGCTGAAGGTATGCTGAACCTATAAGCTGTTAAAGTTGAAGATTTTCTCCATAGAAAGCCCATTTTAAAAAAATGCATAAAAAGATTAATATTAAGGAAATTTGAAAAGATAGAAATATGTAGAGATATAGCCATCGTGTCCTGAAGTAGCTGAATTTTTTAATATTTGAATGGTTTCTGTAGCTGAACATATGAAGGAGTTTAAGAGGTCCAAAATACGTACGGAATAAAAATAATAATAATAATAAGTTGAATAAAGATTCGAAGAACAATAGTTGGGTGCTTCATGCTGAAGCACTCCAACTAATAATAAGCCCGCAGGAGAATATGCAGTGGGCTTGCAGCAGGGCTCTATGAGCCCTTGCTGGCAGCGCCACACTAATAAATAATAACTGATAATCTCTAAGGCAGACATGCTGGTTGGAAATAATCAATTATTAATGAATTATTTAGAAACCAATCTGTGGATTTGTTTGGTACAAGAAGTTGTGCAACTAACAATTCCCTTTTGAACCCATTAATCATTTAGTTCATAAACATTAGAACATATAGAACAATTTACTATCAAAGTTGTGGTCCATTAAATATTCTATCAACAAATTGATGAATCAGCTCCTCTTTTCTCTCCACAGTTCCCAGTCAGAAGAGTCAGAAAGACCTTCATTAAACTATGGTTGAGTTTCAATAAAAATATTGTACTATTACAGAAGAAAGGGTCCTTTGTTCCCTCACTTTGAGCTCAAGGTGTTCTATAAAGGCTAAAGTAGTAATGAGGATGTGGTGCTGTAGAACAAGTGAAAAAGGTTTTGGTGTATTGAGAGGAACTTCTCAACGTAAGGCTGAGGCTTCCATCAGACCTCCTATGCAACCAGCCACCTGCCGCGTTAACAGCAGGAAAGTCCACACGCGACAAAGTAAAAGTAAACGATCACATTTCGTCACATCAGCTGACGTTTGTCACCAGGAACCACCACAACCACCCCAAAGCCAGAGTTCCTCAGACTGGCTTTAGGTCATCCACACATCTCATGGGAAGGCGTCTAGACAGCATGACATTTTACAACATATCTGCGTATCATTTAGAAGCATTTTGGCCTTTTGAGTATAATTTCTTTGCCACTAAAAACCAGTCTGGACCACGGACCACCAGTCTCCCCTGTTGGTTTGACTCATTCTCATTGGACAGAGTGGTCTGAACACAAAGGAGCTTATCAAATTAAACTGCAGTGTCATACTGGAGGCTACTTTATAATCTGCGCCTGGTCCTCAGCCAGCATGTGTCTGAGGGGGTCCATAGACCCAGTAAAACATATATATATATATTCTGTGTCTGGTCCTCAGCCAACCTGTGTCTGGGGGGTTCGGATATCTTCGTGGAGGTCAGAGAGAACAGTCCGGTGGGTCAGTTCATCTCCAACCTCAGCATCACCACAGAACCAGGAGCCAACACCGTGCGGCTGTGTCTGACCGGAGACAACGCCGACTGGTTCTACTTAGAGGGGCGAACCATCCGACTGAACACCTCCGCCTCCAGAGTCCTGGACCGAGAGGTACACCTGCATCGTGGTCTTTTAACTGGAGTTCATCTCACCTGGAGAGTCAACTTCAGTCTCAAATGTGGGTTTGTCTCTCAGGTTCAGGGATCAGTGCTGATAGCAGAGCTCACCTGTTACGAGCATGACGTCATACAGGTGAGCTATCCATCGGACATCAGCCACAGCAGCTGATCAAAGTGTCATTAATCAGGATCTCTTTGTGTCCTCAGAGTAAGAACCGGATCCTGCTGGAGATTCTGAATGAAAACGACAACAGACCAAACTTTGTGAAGGAGACGATTCAACCGTTCACAATCAGTGAGGTAAAAACAAGCGAGTCCACTGGCACCACCAACCCAGTACAACTAGACCACAGACCTAGTAAAACTAGACCACATACCTAGTAAAACTAGACCACAGACCCAGTACAACTAGACCACAGACCTAGTAAAACTAGACCACATACCTAGTAAAACTAGACCACAGACCCAGTACAACTAGACCACAGACCTAGTAAAACTAGACCACATACCCGTACAACTAGACCACACACCCAGTACAAATAGACCACAGACATAGTAAAACTAGACCACACACCCAGTACAACTAGACCACAGACCTAGTAAAACTAGACCACACACCCAGTACAACTAGACCACACACCCAGTACAACTAGACCACACACCCAGTACAAATAGACCACAGACCTAGTAAAACTAGACCACATAGCTAGTAAAACTGGGTAAAAATGTTTGTTATATTACACTTGTTTAAAATACTGTTGTCTGTTTGTCTGTGAACTTTATTTTAATTTGATATTCTATTGTAAATTTAATTTGTAAATTTAATATGGTCCTATTTCTTCCACTGTGTTTATTGTCTAATGTTATGGACCACCCACCAAGATTGTTAACATGATACTTATATATAATGAAGATTGTTAACGTGATACTTATATATAATGAAGATTGTTAACGTGATACTTATATATAATGAAGATAAGTATATATAATGAAGAATGTTAACATTATACTTATGTATAATGAAGATTGTTAACGTGATACTTATATATAATGAAGATAAGTATATATAATGAAGATTGTTAACATGATACTTATATATAATGAAGATTGTTAACGTGATACTTATATATAATGAAGATAAGTATATATAATGAAGATTGTTAACATGATACTTATATAAAATGAAGATTGTTAACGTGATACGTATATATAATGAAGATTGTTAACGTGATACTTATATATAATGAAGATCGTAAACGTGATACTATATATAATGAAGATTGTTAACGTGATACTATATATAATGAAGATCGTAAACGTGATACTTATATATAATGAAGATTGTTAACGTGATACTTATATATAATGAAGATCGTAAACGTGATACTATATATAATGAAGATTGTTAACGTGATACTTATATATAATGAAGATAAGTATATATAATGAAGATTGTTAACATGATACTTATATAAAATGAAGATTGTTAACGTGATACTTATATATAATGAAGATCGTTAACGTGATACTTATATATAATGAAGATCGTAAACGTGATACTATATATAATGAAGATTGTTAACGTGATACTTATAATGAAGATAAGTATATATAATGAAGATTGTTAACATGATACTTATATAAAATGAAGATTGTTAACGTGATACTTATATATAATGAAGATCGTTAACGTGATACTTATATATAATGAAGATTGTTAACGTGATACTTATATATAATGAAGATAAGTATATATAATGAAGATTGTTAACATGATACTTATATAAAATGAAGATTGTTAACGTGATACGTATATATAATGAAGATTGTTACCTGTGATACTTATATATAATGAAGATCGTAAACGTGATACTATATATAATGAAGATTGTTAACGTGATACTATATATAATGAAGATCGTAAACGTGATACTTATATATAATGAAGATTGTTAACGTGATACTTATACATAATAAAGATCGTTAACGTGATACGTGTATATAATGAAGATTGTTAACATGATACTTATATATAATGAAGATTGTTAACGTGATACTTTTATATAATGAAGTTTGTTAACAGGATTCTTATATACAATGAAGATTGTTAACGTGATACTTATATATAATGAAGATTGTTAACGTGATACTTATATATAATGAAGATTGTTAACGTGATACTTATATATAATGAAGATAAGTATATATAATGAAGAATGTTAACATTATACTTATGTATAATGAAGATTGTTAACGTGATACTTATATATAATGAAGATAAGTATATATAATGAAGATTGTTAACATGATACTTATATATAATGAAGATTGTTAACGTGATACTTATATATAATGAAGATAAGTATATATAATGAAGATTGTTAACATGATACTTATATAAAATGAAGATTGTTAACGTGATACGTATATATAATGAAGATTGTTAACGTGATACTTATATATAATGAAGATCGTAAACGTGATACTATATATAATGAAGATTGTTAACGTGATACTATATATAATGAAGATCGTAAACGTGATACTTATATATAATGAAGATTGTTAACGTGATACTTATATATAATGAAGATCGTAAACGTGATACTATATATAATGAAGATTGTTAACGTGATACTTATATATAATGAAGATAAGTATATATAATGAAGATTGTTAACATGATACTTATATAAAATGAAGATTGTTAACGTGATACTTATATATAATGAAGATCGTTAACGTGATACTTATATATAATGAAGATCGTAACCGTGATACTATATATAATGAAGATTGTTAACGTGATACTTATAATGAAGATAAGTATATATAATGAAGATTGTTAACATGATACTTATATAAAATGAAGATTGTTAACGTGATACTTATATATAATGAAGATCGTTAACGTGATACTTATATATAATGAAGATTGTTAACGTGATACTTATATATAATGAAGATAAGTATATATAATGAAGATTGTTAACATGATACTTATATAAAATGAAGATTGTTAACGTGATACGTATATATAATGAAGATTGTTAACGTGATACTTATATATAATGAAGATCGTAAACGTGATACTATATATAATGAAGATTGTTAACGTGATACTATATATAATGAAGATCATAAACGTGATACTTATATATAATGAAGATTGTTAACGTGATACTTATACATAATAAAGATCGTTAACGTGATACGTGTATATAATGAAGATTGTTAACATGATACTTATATATAATGAAGATTGTTAACGTGATACTTTTATATAATGAAGTTTGTTAACAGGATTCTTATATATAATGAAGATTGTTAACGTGATACTTTTATATAATGAAGATTGTTAACGTGATACTTTTATATAATTAAGTTTGTTAACAGGATTCTTATATATAATGAAGATTGTTAACGTGATACTTATATATAATGAAGATTGTTAACGTGATACTTTTATATAATGATGTTTGTTAACAGGATTCTTATATATAATGAAGATTGTTAACGTGATACTTTTATTTAATGAAGATTGTTAACAGGATTCTTATATATAATGAAGATTGTTAACGTGATACTTTACATTACATTACATTTAGCTGACGCTTTTATGTAAAGCGACTTACATGCTATACAGTAGACCGTAGACACCATCGAACCGCCGATTCTCTGATTGAAAGACAGACCTGCTAACCACTGAGCCACAGTTGCCCAGTCACACTAATATATAATGAAGATTGTTAACGTGATTCTTATATATAATGATGTAAGTTAATCTGATACTTATATATAATGAATATTGTTAACCTGATACTTATATATGATGACGTGTATAAATAGGATTGTTACCCATAATTAATTGTTGTGTGTTTGCAGCTGAGAGCAGTGAACTCTGTGGTTTTCACTGTTAAGGCCGTCGATGCAGATGGAGACATGATCAGTTACATCATTGATCAATCATCGGTAAGATGTCCACATATGCTCTGCATGCTGTGTCTCTCTTTATGAACTCACCTTTATCCCGCTACCTGCAGCGGGACCCAGAGTTCTTCAGGATTGATCTACCGAACAGTGGGAACATAGTTCTGAACAAACCTCTGGACTACGAGACCAGAACCCAGCTGCAGGTGATCATCTGGGCCCAGGTAACACTCAGTCTACGAACAAGTTCACCAAGTGTTTACTGCAAGCGTAGTGGAGCGTCATAGTTTGATGCCTAGATTTCAATTTTAAATTCTTTTGTTTGGTCATCATATTCGCATATGTCACAGAGCCAAATTCCTTGTTTGTGCAAACATACTGAGCAAAAAATTGTTTCTGACCCACATTTTATTAATAGAAAGCCGGTTTAGAGAGAACTCTGAGTTAGTTTACCTGTCTTTTATTTAGCTGTTGCCATGATTAATTGTTTTCATTCACAGTGTTACATTACTCAGATTTCAGGGTTAGATAACTCAGAGTTCGGAGTTAGATAACGGGCCTTTAAATAAAGAGCCTGCTGTCTTTTTTTGTCAAATGAACAGGAAGCGACCACTGTGGAGAAGTCAAACACATCTGCTGTTCTAACGGTCAATATCGAGGACGGAGATGACCAGTATCCTCACTTCCTGCCCTGCACACCTGTCTCTCCAGGTTCTCCTGTCTGCATGAACCCCACCTACACCACCAACATCACACAGAAACACCAGGTAAACAAACAAAACCAGATAAACAAACACAAGGTCCTATTATCCAGCTTAAAATAACCCGATGATTAAAATCAGGCAATCTCGGTTTCTCAAAGGCTGATCCGCGCTCAAACGATCTCGTTAATTCGAACCAGACGTCAGTAATCAGGATGATTGCGCGTGCCCGTCCAACTTCAAAAGGGGGAAGCGTCGATCACTGAAACCATGATTTTATAACAGTACGGTAAATACACTTAAAAGAAGAGCCTCTTTTTTCTCCGCTGACGAGCAGGAGATGATCGCTTATGAATTCAAGACCATAATCATTCAAATCTAACAGCGCCACTGCTGAGGGCTAGACAAGACACAGGGCAAAATATCACACGAGTTAAATGTGTAAGTGTTGGGAAAATGTATCGGCTAATTTTATATCTCATACCCCAATCAATCAGATTATATTTATTTAAATGTGCCTGCTGGCATTAGGCTTAATAATATGCATCATCAAATGAGATCTTATAGCGAAAATATTATCTCAACTCTTTCAGAATAAGTAAATAAAAACGTGCCCAAAGAGGATCTAAATGATACGAATGAATAGGTACTTATGAGGATTGTGGTAACCTAGCCAAAGACACGGACCACGGAGAAGGATATATCGAGTCGAAGCTTTATATGAAAATGCAGAGGTCACAATACAGAGTAAACTCAGGTACGTTACTCGGCACATAGAAACTCCGGAAGTGCTAACTGGTGTACATTTATACTAGAGCTCCCCCTAGTGGTATAACAAAAAACTGATATCGTAACATTACATATTATCATTACAACACTCCTCCCCCACTAAATTCCAACATCCCCCCGAATACCCGTCACCTTGTTAAATTAAGCTAATTTAGTGTCACTGCCTTGCATACACCTTAACTTTAACACCCTTTCTATTTGGCATATACACTTACAACGGGCACATTCCATTCCATTTAACACATACAGTGATTAACTAACAATCAGTCTGTCTGGAGGTTTTCGAGCACGCTGTGACCTGCGCACCATCTCCGGGGCGGTAGCGGGCACTGCCGGTGTAGGTGTTTTGGGTGGTTCAGGTGACGGGGTCACCGGAGGTGTCTGTGGGTCCACAGTCAACTGTCCCTCCTCTCCAGAGGGCGCTTCCCCGAGTGACCCCTCCTCTGGTGATACTCCCACAGTAGGCTGGCTCACCGGGGGAAACTCTGAGGTGATGATCTCTGGGCTGATGTCATGACGTAGGCGGACATGGTCTTGATGTCTGCGGAACACCCGTCCATCAGTCAGCTCAACAACATATGAGAGAGGACCCCTCTGCGTCAGGATAACCCCCGGTAGCCATTTCTGACTAGAGTTGCTGCTGAAATTTCTCACATAGACATGGTCACCTGGTTTCAGCTGTCTCTCTTGTGCATGTTGATCATGTCCCTCCTTCTGCTTTTCCTGCTTCCTCATCACCGTGGCCTTTATGTCTGGATGCAGAAGGTCCAACTTTGACCTAGGCCTACGCCCCATCAACATCTCTGCTGGAGCACGAGCCGTAGTGGTCTGTGGCGTCAGACGGTATTTAAACAGGAACCGGGAAAGCCTGGTGCTTAGCGTGTCCCCTTTCATTCGCTTCAGACCCTCCTTCACCGTCTGGACAGCTCGCTCCGCCAATCCATTCGAGGCTGGGTGGAAAGGAGCTGTACGAACATGACGAATTCCATTCTGTTCCATGAACTCACCAAACAGCTCACTGGTGAACGTGGGACCATTATCCGTGACCACAGTGTCAGGCAACCCATGGATCGCGAATATCTGTCTGAGCTTGTCTATGGTTTTGGGGGCTGTTATGTTGCTCATGATGTGCGCTTCTATCCACTTGGAGTGGGCATCCACCATTATGAGAAACATCTCCCCCATGAACGGGCCAGCAAAATCCAGATGTAGTCTAGACCAGGGGTGGTCCGGCCACACCCATGGCTGCAAAGGGGCTGGTGGCGACATGTGCTGATTAGACTGACATGGGGTGCATGATTTTACCTTGTTCTCCAGGTCTAAATCCATCTTTGGCCACCACACATAGGACCTTGCCAGGCTCTTCATTCATGACACACCCGGATGGGTCTCATGTAGCTCTTCCACAATCTGCCAGCGACCTGGGGGAGGGACGACTACTCTCGCACCTTGACTTGGGCTGCCTTTACAGGTGTCTGTGACAACTTCTCTAACGAAAAAACAGTCTCCAAAGGCACATATGTTGAGAGCGGTGTTTCAGGTAATGGCAGGCGACTCAACGCGTCAGCGTTTGCGTTGTCCTTCCCTGCTCTGTACACTATGCTGTATTGGTAGGCTGACAAGATGAGTGCCCACCGTTGGATTCTTGCTGATGCTAACGGCGGAATGCCGCGCGTTTCACTGAACAGGCTCATCAGGGGTTTATGGTCAGTATAGATCTTAAAAACACGGCCATATAAGTACTGATGGAAACGCTTTACTGCAAAAACAATGGCTAGTCCCTCTTTGTCTAACTGTGAGTAACCTTTCTCTGCAGCTGTCAGTGTCCTTGAAGCAAATCCCACAGGTTTCTCTGAGCCATCTTCCATGACATGTGAAAGGACTGCCCCCACTCCATAGGGCGAGGCATCACATGAGAGCACAATGTCTTTATCTGAATCATAGGGAACGAGCAGCTTTGCTGAATGAAGGAGTTCTTTCACTTCTTTAAACGCTTCCTCCTGCTCCGCGCACCACTGCCACTTGGTGTCATTGTGCAGCAGCTTGTACAGTGGGGCTAACACCTTCGATAGATCCTGCAGGAATTTTCCATAGTAATTCACCATACCCAGGAATGAGCGGAGTTCTGTAACGTTCTTAGGGCTGGGAGCTTCCTTGATAGCCCTCACCTTGTCCTCAACTGGACGGAGCCCCTCTGTGGTGATTGTATGTCCCAGATAGGTCACCCTCTCTGCCATAAACACACACTTTTCCCGTCTCAGGCGCAGCCCTGCGTCTGAGAGTCTCTTGAGCACCTACTCTAAGTTGTCAAGGTGCCTAGCCTCAGTAGCCCCGGTGATTAAGATGTCATCTAAGTACACGGCTACATGTGGAATCCCTTGCAATAGAGTGTCCATGGTCCTTTGGAAAATGGCCGGGCTGGACGCCACTCCGAACACTAGGCGATTGTACTTGAATAATCCTTTGTGTGTATTTATTGTGACATACTGTTTTGAACCCTCATCTAGGAGCAGCTGCTGGTAAGCATGGCTCATATCCAGCTTTGTGAACAGCTTACCTCCAGCCAGTGTTGCAAACAGGTCGTCCACCCGTGGCAATGGATACTCCGTCAGCTTTGAGACTTGATTCACGGTCAGCTTGTAGTCTCCACAAATCCTTGCGGTTCCATCTGCCTTCAAAACAGGAACGATGGGCGCTGCCCACCTTGAAAACTGGACAGGCTCCACGATGCCAAGCCCCTGCAAACGTTCCAGCTCCTCCTCCACTTTGCTTTTCATGGCATAGGGCACCACTCTGGGCTTAAAGAAACGTGGCGCTGCCTCAGGGTCAACATGAAGCTTCACAGTCACCCCCTTAAGTGTGCCCAGTTCTTCTCTGAACACATCACTGTAGCGCTGCAAAATGTCCTCTGTCGTGTGAGCATACTTAATCTCATGCCAATTCAGTTTAATTTTTCGAAAAGCCAGTCCCGCCCCAATAAACTAGGCCCCTTACCCTTGGCGATTACAAACCTGCCTTGAGCCCTCTGACCTCCCGCTGAAATGTTCACATCTAACACCCCCAAATGAGGTATAGCCTGACCGGTGTATGTCCTTAGTCTGAGGGTTGATGGCTTGGTGGCTTGTGCCCCCATGTCCTCCTGTAGGTCTCCTCACTGATGACTGATGCTGTAGCCCCAGAATCAATTTCAAACATTATGTCCTTTCCTTCAACAGTCACTGTTGCATAATAGGGCATAGACGGTTCCTCATTGGTATCCACAGCAAACATGTTGAATGCGCAGGCAGCATCGCCTTCATCTCCTTCATCCCCTTCAAGATAATGTGTGGGCGCTTGATTCTGCTGTGCTCTCCATTTTTCATTCCTTGTCCTATTTTCAACACTCCTGCACTTTTTCGCTAAGTGTCCTTTTTTATTACAGGCATGACATACAGCTTCTTGAAATCTGCAATCATTGGCATAGTGTGCCCCTCCACACCTAAAACATTCAACTCTCCTTGCTGGTTTTACAGCCTCTCTCTTTACGTGGTGCACAGCCTGTGATGGCGATCCTATCTGACCACTTTGAATGTCTTTGGCATTATTGGCCGCCATCTCCATCCCTTGCGACATTTCCAGTGCCTTCTTGAAACTCAATGGTGGGGGTTCCCCCAGCAAACGGCGCTGAATGGCGTCATGGTTAATGCCGCACACTAACCTGTCCCGGAGCATGTCATCTAGAACTGCCCCAAAATCACAATGCTCTGATAGCTGCCGTAATTCCGCAACAAAACTAGCTACAGACTGACCTGCCTTCCTAAACTTGTTGTGGAATTTGAACCGCTGGACTATTACCGATGGCGTTGGATTGTGGTGGTTCCCAACGAGCCTGACCAGGTCAGCATATGGAATTTCCCCCGGTTTCCTCGGTGTGGCTAAGTTCCTTATTAGTTTGTACGTCCTTGCCCCACACACACTCAGGAGAATGGAGCGCTGTTTAGCCTCCTCTGTGACTCCATTAGCCGCGAAAAAGTGTCCCAACCTTTCCTCATACTCCGTCCAGTCCCCGTCGATTTTAGAGCCAGGTGCCGCAGCAGCTCTCCACCAAATGCGTGGCCCAGTGCATGATGGGAAAAGCCTGGCTCTCGCCACATCAGAGAGCTGATTGGCTCTTAGATTTAACAGCAAACACCACGTGTTGTATTTTATGTGCAGTTGTAATACTTAACGCTCGATTGTTGACTATTAGTCTCATGTTTAATCTGAAAACATATCGCGTGTGGTTGATACTAATAAAGTTTATTTATATAACACACATCAAAACCAGTAGTAATGTATTTCACAGGCAGGCATAATAATAATAAAGGATGCAGCTACATACACATTTCTACATGAATATATATTTATAAACACATGTGAATAAATCCAAACGTGATCTGTAAACTACAAGTGGACTACAGATCGCAACTTACAGGAAGTCCTTTTTTCTGTGACTTCCTGTGTATATTTTGAAGTCAGCTGAAAACTGTCCAACTTGACCGCAGTTTCTTGTCTCCGCCCATTGCTGCTGCCGCCTGCTTCTTGTCTGGATTCCAGGCAAGAAGCAGCTCTTTCCAACGAGCTTATCATGATGTGATAACAGGAAGTCATCATCATGCTCGTAAAGGAAGTCATCATGATGTGATAACGGATCTCGAAGAACTCTCTCCTTATAAAATGCTAATCTAACTAATATCACTCCTTCATCAAGGTGATCTCTGAGGAAGGGAGCTGCCATTTGTTTAAATGATTCCTTGTTGGCAGAATTGATGGCGCTCATACAGGAAGTCATCATGATATTCTAACAGGAAGTCATCATGATGCTCATACAGGAAGTCATCATAATGCGATAACAGGAAGTCATCATGATGTGAAAACGGATCTCGAAGAACTCTCTCCTTATAAAACGCTAATCTAACTAATATCATAACCAATATGATTTTGCCAAATTTGCTTCGTGGAACCAAAAAGCCTGCCTTATGTAATCTTAACCTGAAAATGACCTGGTACGTGGAATGGGGCCCTAGTAAACAAACGAACAAACACAGAAAGACCAGGGGCCTGTTGCACAAAACTAGGATAAGGGATTAAGCCAGGATATCTTGGTGATCCTGGCTCAATTGATCCGTAATCCGGTTGCACTAAAGATGGATAGGGGGCAGGAGGATATGTTATGGTATAAATTACCATGGAGATTTATTCTGTGGAGCTAGCCTGCTCCAGACCAGGCTAAATTCCAGGATCTATTTAATCTCATCCCTAATGTCAGTCAGCAGTCACCACAAATGGAAACCAATAGTTATTTCACTGCTCACTATACATTGTTAGCACATATAACTAGACCCACTGTCATTATTTAAACATTTGTGATCATTAATTTCAATGATTTTGGATAAAAAATGATTTTTAGATGTTGCTATCATTAGATAATTTACAGTTTCCCATAGACTATAAGGCTATATATAAAATGATAGAATATTAGGGCCACAGAGGGAAAAAAAAGACAAGTCATAATATTGTAACCAGTTGTTTTAAAGGAGGACAGTTGTTAAAATGACAGATGTGGGGCATTTCGTGAAATTGTACTTCAGTATGGTTTCATAAACAAAGACATGCTGATGTGCCAGAATATTAAGTATCACATTGTCATAAGTATCAAAACTGTAAAAACAATATGTAGCTTTTCTGCAGAAAGAACCAGCCTCATACATTTATGACTTTATCCTTTTTCTTCAGTGTGGCCCTAGTACTCTGTCATATAAACAAATACACATTCCATATGAATATAAAAACACAATGTGTAACATTATGTTCCTTTATTGAATAAGGACAAAACAAAGCAGGTAAACCATCAGCTCCTTTCGAAACTGAAGTCACAGTGACTCTACAAGATGGAAAGCACAGAATCCAAGCATATTATACAAAATGATACATACACATTCAAAGGTCTGTATATAACACACCCTGCATGTCTGCACACTAAAATAAATGCAGGACAAATCCATACACATCAACTGAACAGACATATGAATGGATGCAGTAGCCTCCCTGCAGCCTTGTATTACACACAGTATACCGCACAAACATCATAAGAGGCCAAATTCGTAAAAAAACGAACCCCAAAAAACCCAAATTCCTCTGCCACCGCAGGACATATTTAACCAAAATTGAAAGCACACATACTAACTAAAATAATTCAACACATATTGGTCCCTCAGCAGCCGACCACTGTCGTCATCAGGGAAGATTGCCGGATTGTCCCAGTCCATGGCTGGTGGCACTCTGGGGGCCCTCTCCTTCCTCAGGCAGGCCACATTGTGGAGGACAGCACAAGCCACAGTAATATCACATGCCCTAACAGGGCTGACCCTTAATTTGTGAAGGCAGTGAAAGCGTGCCTTCAGGAGGCCAAAGGTCATTTCAACTCTGGCCCTGGTCCTGGCATGGGCATGGTTGTAGGCCTGCTGTGCTTCCTGGGGGTCTGTGAAAGGCTGGCAGCCATACCCCCTGTCTCCCAGCAACACACCAGAGAATTCACCTGTCAACACAAAATCTCATCATTACTACCTCATAAACACAGTGATATTCTTGACACAGCCATGATGGTTATAAATAGGGGTTGTGTGGCTTACCTTGTGATAGGCACTGATAGATTTCAGAGGCCCGAAAGATTCTGGAGTCATGGACTGAGCCAGGCCATTTTGCCACAACATTGCTGATCACACAGTCAGCATTGCAGACCATCTGAAATCATAAGATGAGGAATATTACACCAATCAATGCACATCAATGGCAATGCAGAGTGTTCGTCAATGGACAATATCAAAAAGTTATGTTCACCTGAACATTAATGCTGTGAAAGGATTTCCTATTCACAAAATGGGCCTCATGGGCACCTGAGGGGGCTTTTATCCTTATGTGTGTGCAGTCCACTGCACCAATGACATTGGGGAAACCTGTCACACAAAGTAATGAGTATCCTACTATGTGTTAACAGTTGTCCTGTAATTTGTAGATCCTCTTAACTGCAATCCTATAGAACTCCTCTTTGATGTCACAGAGTCTTCTGTGGCCAGGGAAGGAGATGAAGACATCTGCTAATGCTTTGATAGCCAGACACACACTCCTTATTGTGCGGCAAATTGTGGCCTTGTTCAGCTGTTCTGCATCCCCCACTGAGTACAGGAAGGCTCCACTAGCAAAAAAGCACAAGGCCACACAAACCATTTGCTCCACACTCAGTGCATGGCTCCGTGCAGAGCGGTGCTTAATCCTGGGACCCAGTAGTCTGCATAGATACCTGATGCCATCTACAGAAAACCTGTATCTTTCATATAGATGGTCA
Organism: Cottus gobio; assembly: GCA_023566465.1. NCBI lineage: Eukaryota > Metazoa > Chordata > Actinopteri > Perciformes > Cottidae > Cottus > Cottus gobio. The sequence goes on from CM042236.1 coordinate 19,389,703, forward strand.
TCAGGGAAGGCCAGTGGGTCCAACCGGTCCCTGAAGACCCTTTCTCGCCTGAAGGCTCTCCTCAGCACAAGTGCTTCTTCATCCACCACATCTCGCACGAATGGGCATGCCATTGTCAGAGCAGAAAGGAACACACAATTTTGGGCCTTCATATAGGCTAGTGGCCACACCTGGTGCTGGGGGGGTGGGCAAAAGAGGGCGATGCCTTATAACGATGACTTGGTTGTACTGATTGCTGGGAAAATAAAAAAAACCTTAGAAAGATGCCACCGTCCTGTGTGCTCACAATAAGAGCTCATATGTCATGGCTCACTTGACTTTACGAGAATATACCTAATTTTTATTTTGAGCTGTGTCATCTTCTTGGAGCTGGGGGAGGAAAGAAAAATAATGATTAAGACATTTGTGTTACAGTTAGCATACAGTGTACATTGAAGGCATATCTCACCTCCCTCTCAAGTTTTTTTATTTCAAGGTCCAGTTTCCTAATTGTCCTCTTTTTTATTTCGGACTCCAGTGCAAGATGTTCCATCTTTTTCTTCTTGTACTGAATGTCTATGTCTGCCAGTTCTATTTGGCGCCGGAGGTGGTTGCCATACAACTTTCTGATAGCTTGTGAGCTCTGTGAACACAATACAATTAGCGCAGCTGGAATTTGGCAGGATGTGGTGTCCTTTTATTAATACGCACTATGTTGCCAGGCTGGTTTTCCCACTGTATAGCATCTGGGTCCTGTAAAAGAAATTAGATTTTTTGATTTTGATGAGGACTCCTCACCATTGTAGAGTAAATAGTACTTTCACAGTCTTAACATGATACCTCATGCCTTCTGGAATCCAGAGAGATGGTCTCCTCCTCATCATCGTCTCCATCATGTGCTGTTGCTGCTGCACTGGGGCCTTCACCCTATCACATTTAATCGGATTCATATTGAAGCTAGTAGACAAGACATGCCAGGCCTACAGTATGCCTTTGATGGAGTACTCACTGGATCAGCATCGTCTGGTGCTTGTGCTGGTGGCTCTAACAGGAACACAGTGCTGCCAGACACTGCAAGGCAATAGGTAAACCAAAGTCAGACAGTCCAAATTGATTCAATGTGAATGTGGTTGTATCCCATGTAGAGATGGAAGGACATACCTTGAATGAAGCGGGTGGCATCTTGGGAGGAACCTATGCTCGTCTCTTTCCCCCCAGGGATCCCCTCTAAGACGGGCCTGCCTTTATTTAGCTCCAAGGCCATGTCCTCTGCTGGGGTAAGGTCAGCCTTTGGTGACCCACCACCCGTGCCTTGTCTGTGGGTATTCTTTTTCACTGCTAAAACAGTACAGACAATGTGTGAGCAGGCACCTTCTGGGTACAATATATGCTTGTGCTTTGTTAAATATTAGTCAGGGACCATACCATTCTGCAGAATGTTCTTGTATTTGATTTTGACCTGCTGCCATGTTCGTTTTGGCCCGTTCATGTTTAATCTACACACACACACACACACACACACACACACACACACACACACACACACACACATTTAATGGAGTCACACTGCAAAAAATTACTTGGTATTTTTGTCTTGTTTTCAGTAAAAATATCAACAAAAAAAAAACTTAAATAAAGATGTATTTTCTTGATTTGCTAAATGACCTAGCAAAATAAGTATAGTTTAGACAAAAAATATAAACTTTAAGTAAATGTGTGCTTAAAACAAGCAAACAAATAAAAAATCTGTCAATATAATAAAAATTCTCTTGAAATAAGTTTACTTTTTCCATAAACACTTAATTTTAGAAAAGTTCTCGTTTCACTGGCAGATTTTTTTGCTTATTTTCCTAGGTAATTTTGCTCAAGAAAATATTTAAGATTTTTTTTTAGATATTTTTTTTTAACTGAAAACAAGACAAAAATACTAAGTAAGAAAGACATTTTTGCAGTGCAGTGAGCAACCGACCTTGGGTCCTTTGAAAGGCGCTATATAAATTAAAGTGATTATTATTATAGCTCATCTATTTATTCAATTAAATTTGATTTATATAGCACTTTTCACAATTGTTTCATTCTGTCAAAGCAGCTTTACATTAATGAAAGCAGGAGAAACACAAAAAAAACGGTGGACAACATAAGAAGCAGAGTACAACGGCTAAGATTAAACCGTACTGAGCGTAGTAACGTTAAATAATAATGTAAGGCTTTAATAATAATTTATCATAGCTTTATACAGTGTGACACAATTTCACTCATATCTGCAGTGCATTTCAATTAAAAATTTAACCGTTTCATAATTACAGTACAACTGCATTTTTGGAGATGTGAATTAAATATTTGAATTGTAATTGTGATGTTTCAGCGGAGCGGTGAGTGTGTAATTGTGCACTACTTACGCATTCAGGCGGTCTGCAATACTTTGCCACGCTTTTCCTCTTTGCTTTATCACTGTGGCGGTGTTGCCTTTCTTCTTAATTATATCTTTTACCTCCTCGTATGCCTCCATGAGGATTTGTGCTTCCGACGGGGAAAAGTACGCGGCTCTAGTTGCCATGGTAAATCAGTTAATCTGTGATCTGTGGCGGGGTCTATTTGAGTGAGCCGTGAGCGCGCACCTATCCAGGATTGGTTTCACCTGGCTTAATGAATCCGTGTCTGCTCATCCTGGCTTGGTCTTTGTGCAACCAATTAAGCCTGGACGCACATGTTTTGGCTTCATTGAGCTCAGCTGAGTCATTTATCCCGGATGTCTTAATTCTACTTTTGTGCAACAGGCCCCTGGTAAACAAACAACATCTGAAACCTGGGGGACACATACTGTAAGCAGATATATTTGTTTTCTGATTACATCCATTAATGTGCACTGTAAGCAGATATATATCTTTCTGTTTCAGGGCACAGTTCTGGAGTTTTCTCCCGGTCCAATCAGAGCAGAGGATGGAGACCGAGGAATCAATGCCACTCTGATCTACAGCATCCTGTCAGGTCAGAGTTTAACATGTAGTTCACAATCTGCTTTAATAGACCACAAACTAACTGTGCCACCTTTTAATCACGCCATCAATGGTTTTAATAAATCATCAAATATGTTATGTATTACTAAAAAAGAAAATAACTTATTAGATTGAATATAATAGTTGTGTTTCTATCAGCGTTAAATGGATTAAGGAAATGCTTTTGCAGAATACGTTTTAATGTTAAGTTCCTCTTTTTGTTGAGGGAACCTTGCTGCTTGCCCACACAATTATGTAGCAGCACTCTACTGCTGGCAAAGGGGCCGAGGAGGTCAAGGTCCATCCTGAGACTGTTGAACTGTGTATGTGTGTCATTAGGTGGGGATCAGGGCAGGTTCGTGATCAACAACAGGACTGGTGAGATCCAGCTCACCAGAGCTGTGACCCACCAGCGCCAGGAGGCAAACTTCACACTCAGTGTCATGGTAACGCTACTTCCTGTTTACGTTTCATCTCTCATATTCACGACAGAACAAACGGTCTGATCTACCTGTCCTTGTATCTGCCTTTGCAGGTGTGTCAGGAGGACGACTGGCTTAAGTACAGTGTGGTTTCGGTTTTGATCAGGGTTCTCAGTGAGAACATGTTCCCTCCGGTCTTCAACAGAACCACCTTTAAAGGGTTCCTTATTCAGAACTCAAGCCCGGCTTCCATTGTCACCACCTACGGGAACCAGGTGTTACAGATCCAGGTGTCAGACCGCGACTTCTCTGATGTAAGAACACCTGCTGGTTTACCTGATTTCTTACCTGTCTGAAAGCAGATGAGTCATAACTGCTGTCCAATCACAGGGCCTGAACCCAAACATCCACTACTCCATCTTTCCTCCATCTGGACTGTACCAAGTCACCAAGGGAGGGGTTCTGATCGCCAGAACGGACCAACTGCATGCATTTGACAGACACATACTACAGGTGGGTCTTCCTTTAAAAGGGTACAATATGGAAGGTTAGGGCTAAATGCAGATCTCCATCAGAAAACCATCAGGTCTGACACAGACCGGCTTCAACAGGATGAAGCTGATGCGTTATTCTGTAACATAACGACGTATGAACGATAACGGAGGACTGAGTCATCTCCAGTGAAAAAGTAAATTATAAGTAGTCATGGACGGACGGAATACGGAGAACATTCCCTGTTGAGATCTACATTTCCCAGCAGCCCTAGCTTGATCATGTGAAACTCATTGAGCGAATATGGTTCTAGTCTGCAGGACTCGAGCACCTGGTCCTCCTGTGGTTCGACTTTAAGAGTCACGATTCTTTCGTAGCCTCCCCCTGTGCTTTAGAGAGAATTATTACTATTATTAGTGTATTATTGTGCCTTATGGGAATAAAATAGGGGAAGATTGAAGGGTTGAACTGATTTATGAAAAACATTAATTGATAAATCGTTTTTATTTTAATATTGTTACCTATTTTAGAGATTAGAGATATTAAGGTTGAACTTAGAGGTTAAAGGTCAAAGAGAAAGATGAACTTAACACATAACTTTGTGGAATACATTATTAAAGTTTGAACTGAGCTTCTGTTAAATTATGTTTGTTATCAGGTAATTGAGTATTTAAGGTCTATGCAACGTATCATTATTATTATTATTATGTACTGTGTGTGTATATATATATATATATATATATGTATATATTCCTTATTATATTTGTATATGCAGGTTGTAGCCAGAGATGAAGAATCAGGGGAAGAAGCTTTAGCTTCAGTGGACATTGAAGTCCTGCAGAGAGGACAATCAGGTGAGTGACAGCATGTAACGGTAGTGGTGTGTTCACTGACACCAAGTCGGTCTTCTTTGTAGTTCCTCATGATGCGTTCACTGACACTAACTCTCTCTGTAGTTCCTTGTGGTGCGTTCACTGACACTAACTCTCTCTGTAGTTCCTCGTGGTGCGTTCACAGAGCAGCAGATGTTTGGAGATGTGGACAGCAGGCTGGCAGGAGGAATCACAGCGATGGTTTTGCTGTTGTTTCTATCAGCTGTTGTGTTTCTGCTGCTTCGGACAATGAAGAGAAGACGAGTCCCGAGAAATCCTGATGATCACAAAGCGTCCGGAAAACTTCCCAACGTGAGAACTAAACACCTGACGAGATCTTTACAAGTGAATTGTATTTATTAGATAACATGAAACTTCTCCAGTGGATTGCTTACATGTTTAAATATGGAAAGTGTCTTTAATTAATTATTTAAAAAACTTGTGGTGAATTAAGGAGAACAAATAAACAATGTAGTAAAATAACAACCGGAATGGTTATTTAGGATGTATTTTTAAAAAACATAAAAAACACCAAATTGGCCAGTACTGCATTAAAAACATTCCCTTTACTAAACTTTGAAATCTTCAGCATTTCTCTTTAACCTTAATGTGTCGTTTACATTCATTTATATCTCAGAATGTTTCTCTGCCTTATGAGCGGAATCGATATTTATTTAATAACTTCATTTTAAATGTGATGATGTGCTTATTTTAATAATAATATAGACCTACTGTATTATAGGAGCTGAGGTTCAAACTCAGAAATAAAAAACAAAAACGCGCTTCTAAAATGCATTAATACAGAAACAAATATTAAACAATTAAAAGCACAAAAAAAACTAAAATGTCACTTGTGATGCACAGTGGTATAAACGTGAATAATAAATAAATACATGTTATTAGATCTGAACGTAGAGAAGTCATTTTAATTTAAAATAAATCCATTTGTGATTGACAGGTGAGCTCCAGTCGACCGGTGTTCTCAGGGGACGAATCTTCATACAGAACCAGAGATATGGGTCATGAACACGAGTCAGAAGGTTTCCAAGGCAGACAGGGAGTCTACACCAGGAAACACTCTCTGCTTCCTCCTCCATCATCATCATCACACAACATCAGTGATCCTGCAGGAAAGTTTCACTCTGATCTGCTTCCTATCATAGAAAGAGCAGAAACTGTCAGATCACGTGACGGTAGAGACGGTGGGCAGTTCGGCCAATCAGAAGAGTTAAAGGAACGCATGAAAACCGGCCAATCAGAAGAGACGTTAAAGGACCACATGAAAACCGTCCGATCAGAAGAGACATTAAAGGACCACATGAAAACCGACCAATCAGAAGAGACGTTAAAGGACCACATGAAAACCGGCCTATCAGAAGAGACGTTAAAGGAACGCATGAAAACCTGACCAATAAGAGCAGACGTTGCAGGATTAAGAGGACTACAGGATTATGGCATGGTGATTGGTTTGTCTGAAGACGAGTAGAACGCCAACATGTCACTGCAGCCAATCACAGAGCAGAAACAGATAAATCAGAGTCCTCTCTGCAGCCAATCACAGAGCAGAAATAGATAAATCAGACTCCTCTCTGCAGCCAATCACAGAGCAGAAATAGATAAATCAGACTCCTCTCTGCAACCAATCACAGAGCAGAAACAAACAATATTGCTACTTCTGTGTTGAGTGAAGATTTACACGATTCATTTTTATAAGAATTTCTTTTTCTTTTTCCCCCTTTAGAAATGAAAAACAAAATGTTATTCAAATCCAATTTTAAAACTGAATAAATCTTTGCTACAAAACAAAGTGTGTGTTTATATTCACACACTTCTTTATTGTTATATACAGTCCATGGTCACATCAATACACTTTACATCAGGTATATATCTCTATATATCTTTATATACAGTCTAAAGGTGTGTACGTGTATATATAAATATAAATATATATATTTATATATATATACACATACATATATGTGTATATATATACACATACATATATCTGTATATATATATATATATATATATATGTATATATATATGTATATATACAGATATATGTATATACACAACAATAGACTTTACATATACAGGGTTTTATCTGTACATATCTTTATTTACTTTATTTACTATCTATCTTTATACTCAGTGTATAATCAAAACATATAATCAGAAGAGTGAATGTTAGAAAACTGCTAAAACAAAAACTATAAAGTTTATATTAATAAAACGTTTATACAAAATGAATCTGGTGTTTAAGATTTAAAATATTTAGATTATTGTTTTGACAGACATGTCAATGGCTGATGGACCTGATCAATACTAACCCTCATTGGTAACCCTTATACTATAGATTTCATATTCCCTGTTTTTAATGGAGCTCATGAAATAAGTTCTATTTTCAGGACGTAGATTTTCAAAAAGCATTATTTCTGCGTTGGGCGGAAAGAAGGGAGGAACCTCAAGTATTTCCGTAAAAACTGTCAAAACATCTCCAACACTCCGCACACTACCAGACACCCTTTCACAATAAGACTCTTGTATCGTCAAAGTTTTATTTTAAACACAATTCAAGCTACAATCTGTACATAAATACACCATATGATTGATTAAGAGTTGCTTCCTCCTCAAGTTAAATTGACGACCAGACACACACACACACATATATATATATATATATATATATATATATATATATATATATATATATTACATTACATTTCATTTAGCTGAGGCTTTCAAAGAGACGATATACAGTAGACCGTAGACACAGCAACGGTGAGCAATGAGGGTTAAGTGTCTTGCTCAAGGACACAATGACATGGACTAGCAGAGCCGGGGATTGAACCACCGATCCTCTGATTGAAAGTCAGACCTGCTAACCACTGACCCACAGTCGCCCTATATACAGTCACCCCATATATGTTAGCTTCCTAGAGAGCTGTGAAAAGTAACTCAATACGATAGCTTACATACCTTATCTGTAGATATCAATCTAATATAATTATCTGTAGATATCAATCTAATATAATTATCTGTAGATCTCAATCTAATATAATTATCTGTAGATCTCAATCTAATATAATTATCTGTAGATCTCAATCTAATATAATTATCTGTAGATCTCAATCTAATATAATTATCTGTAGATATCAATCTCCTAACGCTTCATCGTGACTGAAGCTTTTATTGTGTGTCCCGGACCGGAAGTAGTATTTCTCATTGTGTCGATTGATTTGTGAGCTGAGCTTCAGTTGGTTCCTGGTTACTGACTTGCGGACCGGAGGGTCACCGGGACCAGGACCGAGACTAGGACCGAGACCAGGACCGAGACCAGGACCGGGACCAGACCGGGAACAGGTGAGTACATCGTTACAATAACAACACACAGAGCGAGCGCACACACACGGGGGCACGCACGCGCGCACACCTTATCCTCTCCAGGAAGCTGTTAGATCTCGTCATGAAAAAGTTGAACGTTTTGTGATTTAACTTTAAGTTTTTTTAGTGACGCGTCAAACGGATCTGATCCGAGATCTGATCTAAGATCTGATCTGAGATCCGAGATCTAATCCAAGATCTGATATCCAATCTCGTGACTCCCCAAAACTTTTAAGGAACAAATCATGAAGAAATTAGAGTAATGCCGTTTAGTTCCTGTTATTCTGTCTCTTCACAGCTGATCCCAGATCAGCAAAATCCACTTAACCTCTGAAACGGCTTTTAAACTGGTTTGTCCTACAGGTTTTACTAGACTTCGGTTGTCCTACAGGTTTTACTAGACCTCGGTTGTCCTACAGGTTTTACTAGACCTCAGATGTTCTACAGGTTTTACTAGACCTCGGTTGTCCTACAGGTTTTACTAGACCTCAGATGTTCTACAGGTTTTACTAGACTTCGGTTGTCCTACAGGTTTTACTAGACCTCAAGTTTCTACAGGTTTTACTAGACCTCAAGTTTCTACAGGTTTTACTAGACCTCGGTTGTCCTACAGGTTTTACTAGACCTCAGATGTTCTACAGGTTTTACTAGACCTCGGTTGTCCTACAGGTTTTACTAGACCTCAGATGTTCTACAGGTTTTACTAGACCTCGGTTGTCCTACAGGTTTTACTAGACCTCAGATGTTCTACAGGTTTTACTAGACTTCGGTTGTCCTACAGGTTTTACTAGACCTCAAGTTTCTACAGGTTTTACTAGACCTCAAGTTTCTACAGGTTTTACTAGACCTCGGTTGTCCTACAGGTTTTACTAGACCTCAGATGTTCTACAGGTTTTACTAGACTTCGGTTGTCCTACAGGTTTTACTAGACCTCAGATGTTCTACAGGTTTTACTAGACTTCGGTTGTCCTACAGGTTTTACTAGACCTCAGGTGTTCTACAGGTTTTACTAGACCTCGGTTGTCCTACAGGTTTTACTAGACCTCAGATGTTCTACAGGTTTTACTAGACCTCGGTTGTCCTACAGGTTTTACTAGACCTCGGTTGTCCTACAGGTTTTACTAGACCTCAGGTGTTCTACAGGTTTTACTAGACCTCAGGTGTTCTACAGGTTTTACTAGACCTCGGTTGTCCTACAGGTTTTACTAGACCTCAGGTGTTCTACAGGTTTTACTAGACTTCGGTTGTCCTACAGGTTTTACTAGACCTCGGTTGTCCTACAGGTTTTACTAGACCTCGGTTGTCCTACAGGTTTTACTAGACCTCGGTTGTCCTACAGGTTTTACTAGACCTCAGGTGTTCTACAGGTTTTACTAGACCTCGGTTGTCCTACAGGTTTTACTAGACCTCAGGTGTTCTACAGGTTTTACTAGACTTCGGTTGTCCTACAGGTTTTACTAGACCTCGGTTGTCCTACAGGTTTTACTAGACCTCGGTTGTCCTACAGGTTTTACTAGACCTCAGGTTTCCACAGGTTCGTAAGAGGCCCTCCTACCTGTTGTTACCACAGGGTTTGGCGTTCCTCCCAGTGCTCCCACCATGAGCGTGCAGCCCCGGAGGATCCGTCTGAAGCCCTGGTTGTTGGCGCAGGTGAACAGCGGCAGATATCCGGGTCTGCAGTGGCTCAGCTCCGAGCACCGACTCTTCCAGATCCCCTGGAAGCACGCGACCCGCCACACGCCGGCGTCAGACGAGGAGAACACCATCTTCAAGGTCTGAAATATTTATTTATATATATATTAATACAGTAACATAAACTAGAAAATTTCGCAAGAAATTTTGATGTGTGGCGCCTACTGCCGTAAGACGTTGCAATATATATATTACCGGTAGTGAGATGTGTTGTTGAGGTTATTGAGGAGTCATTTCTGTATTTGTGATGGACTTGAGAGCAGCGTTGGAGTGCTAAAAGCTGAGCCACTGCAGACCCGGATATCTCTTCAAATATTAAAAAATTCAGCTTCTTCAGGAGAGGGGTGCTATATCTCTACATTTTAAAGTTGAAATGGTATCTTAAGCTGAAAGTATGCTGAACCTATAAGCTGTTAAAGTTGAAGATTTTCTCCATAGGAATCCCATTTTTAAAAAAAGCATAAAAAGATAGAAATATGTAGAGATATAGCACCCCTCTCCTGAAGAAGCTGAATTTTTTAATATTTGAAGAGTTTCAGTAGCTGAAAAGATGAAGGAGTTTTAGCAGTTCAAAATACGTACGGAAGAAATAGAATAATAATAAGCTGAATAAAGATTCGAAGAACAATAGTTGGGTGCTTCATGCTGAAGCACTCCAACTAATAATAAGCCCGCAGGAGAATATGCAGTGGGCTTGCAGCAGGGCTCTATGAGCCCTTGCTGGCAGCGCCACACTAACTAAATATTCTGAACTATCAGTTCATTATTATTGATAATAATACACTAACATAACAAATTAAACTAAACATCCTTAAAATATCTGCTCAGCTTCATGTTGGTCTGCATTTTTAAAATGTATCAAAGAAAATCTACTTTATTAATATTATATTGGTGAATTCAACTCATCAGCGAGGTAACACTGGTAACCGCTGATGTCACTTCCTCCTTCACTGGTAACCGCTGATGTCACTTCCTTCTTCACTAGTAACCGCTGATGTCACTTCCTTCTTCACTAGTAACCGCTGATGTCACTTCCTCTTTCACTGGTAACCGCTGATGTCACTTCCTCTTTCACTGGTAACCGCTGATGTCACTTCCTTCTTCACTAGTAACCGCTGATGTCACTTCCTCTTTCACTGGTAACCGCTGATGTCACTTCCTCTTTCACTGGTAACCGCTGATGTCACTTCCTCTTTCACTGGTAACCGCTGATGTCACTTCCTCCTTCACTGGTAACCGCTGATGTCACTTCCTCCTTCACTGGTAACCGCTGATGTCACTTCCTCCTTCACTAGTAACCGCTGATGTCACTCCCTCCTTCACTGGTAACCGCTGATGTCACTTCCTTCTTCACTAGTAACCGCTGATGTCACTTCCTCTTTCACTGGTAACCGCTGATGTCACTTCCTTCTTCACTAGTAACCGCTGATGTCACTTCCTCTTTCACTGGTAACCGCTGATGTCACTTCCTCTTTCACTGGTAACCGCTGATGTCACTTCCTCTTTCACTGGTAACCGCTGATGTCACTTCCTCCTTCACTGGTAACCGCTGATGTCACTTCCTCCTTCACTAGTAACCGCTGATGTCACTTCCTCCTTCACTAGTAACCGCTGATGTCACTCCCTCCTTCACTGGTAACCGCTGATGTCACTTCCTCCTTCACTAGTAACCGCTGATGTCACTTCCTCCTTCACTAGTAACCGCTGATGTCACTCCCTCCTTCACTGGTAACCGCTGATGTCACTTCCTTCTTCACTAGTAACCGCTGATGTCACTTCCTCTTTCACTGGTAACCGCTGATGTCACTTCCTCCTTCACTGGTAACCGCTGATGTCACTTCCTCCTTCACTAGTAACCGCTGATGTCACTTCCTCCTTCACTAGTAACCGCTGATGTCACTCCCTCCTTCACTGGTAACCGCTGATGTCACTCCCTCCTTCACTAGTAACCGCTGATGTCACTTCCTCTTTCACTGGTAACCGCTGATGTCACTTCCTCTTTCACTGGTAACCGCTGATGTCACTTCCTTCTTCACTAGTAACCGCTGATGTCACTTCCTCTTTCACTGGTAACCGCTGATGTCACTTCCTCTTTCACTGGTAACCGCTGATGTCACTTCCTCTTTCACTGGTAACCGCTGATGTCACTTCCTCTTTCACTGGTAACCGCTGATGTCACTTCCTCCTTCACTGGTAACCGCTGATGTCACTTCCTCCTTCACTAGTAACCGCTGATGTCACTTCCTCCTTCACTAGTAACCGCTGATGTCACTCCCTCCTTCACTGGTAACCGCTGATGTCACTTCCTTCTTCACTAGTAACCGCTGATGTCACTTCCTCTTTCACTGGTAACCGCTGATGTCACTTCCTCTTTCACTGGTAACCGCTGATGTCACTTCCTTCTTCACTAGTAACCGCTGATGTCACTTCCTCTTTCACTGGTAACCGCTGATGTCACTTCCTCTTTCACTGGTAACCGCTGATGTCACTTCCTCCTTCACTGGTAACCGCTGATGTCACTTCCTCCTTCACTGGTAACCGCTGATGTCACTTCCTCCTTCACTAGTAACCGCTGATGTCACTTCCTCCTTCACTAGTAACCGCTGATGTCACTCCCTCCTTCACTGGTAACCGCTGATGTCACTTCCTTCTTCACTAGTAACCGCTGATGTCACTTCCTCTTTCACTGGTAACCGCTGATGTCACTTCCTTCTTCACTAGTAACCGCTGATGTCACTTCCTCTTTCACTGGTAACCGCTGATGTCACTTCCTCTTTCACTGGTAACCGCTGATGTCACTTCCTCCTTCACTGGTAACCGCTGATGTCACTTCCTCCTTCACTAGTAACCGCTGATGTCACTTCCTCCTTCACTAGTAACCGCTGATGTCACTCCCTCCTTCACTGGTAACCGCTGATGTCACTTCCTCCTTCACTAGTAACCGCTGATGTCACTTCCTCCTTCACTAGTAACCGCTGATGTCACTCCCTCCTTCACTGGTAACCGCTGATGTCACTTCCTTCTTCACTAGTAACCGCTGATGTCACTTCCTCTTTCACTGGTAACCGCTGATGTCACTTCCTCTTTCACTGGTAACCGCTGATGTCACTTCCTCCTTCACTGGTAACCGCTGATGTCACTTCCTCCTTCACTAGTAACCGCTGATGTCACTTCCTCCTTCACTAGTAACCGCTGATGTCACTCCCTCCTTCACTGGTAACCGCTGATGTCACTCCCTCCTTCACTAGTAACCGCTGATGTCACTTCCTTCTTCATTGCAGTTTGACTTTGAGCTCTGAAATGTGTTCTGTTTGTTTGTGTACAGACATGTAACACAACAGACAGTTTATATCAGCGGTTTGTTTGTGTCCATTTGTCATGCTCCCTGTGTGTAAGCCCTACTCTGTGTCTCGCAGGCGTGGGCTCTGGAGACAGGTAAATACCAGGAAGGCGTGGATGAACCTGAACCGGCCAAGTGGAAAGCGAACCTTCGCTGTGCTCTGAACAAAAGCAGAGAGTTTCAGCTGAAATATGACGGCACGAAAGAAACTCCGCTTCAACCGTACAAAATCTATGAAGTCTGTGAGCAGAGTGGGAACACAGGTGAGGTCATCATCATCATCATCATCATCATCATCAAACACTCTTAGGTTTTACATCATAAAAAATCTGATGACCTCTGTTGATAAGTGTTTGTTCCCAGTTTGCCTGGTGAGGGGCTCGGTCTCATCAGAAGACCGGTGGTTTGATCCCTGGCAGGAACCCTGTGATCAGTGTATTTTCATAATGGATGAACATCATTAAAAGTTTTTATCTTCATCTCATCGTCTGTGATCTGTTTCCTTTCTCAGATGGGGCTGAGGATGATGAGGAGGAGGTGAGGAAGACCACATGTAACAAATACAAACACTCCACACTTTTATCAGCTGACTGACGACCACCATGTGTTTTTTTCTCAGATGCCCAATCTGATGGACCTCACCATCAGTAAGTACCACGTTTAGTTCAGTGGACCTATGAGGAGGTCCTGAAGGTCCTGTTCCTCGGGTTCTTCATTCTGATCATTAAGCAGGAGAGACTGACTCCAGATCAGCACTAAATCAATTCTGGTTGTGATGTAGCGAATATTTAACTCCCAAGACTGATCAGCTGTTTCTGCTGTCAGATACATCATTTATATCGTCTTTGTCTCTAGACATTGAGACAGTACTAGCTGCAGGGGCGTTTCTAGGATTGAAAGAAAGGGGGGGCTTAGCCCCTAAGGATGCTGAATGTTTTCGATTTCTTTTGGGCTCATTTGGGGCTGCGGATATCCATTGTTTCAGACAGTTCATAGATTGGTTCAATCAGAAAGAGTGTGATTTTTCTCTGTATCTTTGCTTGCATTCATTCAGTATAAGATAACAGAAGAGACAGAATTTCAGGGTCATTGTGAAATTTGACAACACAAATATGAACTTTTCTCAAATAGAGAGAAATTTAAGCAGGTAACAATCGTTAACGACTACAGATAGCCACATTCTGTAACTACCTGTACTTACAATGTCACTCCGTGCATCATTTACTATGAGCTGAACTCCTTGGCTGTAATCCTGCTGTCTTGATGACACGTTACTTGGCAGAGTGAGAAAGCCAGCGCAGCAGCGATGCAGACTCCCCAAGGTCCTAGTGCCCGGGCTTTTATTGTTAAGTATGATGAGAGGCTATTGGATTGTAATTTGAAGGGGGAGAAAACATACAAACCAGAAACGCACTCACATATGTAGCATGTTAGAGTTATAAATAACACATGTTTGTTCACACGGGTGAACAAACATGTGTAAAACAATAGTTTAATTAAAAAAAAAATCCCAATAATTATTTGGGGGGGCTGAAGAACATTTTAGGGGGGCTTCAGCCCCCCTAAAACAGGCCTAACGACGCCCCTGACTAGCTGACATAACAAAGGAAACGGGTTCCTGAAGACCCCTCCATGTTTCTCTGGTAGACGCTTTCCAGTCCATCCTTTTCCTCTTCTTCTCTGTTCACTGGCAGATTTCAGCCTCTAGCACCGACCTGTGACTAGGTTCACTGGAAACACTCCTTATTTACATTTCTGTGTTAGTGCAAAGTCATGACACTTCTGCTGACCAATCAGGATCAACAGCCCTGCCACCAGCCAATGAGAGTCCTTCTGACTGGAGACAAGTGTAGGTCCAGGAGCAGTCATGTGATCATTAGAAGTTGGTTCATGCAGAAAACCAGTGACCCTCTGCAGAAGATGATGTAATTAAGAGTTGAAAAAAAAATGTCATGTATTAATCTGTTTTAATCTCTCCAGTGAAGTCACATGTTTCAGGTTTTTTATGAGCATATTGAAACGCACCTGTAATTTGATGATGTCATGTCTCATCAGACCCCAGGGTCAGTGACCCCCCCTCCTTCAGCTCCTTCCCAGCGCATGCAGAGGCAGCGTATGATATGATTCCCATGACCTCTGACCTTCGGGTTCAGGGGAGCTTTGTCCATCCCGCAGGACTGTCTAACGGACTCCAAGACCTGAATTCTCTGCCCCCCCCGGCAGTGTCTACTCCCCCTGCGCCAGCACTAATGGAGGCCAGCAACATGGGGGACATCCAGAACCAGCAACCTTGCAAGTACGACCTGCTGAGCAGCGTCCCACGTGAGTAGCACCTCTGACCTCCGAGTGGTTTCCTCTTGTGATGAGGTATTGAGAAGTCAATCTTTGTATGGGGGCACCGGTCCGCTCGCTGGTTCTGATTCTCTTGGTCTCTGACACTTTGTGGTGTTTGGTTCTCGTTGAGCCAAGCTGAGCACAAAGACTGCCTCCAGGGTCTAGGGTCTAGTGTCCAGGGAACTGGGCCGATGAAGCAGCAGCATCGTCTCTGGTGGTTTGAGGTGCTCTTGAACACTGAATCCCAGACACTCCTGATCTCAGGTGTACAAGGACAGTTTAAGCTCTATTCTGCTGGGACAAAACCAAGAGTGAGGAGAATACAGTCTGTCACCTGTTGGCTGACGTGAAGGAGGTGTGGTAAACGGTGGAACCGGTTCTGTGCTTAAACCCTGAACATCAAAGGTTCATTCAAGAAGGTTGCAGTTAACTCAGAATGAGGAGCCATTTCTTAAACAGATGAAACTAGAAGGGGAGTTCTCCCATAATGCACCTTTCATCAAGCTTCATGAAATGTGACCAGTAGTTTACACTGAAGACACAGGGTAACCCTAACCCGTAA
This sequence comes from Cottus gobio, assembly GCA_023566465.1. NCBI lineage: Eukaryota > Metazoa > Chordata > Actinopteri > Perciformes > Cottidae > Cottus > Cottus gobio. The sequence continues at coordinate 19,405,776 of CM042236.1, forward strand.
CAGTTATTATACCTGGTAGTATATTACATTACATTTCATGAGCTGTGTGTTGCCTTAGTAACAAATATAATTACGGTGTTGCTGTAGTAACAGATATACTCTGTGTTCGTAGTAACAGATCTGGACCTGAAGTTCCAGTATCGGGGCCGGATGGCAGGCTCTCTGACCGTCAGTAACCCTCAGGGCTGCCGGCTTTACTACGGACACCTGGAGCCGACCCCGGAGCAGGTGGACCTGTTTGGACCCGTCACCCTGCAACAGGTCCTGTTCCCTGGGACGTCTGAGGTTCAGAACCAGAAGCAAAGGTTCTACACCGAGGCACTGCTGGACGTCATGGACCGCGGGCTAATCCTGGAAATCTGGGAGCAAGACATCTATGCTGTCCGCCTCTGTCAGTGCAAAGTGTTCTGGTCTGGACCCGGCATGGCCGAGCACGGTCCACCGAACCCCCTGGAGCGAGAGAAGAAGATCAAGGTGTTCAGCCTCAACGACTTCCTGCAAGGTACTGAATCTCTTAGGAATCAATTTGGCTTTGGGCCACCGCTGGTATTGTGGTCTCATAGGAGGGCCACACGGAAAGCGCAATATTTTATTTACCTTTACATTAATAACATTTTTTCGTCATACTTAACAAAAAAAGGAAACCAGCCGTTTCTATACATTTTTATATTAGCTTTTACCAAACCAACAAATTTAGCTTCAGGTTAAGGATGTTCAGCTCCTGTGTTATGTCCACTAGGAATGCAAGGGCCATGACCCATCTTGGACCATCAATGTCAGAAACATCCATTCTGCCATCATTCATGAATTTCTTCACTTCTGCTCATGAATCTAAAGATCTCTCCAGGACATTTCCCCTGCTGAGCCAGCGCACCTCAGTGAAATAAAGTACATCACATATGTCGACTTAACTTCTTCTAAAAAGGCCTGGAACTGGCAGTGCTGTAAAGGCCTGGACCTGATGTACTGTAACTGATACCTTTCAGGACAACAGACATAATAAAGCATTACTGCACAGTGCCTGTTGGAGTACAACAGTGCAGAACAACTGCTGGATCTGCATGTTCCTCCACTAACTTTCTTTGGACCGTCTACCAGTCCGTGGTAATGCCCACCAGTCTGTTCCACCGTACACCAGCTCGCTCAATTGCACAGCTCCTGAGATATATCCTTGGCTGTGGTGCGACTGTGCATTGGACACAACTCAGCAATTCCTCCGTCACTTCGAATTGCTCATTAATACCCTGATGAATATGGTTAGCTGAGCATTGTCGGTTTTGTCTGTGCCTTCGTCAAGCACCACGGAGTATGCAGTGAAACTTCTGGCTTTCTGGAGTCACTGATCTTAGATGTCACTCGACGGCTCGTTGATCCGCTCTGCCACAGTGTTTGCCGATAGAGATATTGCTGAGCAAGCTCTTCTTTTCTGGACACAGAATATCAGCAACATGCAACCCTTCAGAAACTGGCCTACGGTGAATGTCTTCCTGCTTTGGCGATTAACTCACTCACCAAATAACTTGCCTCAACGGCAGCACCACCTTCCTTCTTGGCCTTATGAAAAAGACTTTGCTGAGTGGCGAGTCCTTTCTGAAGCTGCGTGGCTCATTGTTTCCTCTTATATCGCAGATACTTCTCATACTGTTCTCCGTGTTTAGTCGAGTAATGAGTTTGAGATTATATTCCTTTTAAAAAAAGATACTTTTTCTTTGCATATGAGGCAAGTGGCATTTCCATTAAACTCCACAAAAAATACTACAATGTCCATCAATCTTGAAACTGTCCGTGTTCATCATCCACTTCCTTTTTGCTTTGGAAAGAGACATGCAGCCAAACAACCAAAAAGGCCCCGTGTAACCTGCTCGTTTCTTATCCAGAACTGCCCGGTAATGTGCTTTGACCTTTGCCATTATTTTATTTTTAAGTTGTGGATTAAGGGGTAGTTTGAATTTATATGAAAAAAAAAAGCAGGCCGTTAGGGGTGCCGTAAATGGCCCGCGAGCCAGCAGTTTGAGACCCAGGCAGGGGCCTTAGGCGTTAGAGAACTCGGTCTCAACACGTTCATATTTAATCGAGGTGTGTCCATCTGCAGGGCTGATCCTGTTCCAGAGAGGGGAAACTCAGAACCCTCCACCCTTCGAGATCTACTTCTGTTTTGGAGAAGACTGGCCCGACAAGAAACCCAAAGAGAAGAAACTCATCATTGTCCAGGTCCGTTCGTCAACACTCGTCCACTGGCGGACATGTTCTGTCATCGAGTCCTTCACTCTGCACTTTAACACCTGCAGGATGAAGGACACAGGACTTCAGTTCCACTGAATATGTGTGTATGTGTGTATGTATATGTATATATATACATATATATACACATATATATACACGTATATGTATATATATACATATATATACACATATATATACACGTATATGTATATATATACATATATATACACATATATACACATACACATATATATATATATATATATATATATATATATATATATATACACATACACATACACATATATATATATATATATATATATATATATATATATATACACATACACATATATATATATATATATATATATATACACATACACATATATATATATATATACACATACACATATATATATATATATACACACATACACATATATATATATATATATATATATACACATACACATATATATATATATATATATATATACACATACACATATATATATATATATACACATACACATACACATATATATATATATACACATATATATATATATATACACATACACATATATATACACATACACATATATATATATACACATACACATATATATATATATACACATACACATATATATATATATATATATATATATACACACATACACATATATATATATATATATATATATACACACATACACATATATATATATATATATATATACACATACACATATATATATATATATATATATACACATACACATATATATATATACACATACACATATATATATATATATATATATATATATACATATATATATATACACATACATATATATATATATACACATACATATATATACACATACATATATATATATATATACACACATATATATACACATATATATATGTGTATACACATATATATATATGTGTGTATATATATATATACACACATATATATACACACATATATATGTGTGTACATATATATGTGTGTATATATATATAAGCTATAGAACAGTTTAAAGGAGGAATGCCTGTGCCAGGACCCATGGCTCACCGTGGGAGTGACTGGTTCAGTGGTGAGCCGGGTCGTCCTTCAGAGGCTCGGCGGTTCGACCCCTGGCTCCGCTAGCCCATGTCGTTGTGCCCAGTTAATCCTGATGGCTCCTCCCATCATGTATGGGTGTGAATTGGTGAATGATGTCATGTAGTGTTAAAGCGCTTTGAGTGGTCAGAAGACTAAAGTACAGGTTAATTTACCGTCGGACCATTTCATTTTGTGGATCAGGTTGTTCCTGTTGTGGCTCGGATCCTAACAGAGATGTTCTCTGGAGAACTCAGTTGGTCCACCGACAGCATCCGGCTGCAGATTTCAAACCCTGACGTGAAGGACCGGACGGTGGAGCAATTCAAGGAGCTGCAGAGGCTCCTGCAGAGCCAACACATCCAGGGGCCCTGGACCCCCGACGTACCCTGATCCACACATCCAGGGGCCCTAGAACTAGAACCCCCGACATCCCCCAAACCTGAAAGTCTTACTTTCAAAGACTCTGAACGTGTTTAAGATTCAAATGGTTTTACATTTTTGACTTTAGTTAAAACTAAATCTGCTCAGCTGATACTAAACTCTCCTCAGTATTATAGAAGTATTGTTAATGTTGGACGTACAAACCTCCGACATGTTCAATGACCGTAAAACAGGAAGTTTACCAATAAACACCACTGCAGTATTCTTTCATATCAGATGTTTTTACTTCCTGGGGAATACATTGCATTACTCTATAATACCCTCTATCCATCTCTCACACCCCCACCACACACGATGTTGACAGATTCACACAATGTTGTCCGATTGCCATATTTTAACATAGTATATAAACATAATGAATATGATATTTAATGATATCTCTAGCATCCTCTGCTGGAAGACGTTCATAATTCATTCATCTGGTTCACCTTTAAAAGGTTTTACCTCACAGATGAAGCGATTCAGTCTGGTTCAGTTTCAGGCGACAAACAGGAACCAGTTTGTCCAGAACTCCCAGCAGACTGTATCTCACAGGACGCCGCTGTAACGATGACATCACAGTGACATCTGTGTCGGCTTACCGAGGGATGGAACCAGGTACTCTTCATGATTCTTCACTGGTCGAAAGCAACTGAAAGGTCAGATTAATGTTAAACCCATCAGATGTCACACAGATCAATAATTATTCATGTGTGCCGGGGGCAGTACAAGAGCCTGTCAATCAATAAATGAGGGTGGAGCCTACAGGCACCGATGCATGAATCGACAGCTTGGTCTTCATCTCAGTGCAACACATTAAAGCTGAATGCACTCAGAGGGCGATTAAAGGTCACAGGTCGTCCGGCTGGAGGCGGCGATGACAAGCGTCCAGCTGCAGGATCCGGTCTGCTGGTCTCACAGGAAGCCAGCAGCTTTGCTCCACCCTCAAACACTTACCTGGATGTTTAAACACCGGTGAGCCTGACGCACCTTCTGATACACAATGAGACAAATCCAGACACGCTGGACCAGACGAGTAAATCACTAAGTCAGACGGATTTGTTGTTTCAGTTGTTTTTTGTTTATTGTTTACAACAAGGCTACATCACCGATGATGTCATGGTGTCAGTCTCTCCGTCTCATTACCCAGAGTTCACTCTGTCTCACTTTGTGGAAAAACAACTAAAAGTCAACCAAAGTTAAAAAGGTCAAAGGTGACGCCAAATCCTCCAGCATTAAGCCTCTACGGCAGCCACTCAGCCAAGAGCATCATGGGAAATCTTTTGGCTCTTTGTATGGCACGGACAAAAAACTTCACGACCAAAGTCCCAAAAATAAATCTTCTCTTAAAAACTGTTGGCCAGGCACGTCCTACAATTGATTACTGATGAAGATCCAACAGGACTGATCCACATCAGTTCACTTAGTGAACTCCTCCTAGTCCTGACCCCGCCCACCTGCTGGATCCAACCCCACCCACCTGAAACCTTCTGGACCCGACCCCGCCCACCTGACACCTGCTGCAGGTGTGGTCAGGTGAGGTCGGGGGTCAGGGTGGAGAACTCACTCTGTAAGTCCTTCAGAGTTATTTGTCCTTTTTCACATTCAAAGTCCCGCCTCCATCTTCATCATCATCTCGTCCCTTTGGATCCTTGTCTGCAGTCGCAGCTTTTTGCCGTCACCTCTGAATGTTGGTCAACAAAAGATTTAACCTGAGAGAGAAGACAACAGCTGCTGAACTCCTGTGTCATTGATTCTACATTTCACACTCTGAAGTTAGGAGAATGACACAAACAGGATTCGGAGATTTTTTTAATCTTCAACTCCAAAGTCAAAGACTTTCCAGAGTACATCAGACACACAAGGTTTTGATATGAAGGTCATCTTTCTTTAGTTTATGTTACACTTGTGTCAATAGTTAACCGAGTAAATAGTTACCCATGTGACTGGTTACCTGGTGTTGTGTGAAGGTTGCAGCTATCGGAACAGTCTGGTGAACTCTCTGATGGCCCAACACACCTGTTTACACTCCTCAGCACTGAGGAGAGGAAGAAGAAAATATGAACACAGTCCAGGTCTCGACATGAAGACTTGTATATTAAAAAGCACTTATTTAGCATTGAAAAGAACTCAATAAGAGTATCGACAGAATCCGAACAATATCATTCCCAAACATAATCCTATGGAAGGTGCTGCTGGTGTCTTACCTGGTGACCTGTTTGTGGAAATCAGTCAGCTGTTTGTGAGTGACAGTCACAGCTCCTCCCGACGTCTCCTTTGGTAAACCTTTCAGAGCATTTTCTAGCCAGCGACAAAATGTCTGAAACAGAAGAGAGAGTTTAATCGCACCTGGGGAATGAGCACCGATACACCCGGCCAGCTGTTACTCTTTATACTCACAGGTCTGTCAAATACCATGACCTCCCACAGCACCTCGGCAACGTCCGGCAACGTGTACGGCGGCAGACAGAAACAACATGAGTGCATCAGCTGAGTGATGAGCTGTTGTCCGTGCTGCTCCATGGCCTGACCAATCAGCTGCTTCCTCACCTCAAAGTCCTCTTCATGCTGCAGAGAGAGGACACAACGCATTTGTACAAGCGAGCACAATATTTCCTACGTTTTGTACTACAAGTTATGCCCGAAGAGTGAAAATTGTAGAGTGAACGGCAATTTACAAATATTTTTCCCGCAAGACTCTGAATCTGTTCCGTGCTCTAGCGATGACATGCTCTGAGCTGCGCCATACACACCCATTGTAAACTAAGAAACGGTCCAAAAAGGTTCCTAAACTTGAACAATGATTACATGAAAACTGTGCTGGATAGCAAAAAATGCCCAATTAGGAAAATAAACTGCAGACTTCTGTTTAACGCCCGGTCAAATCTCTTAGAAAAGTAATTCCACACGATTCCTGATCAGGCCGCACATTTTGACACGTGCTGGCAACGCCGCGCAATGAGTTACGATCGTTTGAGGAAGAAGGAGAAGAAGAGGAAGCCCGCAAGACTACATGCAAGGCTCCTGCTCAAGAGGACACACAATATAACCTTGTTCCTGCTCAAGAGAGGACTAATCCTTGAGAAAGTAGTCGCGAATCAGTTCTACATAATAGTTAATTTGAAGGTTTTCAGTCAGGATTTAGAAAACAGCACAGAGACAGCACTGGTGGACATGACTAATGACCTTCCTTCTAAATGGTGCTGATAAAGGACTCGTCTGTTCTTGTCTTGTTAGAGCTTAGTATTGATAAAAGACTTGTCTCTGTACTTGGGAGGATAGAGACTTAAAGTTAGTATTTATTTTGCCATCAGTGTAGTTTTAAAGTAGTTTGAAATTGCTGACTCACGTCGTTGGCAACTCCGGTGTGGATGAGGTCTCGGACAAACTTCATAACGCTGCAGTTGGCGTCTCGGTGGTCCAATGAGGTGGCAGCAATTGCGCACTGGATGATGTGAACGATGATGCTGCTGCTGAGTAAAGTGACGGGACTCCTTTGGACAAACCTAAACAGGTAGATGAATCAGTCACATGTCAGTAGGGCTGCAACAACGAATCGATAAAATTCGATTGTTAAAAGCGTTGGCAACGAATTCGTTATGTCGAGCGATTATTACGACACTCAATAAGTCACGGAGATGTTTGAGTATGACAAAAAAAAGTTGAGTTGAGCGCGGAGCAGAGCGGAGGTCGAGGAGAGACCAGCTGAGACCGTAACGTTGACTGAAACACATCGTGGAGGTCGAGGAGAGACCAGCTGAGACCGTAACGTTGACTGAAACACATCGTGGAGGTCGAGGAGAGACCAGCTGAGACCGTAACGTTGACTGAAACACATCGCGGAGGAAGGCCGTTCAACAGGCAGCTAGTAGAGACACTTCCTGTTGAGGCTCCGGTGCTGCGGCTAGTCGGCAGCTTGTGTTCCGTTTTGAAGTGAAGACGTTTCAGTGTGTGTGCGTCTGTGAGCGTGTGTGCGCGCGCGTCTGTGAGTGCGTCTGTTAGTGTTTGAATGTGTGCGTGCATCTGTGAGTGTGTGTGTTTGTATGAGTGTGCGTCTGAGTGTGTGTGTGTGTGTGTGTGTGTGTGTGTGTGTGTGTGTGTGTTTGTGAGTGTGTGTATCTGAGTGTAGTGTAGAGAACAAGTTCTGACGTTCAAACAAATCCTGTTAAGTTTTCTGATTAGTATTTTTCTTTATTTTTTATAAGTTATTTATTGTTCTGACAGCTCAGGTCCCATTAAACAAAATGTTGTGCAAAATGTTTTGTGCACTTTATTTAATAAAAGCCTATATATTTGGCAGATATAAAGCATACATGTGTATGTTTGTGTTAGTCCATTATTTTATTTTTGTATTATTACTACAGCTTAGGGATGTTCAAGGAGCAACCTGTTTGTGCACGTTCTGAAGATTTTTGCACCGTCAGTTCTGTTTTTGAATAAAGGGTTGGAAAGTATGCTTTTTATCCGATTCATCGAAAAAATAATCGACAGATTAATCGATTATTAAAATAATCGTTAGTTGCAGCCCTACATGTCAGGTACATCATGTAGATATTCAGGTACATGTTCCGGTCCGGGTAGAGGAAGTTCCTGAATCAAACCGCAGTCAATAAATGTGTTCAGGTGAACGAGCAGACTCACCTGGTGGCCAGTCTGAACAGGTCGTCCACGGTGTCAGGATGATTCCTCAGACCATTCTGCTGCTCCAACAGTTGGAAAGTCGGCATACACAGAGCCTGGCGGAAGCGGGAGGTCATCATGACAAAGTAAATGTGTTTCTCATGAATTACCAGACTGTGTGTTAGTGCGTTTACCTGTTCTACAGGTGTGTATTTACCTGTAACATGTCAAGCAGTCCCTGCCTGCAACCCTCCTCCATGCCATATTCGTCCACCAGAATGCTGCCCAGGTACAGGAAGCAGGAGTGTGGATACACCTGATACACACTCACCATCTGATGACAATCAGAAAGATTAAAGTGTGTTAAGATTAAGACTTAACCCTTCTAGGTCTGCGCCCGCTTTGAATCGGAATATGATGTTTATGCAATGTTTCTATTATAATAATAATAATAATAATAATAAATTGAATTTATATAGCGCTTTTCATGGACTCAAAGTCGCTTTACAGGGAGCAAGATTAGAAGGTAAAGCAAAACTGGACGATACAAGACAAAACAAAGCAAAAGAAAACAGGACAAAGCAGAACATGATACAGTCAATAGGGGGCTACTGATAGGCAGAGGTGAAGAGATGGGTCTTGAGGCGGGACTGGAAGACGGTGAGGGACTCAGAGGTGCGGATCTCTTGGGGGAGGGAGTTCCAGAGCCTGGGAGCTGCCCTGGAGAAGGCTCTGTCCCCAAAGCTGCGGAGTTTGGATTTGTGGATGCAGAGGAGACCGGCTGAGGTGGATCTGAGGGACCGTGAGGGTTGGTAGGGGGACAGGAGGTCAGTGAGGTATGAGGGGGCCAGATGGTGGATGGCTTTGTAGGTGAGGACCAGGATTTTGTAGGTGATCCGGTGGGGGATAGGAAGCCAGTGAAGTTGTTTTAGGACTGGAGTGATGTGGTGCCAAGATTTGGAGCGGGTGATGAGTCAGGCAGCTGCGTTCTGGACCAGTTGGAGGCGGTTGATATTGGTAGAGCTGATGCCGAGGAGAAGTGAGTTACAGTAGTCCAGTCGGGAAGAGATGAAGGCGTGAATGAGTCTTTCAGCCGCGGGGGGTGTGAGAGAGGGTCTGATTTTAGCGATGTTGCGGAGGTGGAAGAAGGAGGTTTTGATGACATGGCGGATGTGGGGCTCAAGGGAGAGGGTGGAATCAAAGATCACGCCAAGGTTTCGGGCCTGGGGAGATGGGGAGACAATGGTGCCGTCAATGGTGAGAGTGGGGTTATTGGTTTTGCTGAGTGTGGATTTGGAGCCAATGAGAAGGAATTCTGTTTTATCACTGTTGAGTTTGAGGAAGTTGTGTTGCATCCAGATTTTAATAGCTGACAGGCAGGAGTTGATGTGGGAGAGGGGAGGGTCGAGGGGGGATTTGGTGCTAAGGTAGATCTGGGTGTCATCGGCGTAACAGTGGAAGTCCAGGTTGAAGTGGCGGAGTATCTGACCAAGGGGGAGGATGTAGATGATGAAGAGGAGGGGGCCGAGTACGGAGCCTTGGGGAACGCCTTGAGTGACTGTGGCTGTGGCAGAGGTGTGATTATGAAGAGAGATGAAGTGTGATCTGTTGGAGAGGTAGGAGTGGAGCCAGCTGAGTGCAGTACCTTCGATACCAAGGTCTTTGAGTCTGGTGAGCAGAATGTTATGGCTCACGGTATCGAAGGCTGCACTCAGGTCAAGGAGGATGAGGATTCTTTCCCCTCTGCTCTTCTCCCTGTACACCAACAGCTGCACCTCCAGTCACCAGTCCGTCAAGCTCCTGAAGTTTGCGGATGACACCACCCTCATTGGACTCATCTCTGGTGGGGACGAGTCCGCCTACAGGCGGGAGACTGACCACCTGGTGACCTGGTGCAGCCAAAACAACCTGGAGCTCAACGCTCTGAAGACAGTGGAGATGGTTGTGGACTTCAGAAAGATCTCAGCCCCACCAGCCCCTCTCACCCTGTGTGACTCCCCCGTCAAAGCTGTGGAGTCCTTCCGCTTCCTGGGCTCCAGCATTACCCAGGACCTCAAGTGGGAACTAAACACCAGCTCCATCGCCAAGAAGGCGCAGCAGAGGATGTTCTTCCTGAGGCAGCTGAGGAAACTCAACTTGCCAAAGACAATGATGGTGCACTTCTACACTGCCATCATCGAGTCCATCCTCTGCTCCTCCATCACAGTCTGGTACGCTGCAGCCACTGCCAAGGACAAGGCCAGGCTGCAGCGCATCATTCGCTCTGCCGAGAGGGTGATTGGCTGCAATCTGCCGTCCCTCCAGGACTTGTTTGCTTCAAGGACCCTGAAGCGGGCGAGGAAGATTGTAGCTGATCCCTCTCACCCTGGACACAAACTGTTCGTGTCCCTCCCCTCTGGCAGGAGGATGCGGTCCATCAGGACCAAGACCTCACGCCACAAAAACAGTTTCTTCCCGTCTGCCGTCGGGCTCATCAACAGAGCCCGGGTCCCCCACTGACTCTAATGACTCTGTCACCCCCAGACAATTCCCACCGGACACTCCCCTGCACATAGCCTTATACTTATACTTGACTTGAATACACTTGACACCTGGGCATTGCACTTGCCATTTTCACACAACACTTACACTCATGCACATTCCATGCACTTTATCTTACTTTGGTATTTTGTTATGCTGCTGTCTCAATGTAGATATTCATTCATCCATTCATCCTCATTTATTGCACTGCGTTAACTGTTAAATGTGTATTGTTAAATGTTAAATGTATGCACCTTCCCGCCAGGACAAATTCCTTGTATGTGTAAGCATACATGGCAATAAATGGTTCTGATTCTGATTCTGATTCTGATGTTGAGGGAACCGGTGTCAGCAGAGGTGAGGAGGTCGTTGAGGACTTTCAGAAGAGCGGTTTCTGTGCTATGGAGAGGGCGAAAACCAGATTGGAGGGGTTCAAATAGGTTATTGGTATGAAGATGGGATTGTAGCTGTGAGGCGACTATACGTTCCAGGGTTTTAGACAGAAAAGGGAGGTTGGATATTGGGCGGTAGTTGTTGAGGGAGGAGGGATCCAGACCAGGTTTTTTGAGGATTGGGGTGACAGCAGCGGTTTTGAAGGCAGAGGGGACAGTTCCAAGGGACAGTGAGGAGTTGAAGAGGTTTGTAAGGTAGGGGCATAGTACGGGGAGGCAGGACTTCAGGAGGGGAGTAGGGAGGGGGTCCAGGGAGCAGGTAGTGGGTTTGGAAGAGCTGATGAGTTTAGAGATTTCAGGAACAGTGACCAGGTCAAACTCGGAGAGGAGGCAGTGTGGAGGAGGGGTCAGGAGAGATGGGGATAGGGGGGGCCGTGGTGGGCGATGGAGTAAATAGTGGGAGGTCAGATGCAGGGGATAGAGATTTGTAAATTATGTTGATTTTGTCAGTGAAGAAGTGGAGAAATGAGTTGCAGAGATCCGGAGTAGAGGTAGGGAGGGTGTTGGTCCGAGGATTGAGGAGGTTGTTCACTGTGGAGAAGAGGGTTCTAGGATTTTGGCAGGGGTCGGTGAGGATGGTGGAGCGGTAGTCAGATTTGGCAGCAGTGAGGGCATCTTTGTAGGTATTGAGGTGGAGTTTGTAGGCTTCATGATGGACTGTGAGTGATGATTTTTTTGTCAGACGTTCAAGTTGGCGGCCAGTTTGTTTCAGTTTCCGGAGTGTGGGTGTGTACCAGGGTGAAGAGGTGTTAAAGGTGACGTTTTTTGTTTTGAGGGGGGCCAGAGTGTCGAGGGAGGTACACAAGATGGAGTTGAGGTGGTTTGTGAGATCATCAGGGGAGGTGGTGGTTGAGTCCAGCTGGAGAGTGGTGGAGAGCAGGTCAGAGAGATGGTGAGGATCAATTGATTTGAGGTTGCGGAAGGTGATTTCTCTGTTGAGGCGAGGGCGTGGGGTTGGAGAAGGGATGGTGAACCGTACCAGTTTATGATCAGACAGGGGGAAGAGGCATGGATGGAGGTCGAGCACTGGCTGGTTTGTGGAGCAGACCAGATCAAGGATGTGTCCTTTTTCGTGGGTGGGGAATGTGACATGTTGGATGAGAGTGAAGTTGTCCAGTAAAATGGTGAACTCTGATGAGAGCTTGCAGGTGAGGGAGTCCATGTGGATGTTTAAGTCACCGAGTAGCAGCAGACGTGGAGAGAGAGAGATGAGGCCAGTGTGAGGAGTTCAGTAAAATCAGAGAGGAAGGAGGGATTTGGTTTAGGTGGCCGGTAGATGAGGATGACTGTCAAGGAGGAAAGAGCTTTGAAGGCGAGAAATTCAAACGATGATACTGAGGGGAGGGTAAGTTCTGCGATCTGGAAGTTCTGGTTGAAAATAACGGCGAGGCCCCCTCCACGGCGGGAGGGGCGGGGTTTGCAGATGTAGTTGTAGCCAGGGGGGGATGCTTGGTTGAGGGAGAAGAAGTCATTGGGTTGTTGCCAGGTTTCAGTGAGCAGGAGGAAGTCCAGAGTGTTGTCGAGGATGAGTTCATGGAGGACAGGGGCTTTATTGTTAAGCGATCGGGTATTGAGGAGGCCGAAGTTGGCATGGTGAGAGGGTGGTGGGATGGGGGCAGGCTGGAGAGATCTGAGGTTGACCCAGTTAGCAGTGCGTGTGGTCAGTGAGGGGGGGTATTGCAGTTGACGGGGGACAGTGAGTGAATTTGCAAATGAGTGGACAGTAGGTGTATGTGGAGGGTGGATAGCACCGTAGTCCAGTCCGGGTTTTCTGTGCAGCCTGACGGTGTGCTCAGCGCTATGTGATCCAGTGGGGGAAGCATTCTGATGACGTGGCAGAGGTGCGACAGAACGTGCAGGTGAACAGATGGATGGAATAGATTGTCCGTGGTGGAAGTAAACAAACTTGCGGCAAGAGCTTCTGTGGATGTAACGGGGTCGACGTAGTAGTCCAAGCTGTTTGATGACTGGGATGCAGGGTGGAATGGAGTGGTTGAAGAGTTCGACCAGTTGCAGAGTTGAATATTTGATCATGAGGCCGAGTGGAGGGAGCGGTTTAGCCGTGGGCTAGGGGTGTAGAGGTGGATAGCTGATGTAAGTGCCAAAAATGATCCACAGCATGACAGGAGGAGATGAAGTCCAGTCTCGGTGCCTGTGAGACGGAGGGGAGGCAGTCGGAGTAGCGGCCACGCGTTGATGTAGCGGGCGAGGCCAGCTAGCTAGCTAGCGGCTAGCTAGCTAGCTGCTAGCCAGCGAGGCGACAGTTCAGTTGAGGAGCGGCTTTGGGAAGCAGGTTAGAGGCTGTCCAGAGTTTATAGTTAGTCCAGTGGTGAGGTGAAGGGAAGAAGCTTGCTTTCCCTCAGACGATTTACAGCAGACAAAAACAGCAGACAAAAACAAAAACACAAGGGGCAAAGCAGGCAGAGAAGCGGCGAACAAACAGCGCCAGCGTCCTCTCATGAGGGCCATAGGCCAGCCAACAGGTGTATCGTGCTGAAGCCTCAGTAGGGTGTGATGGGCGGACCCTCTTCACGGCGTTGCCCAGCTAAAGGTCTATTAATAGCTCCGCGAAAAAACGGCACAGAAATATGGCTCCAGACTCTTCACTTCCGCCTCCCGTTGTCTGTTAGAGCGTATCTCATACACACAGCAACCCAGAGCCTATGGCGTTTGTGTCGAGCTCCGCCTTTCACCGTGATTTGTCGATTTGTGTGTCTGTTGACATTTTGTGTGAAACTAACCAATCAGAAAATCCCTAAGGTTCTACCCACCTTCCACTGCAAAAATACAGTGGTATTCAGTTAGATAGACAACAGAGACAACACAGAGAACACACCTACCTACCTGAAAACCAATGTTTTCTTGCAGTGTACTGCAAAAACACACTAGCCACAGAAAGACGGCAGCTCAGCTCAGATGTTCAGTTCTAATCTGCGCGACGCGACACATGACCATGCGCTTGTAAAGAGTACATAGTACATTACATTACATTTCATTTAGCTGACGCTTTTATCCAAAGAGACTTACATGCTATACAGTAGACCGTAGACACAGCAACGGTGAGCAATTAGGGTTAAGTGTCTTGCTCAAGGACACAACGACATGGACTACCGGAGCTGGGGATCGAACCACCGACCTTCTGATTGAAAGACAGACTAGTACACAGAGTACATCGTTTGTTCAACTTCAACAATACAAAATTTGGTATTCGACATTTATTTACATGCATCTACCATTGTATTAATATATTCCACTGCTTTTGTGAACCTAAGACCTTTGGTAAACCAATTTCAAGCACCAAAACAGTTCGTCCACACAAGAGATTTGAAGAATTTCAAAAATTAAGCTTCAATTTATCAGCTTTAGGGCCATATTATCTCTTTACACTTGTGTCTTAGGACAATGGTGCCTCATTATATAGAGAGCTGAGATTGATCTGCAAATTTTGATGTCACACATGGGGATGAATATCATATGCAAGTGCTTCAAAAAGGTGAATTTAAGAAATTATGTAAAATCAAGCAAATAACCTCAGAGGGTTAAACCAACACATGGACAGGTGTGTCAGTACTAACGCATGGACAGATGTGCCAGTACTAATGCAGGGACAGGTGTGTCAGTACTAACGCATGGACAGGTGTGCCAGTACTAATGCAGGGACAGGTGTGTCAGTACTACCGCAGGGACAGGTGTGTCAGTACTACTTCAAAAATTCAAGGCAACACACTGACTGATTGATATACAAATAGTAATTTTTTGGTAAAAGTAGTATTTCTTTCAGACTTTATAGACTATATCACCAATTGATTGTGAGATCCAATCAGTCCTCCTCAACCCTTTTCATTACAAATCTAAAATAAACAAGTCCAGGTGTGTCTCACCTGAGTGACAAGTGGCTGCAGCAGGGAGGCGGAGCCTTTCCCTACACATCGTACAGCGAACCTGAGACAGCGACAGCATCGCTCCACAATCCTGTTATCAGCTTGATGAGTGTTCAGAGTCTCCGAAAGCACGGGCCAGATCTTGAAGTGAGACACGCGACACAGGTAAGACGTGGACAACAAGCCCTCCAAATGAGATATGTTCATTGAATACATTATCAGATTTACAGTTGAGTCACATGACACAGAAAATGTATCAATAACATAAAAAAGGCTCTACAGGGAGGTCACATGATTATGATGAGGTTATGAATAAAATAATTTGTGTAAATAATCAAATGAGGTGAGTTCAGGTGTTTTACCTCCTGAATGACTTTCTGACAGGGGTGAGTCTGTCCATTCTCCACAATGGGGTTTGTGTGTCTGTAGGAAAAACAAACAATTTGAATGAACATATTCACAGTCTGCTGCTTTGTAAATTTAAATCAAGTTTGAAATTTGTATACAGGTAAACTCACCTGAAGATAACAGCCAGTCTGTCAAGCCAGACGGTAGGATCAGCTGATTTACCGTTTGTAGATTCCTCAGCCAAAAGCTGAAAGACAAAATAATTTTCTTTGTTATTTGTTTCAACATAGTATTGGATATTCATGTTTTTATTGAGGGGGATAGACAGGTGACTGACCTTTTTTAGAGCTATGACCTGAACAGCACAGAGATCACTAAGACATTCTGCAATCTTCTCCAGAGGAAGACGGGCCAAGACCAGAGCTGTACCTGTACAGGTAAATAAACAAGTTGTAACATATGTGTGACAGACCTGAGGACCAGAATTGTACAGTAAATAATCAAATAACTTTAGTTTTCCCATCAGGTGCATACAAGCAGCAGCTCCCACCGACCCATTAGCACCAGCTCGGAGTTGTCAGGTATCATTATGACCAGGTGAGTATGAATAGATACTAATTATCCAGCCAGGTGGCAATAGTGTCAAGTGAAGAAGAACTGCTGCCCTACAGGTATACTGACCGTATGATTAGATTACATTTATTTTGTAGAGCCCAAGTACAATAGATGTCATGTGACCTGAAGTACAATAGATGTCATGTGATCAGAATGATCATAACAGCAATGTCACGAAAGATGTGCTCATGTACCTTTAAGCAGTCCTACAGCGGCCTCAGTTGACAGGACAAAGGAGTCAAGGGCCCGAGCGATGTCCAGCAGACCCTGGAAGTGCTGAGCCATGTGATCTCTGCATACTGAACAGATGTTGTGGATTGCCTTTGCTGCTGCTGACGCCAGAGATTTCTCTCTGAGGCCTTTCATCAGGTAGTTTAACACCGGGTCTGAAGAAGAGGAAGTACAGAGTCAGGGTTTACAAAAGAAATGTTCCACCTCACAGATGAACTTATAAGTCATATATGGGGTGGGGGGTAAAAAAATCGATTCAGCATAGTTTTGCAATATTTTGCGTGGCGATATTGTATCGATACACGGAAGCAGAGTATTAATCTTTTATTATCCATCCATCCATCCATTTTCCTCCGCTTATCCGGGTCGGGTCGCGGTGGCAGCAGGTCCAGCAGGCTGACCCAGACTTCTCTCTCACTCGCAACATCTACCAGCTCATTCTGGGGGATCCCGAGGCGTTCAGGCCAGCTGGGAGGTATAATCCCTCCAGCGTGTCTTGGGTCTTCCCCGGGGCCTCCTACCAGTTGGACGTGCCTGGAAAACCTCTAAAGGGAGGCGTCCTGGAGGCATCCTAATTAGATGCTGAACCACCTCAGCTGACTCCTTTCGACACAAAGGAGTAGCGGCTCAACTCCAAGCTCCCTCCTGATGTCCGAGCTCCTTACCCTATCTCTAAGGCTGAGCCGTACAAAGGAAACTCATCTCCTTACCCTATCTCTAAGGCTGAGCCCTACAGAGGAAACTCATCTTCTTACCCTCTAAGGCTGAGCCCTACAGAGGAAACTCATCTCCGTACCCTATCTCTAAGACCTCGTTCTTTCGGTCACGATCCAAAGTTCGTGACCATAGGTGAGGGTTGGGACGTAGACGACCAGTAAATTGAGAGCTTCTCCTTCTGGCTCAGCTCCTTCTTCACCAAGACGGCCCGGTGCAACGCCTGCTTTACTGCTGCAGCCGCACCGATACGCCTGTCGATCTCCCGCTCCATTTTACCCTCACTCGTGAACAAGACCCCGAGATACTTGAACTCCTTCGCTTGTAGTAGGCACTCCATCCCCACCCGGAGGGAGCAATCCACCAGTTTCCGGAAAGAGCACCATGGCCTCAGATTTTGTGCTGCTGACTCTCATCCCCGCCGCTTCAAACTCGGCTGCAAAACGCCCCAGCGAATGCTGGAGGTCATGGTCCGAGGAGGCAAACAGGACCACATCATCTGCAAACAGCAGAGAGGCTATCCCGAGATCCCCAAACCTGATGTTCTCCGCCCCACGGCTGCGCCTAGATATCCTGTCCATGAAAGTCATGAACAGGACCGGTGATAAAGGGCAGCCCTGGCGGAGGCCAACACCCACCGGGAACGCCACCAAAGAGCTTTTTGACTACCTTAGTGGCCTCTGCCAGGGATATGTGTGCAACTACCCCCAAGTCTTCAGGCGCTGCCCCCTGTTCAGGGGACATGTTGACCGGGTTTAGGAGTTCCTCAAAGTGCTCTTTCCACCACCCGACGATATCCTCTGTCTGGGTCAACAGCCCCTCTTCCCCGCTGATAACAGCCTGGGGATGGCCCTGCTTTCCCTTCATGAGTCGTCGGATGGTTTGCCAGAACCTCCTTGAGGCCAACCGAAAGTCCTTCTCCATGGCCTCCCCGAACTCCTCCCATGCCCGAGTTTTAGCAGCCGTGACCACCGCAGCTGCAGTCCTTCTGGCCTGCCTGTACCTGTCAGCTGCTTCAGGAGACCCCTGGGCCATCCAAGCCCGAAAGGCCTCCTTCTTCAGTTTGACGGCTTCCCTCACCCCCGGTGTCCACCACCGGGTTCTCGGGTTTCCACCACGACAGGCACCGATGACCTTCCGACCACAGCTCCTAGCGGCCGCGTCCACAATAGAGGCTTTGAACATGATCCACTCGGATTCATGTCCCCAACCTCCCTCGGGATGTGTGATAAGTCCTTCCGGAGGTGGGAGTTGAAGACCTCCCGGACAGGATCCTCCGCCAGACGTTCCCAGTTCACCCTCACTACATATTTGGGCTTGCCATGTCTCTCTAGCCGGCTCCCCCGCCATCTGATCCAACTCACCACCAGGTGGTGATCAGTTGACAGCTCTGCCTTTCTCTTCACCCGAGTGTCCAAAACATACGGCCGCAGATCAGATGATACAATTACGAAGTCGATCATTGAACTCCGGCTTAAGGTGTTCGACACAAAGAACATCATTCACGACACAGCCCTGGTCAAATACATTTAAAAAAGCACTCTAATAGCGTTGGAAGCGTCCGTCATCCCGACGCAGTTCCTGGAGGAGTCGGTGAAATTCACCGATCTGTGTGTGCCTACGGATAATGTTATGAACCCTGACACAAGGAAATAGTGGAAATGATAACTGTTTGCGTGGAGATAAGCCACGCCCCCTCTCCATGACACAACTACAGCGTTGGAAATACACATGGGCAAAGGGCAATACTGTCCCTAAGAAATATAATTTTGCACCTGATATCACTATGAGAGGGGCAAAACATGCCCTCTAATAATTATATTTAATGAACTTGTCAAAAACAATGTAGCCTCGATAGTCTGCTTGACAATCCCATTTTGCTGCAATAAAGATTATTGAAGTGAGATAAACAGACTGAAAATTTTATCTTATTGACAAAGTTATCATTTTGCAAAGTTATCCTTTGGTTACAATTTGCAGTTGAAAAAAGGTAAAAAAAGGATTAGGTTTAACCCCAACTCCCCACTTGGGTTTAAATCATAAAGTCCTACCGAGGAATCTTGGGTTTCGGTCAACGACCTCGCTCATTTCCCCGACCAGCTCGATGCTCGTGTAACGGACTGCCATGTGGACGGTTTCCGGAAGAAGGACCACCTGCTGCAATACCTCCGACAGCGTTGGGTTGTTCTCTCTGCAGGGCAAACACAAACCAAGTCACTTTAACTTTAAATGTTGGAATTAAATGCATTCCTGACAGTGGAGGTCTGCAAGGATAAAAGAACTCAATAAAGAAAACACGTTTTAATAATAAAAAGAATCTTCAGATACTCACGGGTCAACACTTTTTGCAATTGCAGCCATGATGAAGAGAACAGCTTCCGTTACCTCCCAGGAAGGGTTTCCTTCTTTTAACGTAGAATATAACTGAGAACAAACAGAAGACCTTTTAAAGTAGAATATAAACAAACAGAAGACCTTATAACATTTAATATAAACAAACAGAACAACTTATTAAGTAGAATATTTGACTGAGAATAAACGGCGAAGAATATTTAATAGATCCATCAAAATGTTCACCTAACAGAAAGCAATCTTTGCATTATAAAACGTTACCTGTGAGAAACACTCCATGGATCCAACAAGAAAAATGACGTCTTTAACAAGATCAGAGACTCTCATCCTGAACTCCCCAAAATCATCTGTGTCCTCTGGGATTCCGTCCTGTTGGGTCAAAGCAATTAGATAGACATTTTAACTAAAACCAACAGTATTTGTCACAGATAATCCAGAAGAAGTCTTAATTTTATATCAAAGAACTGAGTGAGAGGTGGTTCTCTGGAGACCTGGTTATCTGGAGACCTGATCAGGTGACTTACGTGGTCTGGATCAAGTTGACAGTGTCGGGCCAAACAGTGCAGAAGTCTCTGGATGTATGGTCTGAAGATGGTGTGAAGAGCTGCATCATTTATTTTATACAGATGTTCTCCAAGACGGTACCAGAAGTTAAAGGAGATCTCCACGACCTGGATCAGAAGCAATTCGAGAGACAAGGGACCAGGAAAGATAATTATTTCCACAATAAAACTTCAGGATACTTTAGTACCTTGTACTGTAGGTGTTGTGATTACTTTAGTACCTCGTACTGAATGTGTTGCGGTCACTTTAGTACCCTGTACTGAAGGAGTTGTGGTTACTTTAGAACCTCGTAGTGAAGGAGTTGTGGTTACTTTAGTACCTCGTACTGAAGGAGTTGTGGTTACTTTAGAACCTCGTAGTGAAGGAGTTGTGGTTACTTTAGAACCTCGTAGTGAAGGAGTTGTGGTTACTTTAGAACCTCGTAGTGAAGGAGTTGTGGTTACTTTAGTACCTCGTAGTGAAGGAGTTGTGGTTACTTTAGAACAGGGGTGGGCAAACTTTTTGGCTCAGGGGCCACATTGACTTTTAAAATTTGACAGACGGGCCGGGCCAGTATCAGATGGATAGAGAGTGTTTGTGTGAACCAATATACATTATAAATAAAAGCCAATAACTAAAAAGTAAAGAGAACTTACATTACTTACTAACGAATATAACTTAAATGACTCAGCTTTTTTGTTTAACTTGCTGGCTAAGTCTTCGTCAATTAGTTATACACGCCGAGTCACTGTCCTGCGTGATAAACTACATTTTTCGAATTTGTTTTTGCTCTCTGGACACAAGAGACCTGTTGCAGAGGGGCTCCATGCAGGAAGCTGGCAGGAGGCTGGCAGGCAGAACCCTATATGTCACATGAGCGCGCAGGGCGGCGCAGTCCCGTGGGTCTGATGTGCGTCCGTTATGCCGTATAAAACGGACCATGTCTCCGTGGCGCGCTGGCCTGTGGGGGAGGGGTGGAGGTGAGCAGCGCAGACAGCAGCAGCTGGACTCGCAGCCTGATGCGCTGCAGAAAGCACGGCACGTAAAGACCGCTGTAACGCTTCTCCGTTCCCGACTTGAGTTAAGAAACACCGATGCTGGTCTTTTGCCGTCATCGTGCTTCGGAAAAACGCCCAACGGGCCGGATCCGGCCCGCGGGCCGTAGTTTGCCCACCCTTGGTCTAGACTCTAGAATTTGCTGCGGGCCAATAAAAACTGACCCGCGGGCCGCAGTTGGCCCGCGGGCCGTAGTTTGGACACCCCTGCTTTAGAACCTCGTAGTGAAGGAGTTGTGGTTACTTTAGTACCTCGTAGTGAAGGAGTTGTGGTTATTTTAGTACCACAGACTTTAGTACCTCGTACCGAAGGAGTTGTGGTTACTTTAGTACCTCGTAGTGAAGGAGTTGTGGTTACTTTAGTACCTCGTAGTGAAGGAGTTGTGGTTACTTTAGTACCTCGTAGTGAAGGAGTTGTGGTTACTTTAGAACCTCGTAGTGAAGGAGTTGTGGTTACTTTAGTACCTAGTACTGATGGGGTTGTGGTTATTTTAGTACCACAGACTTTAGTACCTCGTACCGAAGGAGTTGTGGTTACTTTAGTACCTTGTGCTGAGGGTGTTGTGGTTATTTCCTTACCTCATATTGCGGATGTCCTGCACAGATCAGCAGCAGCTCCAGTGTCCTCAGGTCTCCCATACCCTGTCCTGGACTCCTTACTGTTGTCTCTAAAAATGTCTCGCAGAGTTCGGTGAAGATCCTGCAGTAGTTCAGCACTCTGAGGGCAGAAATCAAAAGTAAATGTGGCTGACACAATGTCTTATTTTATCATATATCTGATCAGTATAATTACTTGTATTCAATGTTTTATTATTATATTTAGTGATGGCATTTGACTCATTGCCTTCTTAATTATTCAAATCCTATTACCTAAAGCTCATTTCTTGTTTTTATAAAGTGCTATATAAATACCATGTATTATACCCTCAGCCAGAGATATGGTGGGGAAATGGTTTGCTCAGGATACTTGAAACCACATACATGCTTCGAGGTGTGGAAATGTGCACCTGCACAGACAGTAATGAGATGCTCCACATCAATGACCAGCTTATGCAAGAAAGAAGTCTGAACCCTAACCCAGAGTGGGATTCGGAACAGCTCGTCCATCACTTGTTCAGTACGTCAGTGAGAGAGATGTTCAGAATGCTGATTACCTTCCAGCGCCAGCGTAATGCTGCTGCCTTTTTGAATGACAGAAATCCACCATGTTGTTAAAGTAGAACTTTGACTTTGCACTCAGTAGAGATTCACGCCAGATGAGTCTATAACGACCACTGCTGAAAGGTTTGATTGGAAGAATACAGCCCACATTGGCCCCCTTGAGCATGCACCATAATTGGATACAAAATATTTAGGAATTTGCTGCAGTAGAAAGAGAGATGAGCCATTGACAGACTCACTCACACAATGAAATCATGACCCTTCTGGCAGAGATCAATACCGTGAATGAAAATAGATGAATTTCATAGTTCTCACTTGTCGAGGTCTTCTCGAGCCACAGCCATGTGATACGCCGTCTCCAGCGTCAGGACGCCCTGGAAGAGCTGCAGAGCCAGCGCCATGTTGGTTTCCACGTTTTCGATGGCGTAGAGAGACGAGCAGACGCAGTCGGACGCCGCCTCATGGAGGTTGGTGGAGGTTTCATCCCTCTGCTGTGGAAGCAGAACACTGATGTCATGTGTGTGTCTGTTTCATACATCCTTTAAATGATGCACGATGATCCGATAACGACAAGAAGCAGGCGGGTTTAAACCTCACCAGGACTTGGAAGAGGACCATGAGCAGCTGGTTACTGGCCATGAAGTTACTGTCCAGGACTCCCAAGTTGAACCAGCTCCCTAAACAGCGAAAGACCTTGATGAGCATCTTCTCGTCGTTTCCCGCCTTCTCCACGCACGACGTCTGAAAGAGAGGAAGAACAACAGAGTCTGAGATGAGGCTCGTCTTCTTGTCTGAAAGGTTTCAGGAATGTTTGGTTGGTTTTAATACTGTGGCAACTGTGTCTCAGTGGTTAGCAAGTCTGTCTTTCAATCAGAGGGTTGGTGGTTCGATCCCAGGCTCCGGTAGTCCATGTTGTTGTGTCCTTGAGCAAGACACTTAATCCTCATTGCTCACCGTTGCTGTGTCTACGGTCTACTGTATATCATGTAAGTCGCTTTGGATAAAGGCGTCAGCTAAATGAAATGTAATGTAAATTAAGTCCAACAAAACCTTATTATATGAGCAAAACGTAAATGGTTTTGCCATAATTGTCCCAAAACAGCCTCCATCCACACACAACCGGCGCTGGGGGCGACTGTGGCTCAGTGGGGAGCAGGGTCGTCCTTCAATCAGAGGATCGGCGGTTCGATCTCCGGCTCCGCTAGGCCATGTCGATGTGTCGTTGGGCAAGACACTCAACCCCAAAATGCCTGTGTGCCTACGTTGTGTGAATGGGTGTATGACTGTTAACTACTCCTGATGGGCAAGTGGAACCATAACCTATTCACTTATTGCTGTGAAAACATATCCTTTAATTATCCAGTTTATTACATTTTCAACCATCTTCTGAATATTTTAGAATACACATATAAACATAATAAAAGTAAGCAGTAAGTTTCCTTCGCTCTGCTATCATCACATGAGTGGATCAGGTGTCAAGTCCTCAAGCATGAAGACATAACTGGAGACCAAATATGAAGTGGATCACATGACTCTCAGAGAGACAATAACAAAGAGTGTATATATTTAAGAAGCTGAGAAACTAACCAGCACAGTGACAACGGTGCTGGAGTAATATGCCAGATCCTCGATGATCTCTGTGCGACGGTTGGCTCCGATTCGTAGAGATCGACTGTGAACTTCCTCCGGCAGCACGGTGAGAATCTCTATGAGGAAGGGCATCGAGCTGATGTCATTGTTGTACCTGAGACAGGGGGGGGGCATGGATAGGTGAGTCAGAGAGGACAACAGCATCTGAATATGGTTTTATACTCACTCACAAAGTTGGAAAAGAGATTCTGAATCTGAGGTAAATGTCTCACAGGTTAGAGGTAAACGCCCTACAGGTGTGAATGTTAGAGGTAAACGTCCCACAGGTGTGAAAGTTAGAGGTAAACGTCCTACAGGTGTGAAAGTTAGAGGTAAACGCCCCACAGGTGTGAAAGTTAGAGGTAAATGTCCTACAGGTGTGAAAGTTAGAGGTAAACGTCCTACAGGTGTGAAAGTTAGAGGTAAACGTCCAACAGGTGTGAAAGTTAGAGGTAAACGTCCTACAGGTGTGAAAGTTAGAGGTAAACGTCCTACAGGTGTGAAAGTTAGAGGTAAACGCCCCACAGGTGTGAAAGTTAGAGGTAAATGTCCTACAGGTGTGAAAGTTAGAGGTAAACGTCCTACAGGTGTGAAAGTTAGAGGTAAACGTCCTACAGGTGTGAAAGTTAGAGGTAAACGCCCCACAGGTGTGAAAGTTAGAGGTAAATGTCCTACAGGTGTGAAAGTTAGAGGTAAACGTCCTACAGGTGTGAAAGTTAGAGGTAAACGTCCTACAGGTGTGAAAGTTAGAGGTAAACGTCCTACAGGTGTGAAAGTTAGAGGCAACCGTCCTACAGGTGTGAAGGTTAGAGGTAAACGTCCCACAGGTGTGAAAGTTAGAGGTAAACGTCCTACAGGTGTGAAAGTTAGAGGTAAACGTCCTACAGGTGTGAAAGTTAGAGGTAAACGTCCAACAGGTGTGAAAGTTAGAGGTAAACATCCCACAGGTGTGAAAGTTAGAGGTAAACATCCCACAGGTGTGAAAGTTAGAGGTAAATGTCCCACAGGTGTGAAAGTTAGAGGTAAACATCCCACAGGTGTGAAAGTTAGAGGTAAACATCCCACAGGTGTGAAAGTTAGAGGTAAATGTCCCACAGGTGTGAAAGTTAGAGGTAAACATCCCACAGGTGTGAAGGTTAGAGGTAAATGTCCCACAGGTGTGAAAGTTAGAGGTAAACGTCCCACGGGTGTGAAAGACGTCTATGACCAAAGATATTTTATCCGTCAAACGACAATGAATTGAACATTTGAGTGTGTGTTTTTGGAACCAAACAAAGTCAGTTATTGATCCGTTGGACATCTTTGTAGCTTCTCTGCTTTCAACTTTCTTACTTTTCTATGAGCGTGTGAACACATCCTTTCCACGAGGCCATCTGTAGAGCGAGATCTGCAATGGCTAAAGCCAGCTGAGAAAAAAAGAGATGTACAAAAACAAGATCAAAATAAATTTAAGAACTCTTTTATTTACTGTATATATACAGCCAGACTTCCTGTTCAGTTTGATGAAGCCTTGTTATATTCAGTTTCACGGTTTAGTTCCTGGTTTGATTCTGTTGCAAGAGTCCGGACTTCCTCCACACTTTAGAAAGCAAAAGCTGATGCAGGCTATGTGTCGAGCGAATTAGAACATACTTCCAGCTGCTAGAGCTGAGCAATAATCCAACATGTTATTTATGTCTTTCCATCAAACCATATCGGGATGAAATCATACATTGAGATATTGTGACACAATTATGTTGTTGAAATTGATAAGCAGTAGATACTTGTTGAAATTGACTAACAATACATACTAGTTGAAATTGATGAGAATTCTGCTTTTGCATTAATGCACATTACTAACTTTGCTCGTTCTCCGGAGTCTTTGTGCTTTCTCTCCTCACAGGTTTACACGGATCCTGGTTTTATCTGGACCCTGGTTCCTGCCCAACATGTAGTGCCATTATCATTATTATTGAATTAGTTTAGCTGTAAGGCTGTCAGCTTTGTATAAAGTTTAGTTTAGTTTAGTTGTAAGGCTGTCAGCTTTGTATAAAGTCTAGTTTAGCTGTCAGCGTTGTATAAAGTTTAGTTTAGTTTAGTTGTAAGGCTGTCAGCTTTGTATAAAGTTTAGTTTAGCTGTAAGGCTGTCAGCTTTGAAATAATAGCAAATATATCAAACAAGTAGGGCTGCAGCTATGGATTATTGTATGAATCAATTATTCTACAGAATATTATTCCAACAAAAAAAAACATCTACAAATTGCATACAATAATCTCATCTGTCAAAACTAAACACACTAAGTGCCATTTTACATTCTGGGTGTCAACACAGAAAAAAGCTAAGTGCTAACTGCTAACAGTTTACTGCTAACAGCTAACTTTACTTGATGTCATATCGTCCAAAGGTGCCCAGCAGGACGGTGTCCGTCCCTGCACCTGTACTACCGTCTGTTCCGAATAAAAGAAAAACGGACCCTGAAGGTCTCACTGTTACAGCCCGTCAGCAGGTGAGACGTGTTACCTGTGTGACGATGATGGGTGACAGGTCTTTGAGGTTCTGGATGTGGGTCAGTAGCGATTCTCGCAATGCATTGTGGGTCTCAGGTGGAAGCTCAAAGAAAGATGTCTGGATCTTCATCTTCATCGTCTGAGCAGCAAAATAACACGACTCAACGTCCTGTTTGAGCTGCAGAAGCTGGTCTGAGATCTCCCACGCATACATCTGTAGGACAGGAAGTGATGTCATTACACCAGCTCACAGCAAACCTTGTTATTATTATAATTTATTCCTTTCATTATATTTCTCAGCATCATATTTTTTCTCAACTGGAGTGCAGCAGGTTGACAAGTGAGACCCTTACCCCAGACCGGGTTGACCAGGTAGACCCTAACCTAGGTCTTTTTTACATTACATTTCATTTAGCTGAGGCTTTTAAGTGTCTTGCTCAAGGACACATCGACATGGACTAGCGGATGACGGGGATCGAACCACCGATCGAACCACCGATCCTCTGATTGAGAGACAGACCTGCTAACCACCAAGTCACAGTCGCCTAGGTATTTCAGAACCCTTAGATCAGAGCATATACCCATGTGACGGAAGTTATCCGTGGGACGAGGGTTAGAACCCTGAGATCAGCGCACAGTACACGTGTGTGAAGGGGGTTCAACACGTGTGACGGGGGTATCCAGTGAGACGGGGTTACTCGTGAGACCAGGGTTTGCCGTGACCTGCTGAACCAGATCCACCAGACTGCCGCTGATAGCAACAACTACCCCCCAGACAGGCTGAACCAGATCCACCAGACAGGAGAAATGAGTGAGAAGCTCAGAAACATGAAGTCCTGGTGTCTCAGCCACGCCCTTAAACAGTCTAGTGAGAACCACTTCCCAAACACAAAGTAACAGCAACATCAGCAGCTGATCATTATTCTGAATCTGAACCCACGTGACGTGTGAATCTCCGATATTTTACCCTTCCGGGTCTCACCTGCTTGTTTCAATCCTCCTGCAGGTAATACACACGTAACCTGGTTAATAGTTCACTTTGAGACTCTCCTGCTCGTGAACCTCAGTGAGACCAGAGTACGCGCCCACTAACTTCACCTGTTTCAGACATTTGATCAACTTTAGTGACATCAGCCAGCTAGCATGCTAGCAGAGCTAGCTGGGCCTGCTGGATTCTTCCGAGACCAAACCCCTAACCCTTCGTCCGGAACCTGGTTTTAATAATCTAGACCTGAACCCAGCGCGTCCACGTTGCCGGTCTGATCCCCTAACCCGCCCATTAAGCGGATAGCTCATGGAGGAGCACACAGAGTGTTGTGGTCCATTCATTTAGCTAGCTTAGCTATGATGCTAACGAGACCTGCGGCTCTTCTGAGCCTGCGCAGTTCAGCTAACCTGTCCTTTATTAAACATGTACCTTTAGAAAACCCGGTCCAACCAAACCCGGTTAGATTATCCTCAGAACCCCCCGCCGCCCCCCCACCACACACACACACACACACACACACACACACACACACACACACCCGGTGCCCTGGTCCGGTCGGTCTCCGGCCTCTCCCATTTTCTTACCGATCTCTGGAGCTCCCCGAGCCACACGGAGGCTCGCTCCTTCCCGGCCGGGTCCGGGTCGTGGTACAGGGCCTGGACCGCCTGGTAGACCAGGGCCAGGTTCGGCTTGCCCCCTTCCATAGCTCACGTCAGAAGCAGGGATGAGATAAGGCAGAAAGTTAACGAACACGGCGGATCTCTACGAGTCCTACACGGTCTGTGTGTCGACCGCCATCTCGCACAGGCTTCCCGCGTGCAACCGCGATCCCCTCCCGACAGGAAACACAGGCACAAACAATAGTTCCGCTCTGTGACTACGGAGCTTCTTACAGAACCCATCAGAAGAAACGCCGTTTACTCATGAGTTATAATAAACTGATGTAGACTGACATAACAATGTGGTCCAGAGATCTGGTCTTCAGTAAAATTCAGTTTGTATAAATTCATCCGAATACATTATTATTATTACAACATGAAAACAACTTGGTTCATCGTGGAAATGTGTTGGTCTTCATCAATGAGTAGGGTGCTCAGGTGTGATCACATGACTTAAGGTGCTGATGAAAGCTCCCTGGATGAAAGCCATTAAAATTACTCAGTTGTCTCGTACAGCGTTGGCCAACCTGAGGGTCGAGGCCCCTCAAAGGGCTCAGAGAGAAATCTGAAGGGCGACTCTTATGAGTGATGAAGCAGTGATGAAGCAGTGATGAAGCAGTGATGAAGCAGTGATGAAGCAGTGATGAAGCAGTGATGAAGGAGTGATGAAGGAGTGATGAAGGAGTGGAGGAGTGATGAAGCAGTGAAGCAGTGATTTTCATTTCAACTTTATTTGATGTGGACATCACAGCGAGTTGTAACATACAATTATGCACAACAACTAGATGCACTGTGTTTTGTGTTTGTGGCGAAACGCTAATTTGCAACACCTGTCCACAGGAGGCTTTTTTAAAGGAAAGAAATAAATACAATAAAATAGAAAAAAAGAAAAAAAAGAAAAAACAGAGCATGAAGATACATTAATAAATGCACGTATAGATACATGCACACAGTACCAGTGCATCTCCAGGATTAGAATCATGCTGCTTCTCTTTTAACCATGTGTTCCATTTTTTATTCAGTCGGTAGACAGTTCCATAGTTTGGCTCCTTGTACAGAGAAGACTGATTGTCCAAATGTGGTCTTGCGCATAGCAATACGACAGTTGCCGTTCACTGAGGCCCGTGTATTCACTCTGCTGGTGTGCTGGTGTCTTGTGACAAATTCATTGAGCGATGAAGGAGCATGACTATGTAGACATTTAAAAATAAGCTTCAAGCTTGAATAGTTTATAAAGCTTTCAAAGCTGAACATATTATATTTCTGTCATGTTTTGTCATTGCTGATGGCATGTGAAGGTGGGTTGTACAGAAGAACAACATTGAAATTCATCTGGAAAGAGCAATATTTAGTCCCAGGCATTCAAGATTACAATCCAGCTGTATTTCTGTACACCTAAAATTCTCTCTAATATATATCATAACTCCTCCTCCTCTCCCTATTTGTCTGTCTTTCCGAAAGCAAATGTATCCTGGAATATTTATTAAATTTGATGGTATGTTATGGTTAAGCTCTCAGAAAGACATAAAAAGTCCAGGTTAGAGTCAATGAGCAGATTTTGTATTTGATCAATTTTGGGTAGTATGCTTCGGATATTTAAGTGACCACCAAGTATGCCTTTAGGTTTAGGATGAAGGAGTGATGAAGCAGTGAAGGAGTGGAGGGTTGTAAAAGGAGGCAGAGATGAATGTCCTCAGATTAGAACCAGTTGGAGCTGCAAAGTCTTTTGTGTCTAATCTTATGATCTGACGATGTTTTGTGGATCTTCCGGATTGAGGAGGATCACCTGCTCATCCGGATTAAAATACCACAGACTGAAAACAAAAAGGTACTTATTGGATTTTTCTCTGCAGACCACCTGCTGCTGCTTGCTGACTATGTCCCTGTACTTCATGAAACACTGCACTTTCATACAGTTTAGTGTTTTATCTTAATATATATATATATATATATACATATATATATATATAATAAATATTATATACTCACAAAAAACACTGAATATAACTGTATGAATATGAAATAGAATATAAATATAATCCTGTAGATTTCCCCAATGACAAATAAAGGAATATCTTTTTTTAAAAGTAACAGAATGATACTAGAGACTAGCAGTGTAGACTTTACTGTGTTATTGGGATTACAAAGGTGAAGTAATGAGTAATTGTTTAATTGTTTAATGAAATGGTTAATTGAAGCAGACGGTGGTTAAACTGTTTGATCTGTGAACAAGCTATTGATAAAAGGTTTACAGTCATGTGACGATCGGATCAATCAGAGCTCACTATAAACTACATCCAATACTTTTAAATGTATTCATGTCTCTTCTAAACTGGAGTATTTTAATATTTCTCTCACAGCCTCGTTAAAAAAAAACAAAGCCCAAACTACGACCTTCAGAGACCTTCAGAGCCTTCCAAGATTTTCAGAGACCTTTATAGCCTTCAGAGATCTTCAGAGCCTTCAGAGACCTTCAGAGCCTTCAGCGACCTTTAAAGACCTTCAGAGACATTCAGAGCATTCAGATACCTTCAGACCCTTCAGAGACCTTCAGAGCATCTCCACTATATATCGATGATTAAGACTTTAAGAACAGTTATTGCAGAAAGATGCAATTGTTGCAAAATAATATCCAAATATTAGGGATGCACCGATACCGATACCGGTATCGGTATCGGTGGTCGATACTGCGTTAAATACTCGTACTCGCATCGGTTTCAATGGCCGATACCAAGAACCGATACTCACTCAACAGTATTTCACTACAACAAACTGGTCGCGCTTTGTGGAGAAGCAACCCCGTGGCGGAGCCGGAGACACTCTTCTCTGTCTCAACTGTCTCAACAGTCTCAACTTCTGAGCAGCCAATCACGCTATCCAAGTTGTTTTGCCGTCCAATCAGATGGCCAGTTTGTCTCAACAGCAGAATCTGGAGCCGCCATCTTGGATCCTCGCTACGCAGCGCTCACTTCTTTCAATAGACAGGAGAAAAGTGAGACGCGAGTACAATACAAGACTTTATCGATATTGTGCTTATTAACCGGTGTTGCATACGTGTGTATGACATATTAGTGCTCATATTAGTGCTCTTGTTAGTGGCTGACAGCCCCGGAGTTACTTGTAATCAGTCCGTCCCAACGCGACGCAAATGTTTCGCGCGACCAGATTACATGTAAAGTCTATGCACAGACGCGTGTGGTTGCGACAGACGCAAATTTACGCCGGCGGCACGTTAGACGCGAGAGTTGAAATTTTCCATATTTAATACATCTATAATTGAGAAGCTCTGCGCGTCATCACCGCCGTCCTGCCGGTTTGAATCAAACTGTTGCTGATCCACCTGAAGTAGCGCTGGCAGCGGCCTCATTCAGACGCTGTTGTGCGGCTACGGATGATATTATTGTAGCCGAGTGTCTGTTGTGTGTCTATATTTGTAATTATAATAAAATGAAAACACGCTGCAGGGTAGCTTGAACCACTTTTTTATCTCCTTCACACACGTATATCCCACAATTCCACTCTTTTCCTTTCCGTTTCTCCCTCCACAATAAAAGCACCGGAAACATAACTTGGAACACAGCTTCCTATATAATTGCTCGATCCCTAATATTATCGCTTACATTATGAACCCGGACACGGGGGCGTTTTATGGTCCGACATTAGAGGGACTTCCACAAGAAGTTTAAAGCTTGGGATAGCCTTCTGTTAATTTTGTACTATAGGCTTGACATAATCTGCAGAGGATAAAATAAAATCTGCCTCCAAATTAATTGCACTTTCATGGAGACCAAATCTAAGAAGTATCGGTATCGGTACTCGGTATCGGCAAGTACACAAATAAAAATATCGGTATCGTATCGGTTTGTGAAAAATGGTATCGTTGAATCCCTACCAAATATCAAACGTTCTCGATCCCAAACATGTCTTTTTTCACCATTATTCTCAATTGATGAGAGGTAAGAAATGTTAAATCAGTGTAAGCAAGGCATAATAGAGCATAATGTTCATCACATACTTTCACCAGAATCAGAATCAGAACCATGCCATGTTTGTTTTCACATTCAAGGAATTTGTCCTGGTGGAAGGTGCATAACATTTAACATTTAACAGTAAACAGAGTGCAATACATGGGAATTAATGAATGGATGAATGAATATTTACAATTGAACAATAGAATATAAAAATAAGATAAAGTGCATGGAATGTAAGTGTTGTGTTAAAGTGTCGGGTGTATTTAAATATAAGGCATGGGGGTGTGTGCAAGGGGGTGTCCAGTGGGAAATTGTCTGGGGGTGACAGAGTCAGTCAAGTCAGTGGGGGACCCGAGCTCTGTTGATAACCATAATGTTCCACGCCCTTCCTGCACAATCCATTTCAATAAATGCTTTATTATTATTATCTAATGTATGACTAGAACTACGAGATTCCCAGTACATTTGTCTTCAGGTTCTGCTGCCCCCTAACACAGACTCAATGGGTCAATGTGGGTCTCAGGGTTCATGAAAATGTAGTTCTTGAGCGTTTGAACTGATGGTCTGCATCTTGTACGTATCAGGCAACATGTCTTTAACATGCTGCCGTTGATATCCGCCTCATTTGACGGTAAACAAGATTAAATGTGACGATAGTTAATCCTAAAATGTGACTTTAGGGAAAGTAAAGCAGCTCTTCAGAGTAAATCTGTAGTGTAAGTGGTTTATGAGAGTATATAAGGAGGCTGTAGCCATCAGGCAGAAAGCACAGTGATGATGGGTAAACACTTCCACTTGTATGAGAACATCTCTAATGTGAGTCCCTTTGAGGGGCCGCAGTACTACCTGGCCCCCCATTGGGCTTTCCACCTGCAGACCATCTTCATGGGTTTTGTCCTTTTCGCTGGAGCACCTGGGCGACTGTGGCTCAGTGGTTAGCAAGTCGGTCTTTCAATCAGAGGGTCAGTGGTTCGATCCCCGGCTCTGGCAGTCCATGTCGTTGTGTCCTTGAGCAAGACACTTAACCCTCATTGCTCACCGTTGCTGTGTCTACAGTCTACTGTATAGCATGTAAGTCGCTTTGGATAAAAGCGTCAGCTAAATGAAATGTAATGTAATAATGTAAAAGCACCTCTCAACTTTATTGTTCTCTTCGTCATGCTCAAATACAAGAAACTCCAAGTCCCACTCAACTACATCCTCGTCAACGTGTCCTTGGCAGGACTCATCTTCGTCGTCTTCTCTGTCAGTCAGGTGTTTGTTGCCACCATGAAGGGTTACTACTTTCTGGGTCACACCATGTGTGCCATGGAGGCTGCCATGGGATCGATAGCAGGTAAAAGAACCGGTGATCTGTGTGCTGCTTTTATATGATGTCAACAGCAGGTAGACGAAGGAAACTACAGACGTTATGTGTTCTTTTGAGTCTGGGATTGTCTCACAATCAAAATAAGAGTTTAATTTAATGTCAGCAGAAAAAAACCACTACAGACAATTTTTAGTACAACTACTGATTCTGTAGATTACATTGTTATTGTATTATTTTATTTGTACTTTTATCTTTTCATAATTAAGATACATTTCCTTTCCCCTTTGACCTCTGCAGGACTTGTGACCTCCTGGTCTTTGGCTGTCTTGTCTGTCGAGAGATATCTGATCATCTGTAAACCGTTTGGGGCCTTTAAGTTCAGCAGTAACCATGCTTTGGCTGCTGTTACCTTCACCTGGCTCATGGGAATCGGTTGTGCCATCCCACCTTTCTTTGGCTGGAGCAGGTGAGTAACACACCTGTGTGAGGTTCTCAGAGTCTGGTGGTTTATACAGACTTCATCTGACCTTTTAAACATAACCCATCTTGTTGTCAGGTACATCCCTGAAGGTCTGGGCTGCTCCTGTGGACCTGACTGGTACACTCACAACGAGGAGTTCCACTGCTCCAGCTACACCAACTTCTTGATGGTGACATGCTTCATCATTCCGCTCAGCATCATCATCTTCTCCTATTCTCAGCTACTGGGTGCTTTGAGAGCTGTGAGTTGATGTCTGACAAACATGTTCCATAAACAGTCGATCCACCATATTTGAAGGTCCTGGGGCCTGTTGCACAAAAGTAGAATTAAGACATCCGGGATAAATGACTCAGCTGAGCTCAATGAAGCCAAAACATGTGCGTCCAGGCTTAATTGGTTGCACAAAGACCAAGCCAGGATGAGCAGACACGGATTCATTAAGCCAGGTGAAACCAATCCTGGATAGGTGCGCGCTCACGGCTCACTCAAATAGACCCCGCCACAGATCACAGATTAACTGATTTACCATGGCAACTAGAGCCGCGTACTTTTCCCCGTCGGAAGCACAAATCCTCATGGAGGCATACGAGGAGGTAAAAGATATAATTAAGAAGAAAGGCAACACCGCCACAGTGATAAAGCAAAGAGAAAAAGCGTGGCAAAGTATTGCAGACCGCCTGAATGCGTAAGTAGTGCACAATTACACACTCACCGTTCCGCTGAAACATCATTACATTACATTTCATTTAGCTGACGCTTTTATCCAAAGCGACTTACATGATATACAGTAGACCGTGGACACAGCAACGGTGAGCAATGAGGGTTAAGTGTCTTGCTCAAGGACACAACGACGCAGACTGCCGGAGCCGGGGATCGAACCACCGACCTTCTGATTGAAAGACCGACTTGCTAACCACTGAGCCACAGTCGCCCCTAATTCGCCACATCACAATTACAATTCAAATATTTAATTCACATCTCCAAAAATGCAGTTGTACTGTAATTATGAAACGGTTAAATTTTTAATTGAAATGCACTGCAGATATGAGTGAAATTGTGTAAAGTAACTCCATCACACTGTAAAAAGCTATGATAAATTATTATTAAAGCCTTACATTATTATTTAACGTTACTACGCTCAGTACGGTTTAATCTTAGCCGTTGTACTCTGCTTCTTATGTTGTCCACCGTTTTTTTGTGTTTCTCCTGCTTTCATTAATGTAAAGCTGCTTTGACAGAATGAAACAATTGTGAAAAGTGCTATATAAATAAAATTTAATTGAATAAATAGATGAGCTATAATAATAATCACTTTAATTTATATAGCGCCTTTCAAAGGACCCAAGGTCGGTTGCTCACTGCACTGCAAAAATGTCTTTCTTACTTAGTATTTTTGTCTTGTTTTCAGTTAAAAAAAAATATCTAAAAAAAATCTTAAATATTTTCTTGAGCAAAATTACCTAGGAAAATAAGCAAAAAAATCTGCCAGTGAAACGAGAACTTTTCTAAAATTAAGTGTTTATGGAAAAAGTAAACTTATTTCCAGAGAATTTTTATTATATTGACAGATTTTTTATTTGTTTGCTTGTTTTAAGCACACATTTACTTAAAGTTTATATTTTTGTCTAAACTATACTTATTTTGCCAGGTCATTTAGCAAATCAAGAAAATACATCTTTATTTAAGTTTTTTTTTTTGATATTTTTACTGAAAACAAGACAAAAATACCAAGTAATTCTTTGCAGTGTGACTCCATTAAATGTGTGTGTGTGTGTGTGTGTGTGTGTGTGTGTGTGTGTGTGTGTGTGTGTGTGTGTGTGTGTGTGTGTGTGTGTGTGTGTGTGTGTGTGTGTGTGTGTAGATTAAACATGAACGGGCCAAAACGGACATGGCAGCAGGTCAAAATCAAATACAAGAACATTCTGCAGAATGGTATGGTCCCTGACTAATATTTAACAAAGCACAAGCATATATTGTACCCAGAAGGTGCCTGCTCACACATTGTCTGTACTGTTTTAGCAGTGAAAAAGAATACCCACAGACAAGGCACGGGTGGTGGGTCACCAAAGGCTGACCTTACCCCAGCAGAGGACATGGCCTTGGAGCTAAATAAAGGCAGGCCCGTCTTAGAGGGGATCCCTGGGGGGAAAGAGACGAGCATAGGTTCCTCCCAAGATGCCACCCGCTTCATTCAAGGTATGTCCTTCCATCTCTACATGGGATACAACCACATTCATATTGAATCAATTTGGACTGTCTGACTTTGGTTTACCTATTGCCTTGCAGTGTCTGGCAGCACTGTGTTCCTGTTAGAGCCACCAGCACAAGCACCAGACGATGCTGATCCAGTGAGTACTCCATCAAAGGCATACTGTAGGCCTGGCATGTCTTGTCTACTAGCTTCAATATGAATCCCATTAAATGTGATAGGGTGAAGGCCCCAGTGCAGCAGCAACAGCACATGATGGAGACGATGATGAGGAGGAGACCATCTCTCTGGATTCCAGAAGGCATGAGGTATCATGTTAAGACTGTGAAAGTACTATTTACTCTACAATGGTGAGGAGTCCTCATCAAAATCAAAAAATCTAATTTCTTTTACAGGACCCAGATGCTATACAGTGGGAAAACCAGCCTGGCAACATAGTGCGTATTAATAAAAGGACACCACATCCTGCCAAATTCCAGCTGCGCTAATTGTATTGTGTTCACAGAGCTCGCAAGCTATCAGAAAGTTGTATGGCAACCACCTCCGGCGCCAAATAGAACTGGCAGACATAGACATTCAGTACAAGAAGAAAAAGATGGAACATCTTGCACTGGAGTCCGAAATAAAAAAGAGGACAATTAGGAAACTGGACCTTGAAATAAAAAAACTTGAGAGGGAGGTGAGATATGCCTTCAATGTACACTGTATGCTAACTGTAACACAAATGTATTAATCATTATTTTTCTTTCCTCCCCCAGCTCCAAGAAGATGACACAGCTCAAAATAAAAATGAGGTATATTCTCGTAAAGTCAAGTGAGCCATGACATATGAGCTCTTATTGTGAGCACACAGGACGGTGGCATCTTTCTAAGGTTTTTTTTATTTTCCCAGCAATCAGTACAACCAAGTCATCGTTATAAGGCATCGCCCTCTTTTGCCCACCCCCCCAGCACCAGGTGTGGCCACTAGCCTATATGAAGGCCCAAAATTGTGTGTTCCTTTCTGCTCTGACAATGGCATGCCCATTCGTGCGAGATGTGGTGGATGAAGAAGCACTTGTGCTGAGGAGAGCCTTCAGGCGAGAAAGGGTCTTCAGGGACCGGTTGGACCCACTGGCCTTCCCTGATGACCATCTATATGAAAGATACAGGTTTTCTGCAGATGGCATCAGGTATCTATGCAGACTACTGGGTCCCAGGATTAAGCACCGCACTGCACGGAGCCATGCACTGAGTGTGGAGCAAATGGTTTGTGTGGCCTTGCGCTTTTTTGCTAGTGGAGCCTTCCTGTACTCAGTGGGGGATGCAGAACAGCTGAACAAGGCCACAATTTGCCGCACAATAAGGAGTGTGTGTCTGGCTATCAAAGCATTAGCAGATGTCTTCATCTCTTTCCCTGGCCACAGAAGACTCTGTGACATCAAAGAGGAGTTCTATAGGATTGCAGTTAAGAGGATCTACAAATTACAGGACAACTGTTAACACATAGTAGGATACTCATTACTTTGTGTGACAGGTTTCCCCAATGTCATTGGTGCAGTGGACTGCACACACATAAGGATAAAAGCCCCCTCAGGTGCCCATGAGGCCCATTTTGTGAATAGGAAATCCTTTCACAGCATTAATGTTCAGGTGAACATAACTTTTTGATATTGTCCATTGACGAACACTCTGCATTGCCATTGATGTGCATTGATTGGTGT
>CM042237.1:0-7500 GCA_023566465.1 Cottus gobio
CTAACCCTAACCCTAACCTAACCCTAACCCTAACCCTAACCCTAACCCTAACCCTAACCCTAACCCTAACCCTAACCCTAACCCTAACCCTAACCCTAACCCTAACCCTAACCCTAACCCTAACCCTAACCCTAACCCTAACCCTAACCCTAACCCTAACCCTAACCCTAACCCTAACCCTAACCCTAACCCTAACCCTAACCCTAACCCTAACCCTAACCCTAACCCTAACCCCTAACCCTAACCCAACCTAACCCTAACCCTAACCCTAACCCTAACCCTAACCCTAACCCTAACCCTAACCCTAACCCTAACCCTAACCCTAACCCTAACCCTAACCCTAACCCTAACCCTAACCCTAACCCTAACCCTAACCCTAACCCTAACCCTAACCCCTAACCCTAACCCTAACCCTAACCCTAACCCTAACCCTAACCCTAACCCTAACCCTAACCCTAACCCTAACCCTAACCCTAACCCTAACCCTAACCCTAACCCTAACCCTAACCCTAACCCTAACCCTAACCCTAACCCTAACCCTAACCCTAACCCTAACCCTAACCCTAACCCTAACCCTAACCCTAACCCTAACCCTAACCCTAACCCTAACCCTAACCCTAACCCTAACCCTAACCCTCCCAACCCTAACCCTAACCCTAACCCTAACCCTAACCCTAACCCTAACCCTAACCCTAACCCTAACCCTAACCCTAACCCTAACCCTAACCCTAACCCTAACCCTAACCCTAACCCTAACCCTAACCCTAACCCTAACCCTAACCCTAACCCTAACCCCTAACCCTAACCCTAACCCTAACCCTAACCCTAACCCTAACCCTAACCCTAACCCTAACCCTAACCCTAACCCTAACCCTAACCCTAACCCTAACCCTAACCCTAACCCTAACCCTAACCCTAACCCTAACCCTAACCCTAACCCTAACCCTAACCCTAACCTAACCCTAACCCTAACCCTAACCCTAACCCTAACCCTAACCCTAACCCTAACCCTAACCCTACCAACCCTAACCCTAACCCTAACCCTAACCCTAACCCTAACCCTAACCCTAACCCTAACCCTAACCCTACCCTAACCCTAACCCTAACCCTAACCCTAACCCTAACCCTAACCCTAACCCTAACCCTAACCCTAACCCTAACCCTAACCCTAACCCTAACCCTAACCCTAACCCTAACCCTAACCCTAACCCTAACCCTAACCCTAACCCTAACCCTAACCCTAACCCTAACCCTAACCCTAACCCTAACCCTAACCCTAACCCTAACCCTAACCCTAACCCTAACCCTAACCCTAACCCTAACCCTAACCCTAACCCTAACCCTAACCCTAACCCTAACCCTAACCCTAACCCTAACCCTAACCCTAACCCTAACCCTAACCCTAACCCTAACCCTAACCCTAACCCTAACCCTAACCCTAACCCTAACCCTAACCCTAACCCTAACCCTAACCCTAACCCTAACCCTAACCCTAACCCTAACCCTAACCCTAACCCTAACCCTAACCCTAACCCTAACCCTAACCCTAACCCTAACCCTAACCCTAACCCTAACCCTAACCCTAACCCTAACCCTAACCCTAACCCTAACCCTAACCCTAACCCTAACCCTAACCCTAACCCTAACCCTAACCCTAACCCTAACCCTAACCCTAACCCTAACCCTAACCCTAACCCTAACCCTAACCCTAACCCTAACCCTAACCCTAACCCTAACCCTAACCCTAACCCTAACCCTAACCCTAACCCTAACCCTAACCCTAACCCTAACCCTAACCCTAACCCTAACCCTAACCCTAACCCTAACCCTAACCCTAACCCTAACCCTAACCCTAACCCTAACCCTAACCCTAACCCTAACCCTAACCCTAACCCTAACCCTAACCCTAACCCTAACCCTAACCCTAACCCTAACCCTAACCCTAACCCTAACCCTAACCCTAACCCTAACCCTAACCCTAACCCTAACCCTAACCCTAACCCTAACCCTAACCCTAACCCTAACCCTAACCCTAACCCTAACCCTAACCCTAACCCTAACCCTAACCCTAACCCTAACCCTAACCCTAACCCTAACCCTAACCCTAACCCTAACCCTAACCCTAACCCTAACCCTAACCCTAACCCTAACCCTAACCCTAACCCTAACCCTAACCCTAACCCTAACCCTAACCCTAACCCTAACCCTAACCCTAACCCTAACCCTAACCCTAACCCTAACCCTAACCCTAACCCTAACCCTAACCCTAACCCTAACCCTAACCCTAACCCTAACCCTAACCCTAACCCTAACCCTAACCCTAACCCTAACCCTAACCCTAACCCTAACCCTAACCCTAACCCTAACCCTAACCCTAACCCTAACCCTAACCCTAACCCTAACCCTAACCCTAACCCTAACCCTAACCCTAACCCTAACCCTAACCCTAACCCTAACCCTAACCCTAACCCTAACCCTAACCCTAACCCTAACCCTAACCCTAACCCTAACCCTAACCCTAACCCTAACCCTAACCCTAACCCTAACCCTAACCCTAACCCTAACCCTAACCCTAACCCTAACCCTAACCCTAACCCTAACCCTAACCCTAACCCTAACCCTAACCCTAACCCTAACCCTAACCCTAACCCTAACCCTAACCCTAACCCTAACCCTAACCCTAACCCTAACCCTAACCCTAACCCTAACCCTAACCCTAACCCTAACCCTAACCCTAACCCTAACCCTAACCCTAACCCTAACCCTAACCCTAACCCTAACCCTAACCCTAACCCTAACCCTAACCCTAACCCTAACCCTAACCCTAACCCTAACCCTAACCCTAACCCTAACCCTAACCCTAACCCTAACCCTAACCCTAACCCTAACCCTAACCCTAACCCTAACCCTAACCCTAACCCTAACCCTAACCCTAACCCTAACCCTAACCCTAACCCTAACCCTAACCCTAACCCTAACCCTAACCCTAACCCTAACCCTAACCCTAACCCTAACCCTAACCCTAACCCTAACCCTAACCCTAACCCTAACCCTAACCCTAACCCTAACCCTAACCCTAACCCTAACCCTAACCCTAACCCTAACCCTAACCCTAACCCTAACCCTAACCCTAACCCTAACCCTAACCCTAACCCTAACCCTAACCCTAACCCTAACCCTAACCCTAACCCTAACCCTAACCCTAACCCTAACCCTAACCCTAACCCTAACCCTAACCCTAACCCTAACCCTAACCCTAACCCTAACCCTAACCCTAACCCTAACCCTAACCCTAACCCTAACCCTAACCCTAACCCTAACCCTAACCCTAACCCTAACCCTAACCCTAACCCTAACCCTAACCCTAACCCTAACCCTAACCCTAACCCTAACCCTAACCCTAACCCTAACCCTAACCCTAACCCTAACCCTAACCCTAACCCTAACCCTAACCCTAACCCTAACCCTAACCCTAACCCTAACCCTAACCCTAACCCTAACCCTAACCCTAACCCTAACCCTAACCCTAACCCTAACCCTAACCCTAACCCTAACCCTAACCCTAACCCTAACCCTAACCCTAACCCTAACCCTAACCCTAACCCTAACCCTAACCCTAACCCTAACCCTAACCCTAACCCTAACCCTAACCCTAACCCTAACCCTAACCCTAACCCTAACCCTAACCCTAACCCTAACCCTAACCCTAACCCTAACCCTAACCCTAACCCTAACCCTAACCCTAACCCTAACCCTAACCCTAACCCTAACCCTAACCCTAACCCTAACCCTAACCCTAACCCTAACCCTAACCCTAACCCTAACCCTAACCCTAACCCTAACCCTAACCCTAACCCTAACCCTAACCCTAACCCTAACCCTAACCCTAACCCTAACCCTAACCCTAACCCTAACCCTAACCCTAACCCTAACCCTAACCCTAACCCTAACCCTAACCCTAACCCTAACCCTAACCCTAACCCTAACCCTAACCCTAACCCTAACCCTAACCCTAACCCTAACCCTAACCCTAACCCTAACCCTAACCCTAACCCTAACCCTAACCCTAACCCTAACCCTAACCCTAACCCTAACCCTAACCCTAACCCTAACCCTAACCCTAACCCTAACCCTAACCCTAACCCTAACCCTAACCCTAACCCTAACCCTAACCCTAACCCTAACCCTAACCCTAACCCTAACCCTAACCCTAACCCTAACCCTAACCCTAACCCTAACCCTAACCCTAACCCTAACCCTAACCCTAACCCTAACCCTAACCCTAACCCTAACCCTAACCCTAACCCTAACCCTAACCCTAACCCTAACCCTAACCCTAACCCTAACCCTAACCCTAACCCTAACCCTAACCCTAACCCTAACCCTAACCCTAACCCTAACCCTAACCCTAACCCTAACCCTAACCCTAACCCTAACCCTAACCCTAACCCTAACCCTAACCCTAACCCTAACCCTAACCCTAACCCTAACCCTAACCCTAACCCTAACCCTAACCCTAACCCTAACCCTAACCCTAACCCTAACCCTAACCCTAACCCTAACCCTAACCCTAACCCTAACCCTAACCCTAACCCTAACCCTAACCCTAACCCTAACCCTAACCCTAACCCTAACCCTAACCCTAACCCTAACCCTAACCCTAACCCTAACCCTAACCCTAACCCTAACCCTAACCCTAACCCTAACCCTAACCCTAACCCTAACCCTAACCCTAACCCTAACCCTAACCCTAACCCTAACCCTAACCCTAACCCTAACCCTAACCCTAACCCTAACCCTAACCCTAACCCTAACCCTAACCCTAACCCTAACCCTAACCCTAACCCTAACCCTAACCCTAACCCTAACCCTAACCCTAACCCTAACCCTAACCCTAACCCTAACCCTAACCCTAACCCTAACCCTAACCCTAACCCTAACCCTAACCCTAACCCTAACCCTAACCCCTAACCCTAACCCTAACCCTAACCCTAACCCTAACCCTAACCCTAACCCTAACCCTAACCCTAACCCTAACCCTAACCCTAACCCTAACCCTAACCCTAACCCTAACCCTAACCCTGAGGTGTAGACCCGGGTCTCCTGAGCACCACAGTCCAAACCGCATCCTTCTAGGTGGTCCACAGCCTGTTCCAGACCTGATTTAGTGTTGAAACCACTCCGCAGGAGACATTGATTTAAAAACGCTTTGGTTGTACCACACCACTCTCGCCAGCAGATGGCAGCATCGCCTAAGGAATGAAATGAAAGCAAAGGACTCAGCTCCTCCAATGTATTTGAATACAAGTCAGGGAGTTCAGTTCAATTTAATTCATTTTAATTCAATTTGATTCAAGTTTATTCAATGTAATTCCTCACCACCAGGGGTCTAACCCGGCCCACAAGTACCCAGCATGCATGCACTGAGACATGCACGCACACACACACACACACACACACACACACACACACACACACACACACACACACACCCATGCACACACATACACACAATGACAGCCATATCAAGGAAAGCAGCTGGGGGCCCCAGACTTTGCTCAGGCGTGTAGCTCTGTAGGGCATATATACACCCCGAGTTTAAGCCACCTAGCCCCAACCGGGCCTCAGCTAGAGACGATCATCAAACACACAAATCAACAGGGGTCAATGACAGCCATATCAAGGAAAGCAGCTGGGGGCCCCAGACTTTGCTCAGGCGTGTAGCTCTGTAGGGCATATATACACCCCGAGTTTAAGCCACCTAGCCCCAACCGGGCCTCAGCTAGAGACGATCATCAAACACACAAATCAACAGGGGTCAATGACAGCCATATCAAGGAAAGCAGCTGGGGGCCCCAGACTTTGCTCAAACGTGAGGCCCTGTACAACAAACCCACACACCAAATTTCAGGTCTCTAGGACGAACACAAAGAAATCTACAGACGATCATCAAACGTTTCATCGGGTCATCACACCTTAACCTAACCCTAACCCTAACCCTAACCCTAACCCTAACCCTAACCCCTAACCCTAACCCTAACCCTAACCCTAACCCTAACCCTAACCCTAACCCAACCCTAACCCACCAACAGCAGGGGCCAATGACAGCTATATCAAGGAAAGCAGCTAGGGGCCCCAGACTTTGCTCAGGCGTGTAGCTCTGTAGGGCATATATACACCCCGAGTTTAAGCCACCTAGCCCCAACCGGGCCTCAGCTAGAGACGATCATCAAACACACAAATCAACAGGGGTCAATGACAGCCATATCAAGGAAAGCAGCTGGGGGCCCCAGACTTTGCTCAAACGTGAGGCCCTATACAACAAACCCACACACCAAATTTCAGGTCTCTAGGACGAACACAAAGAAATCTACAGACGATCATCAAACGTTTCATCGGGTCATAACCATTTAACCTAACCCTAACCCTAACCCTAACCCTAACCCTAACCCTAACCCCTAACCCTAACCCTAACCCTAACCCTAACCCTAACCCTAACCCACACCCAAATGGCTATGAAACCAGTCTTTTAATTCTATTTTAATACTTTAAAACAAGTTAGAGACCTGGATCCTTTTCTCAGCCCGAGAGGAGCACCTGAACATAGATGGCCTAAAGTTTGGGATCAGTAGCTGCACGTTAAGGCACCCAAAAACCGTCCAAAAGGTCAAATTGGCTCCAGATTCCCTCCTTTTTTCATATCCTTTGATCAATGTAAAAGTGTCCATAACTTCACAACGGCTTGTACAATGTATCCGAAATTTTGCACAGACGCTCTGTACAGGGCCCACAAGGAGGCCATGTGGTGAAATTTCCTCCAAAGCATTCACAAGAGTTAATTGGCTGTCTGAAATCAGGGAGCTGGGAAGGCTGTACGCTGTAACGGATCTGAGAGCACCTGCAGATCTTGTGCTGAACAAAGCTTTTTTTCTTCTAAACATGGCAGAGCTTAGCTCTCTTTTCCACCTTGTACCCACTCCCCAGTGGGGCCCAACCATGGCGGCCCTGACTCTGTAGCCCTCAGCATCTCTGCCTGAGAGGGTTTTGAAAAGCCCGAAAAAAGACCAATTAAGCCCCTTCAAAGGTTAATAACTCCTCAGGACAAGGTCAAAACTGCTCAATACTTGATGG
This sequence comes from Cottus gobio, assembly GCA_023566465.1. NCBI lineage: Eukaryota > Metazoa > Chordata > Actinopteri > Perciformes > Cottidae > Cottus > Cottus gobio. The sequence goes on from CM042237.1 coordinate 7,132, forward strand.
GAACATTGACCCGGTTGCCTTGAGTGATAATCATAAAGCACAATTCTGCAGACCCTTTAGAAAGCTAACTTCCGGTAGCAGCTAGCCAGTGAGCTCAAACCAACAGATCTTGCAAGAGGGTGCTCTGGTGGATCCCCCAATATAGTGCTGTGTCAAAAAGTCCTTTAAATGTGTTTTTATTGCACCCAGCAATAACCCTGTCTGCTGGATCTTTCAAAGTAGCACAATTGCATGTTTTACCAGTCTGCTCCACTAGTTGGTGCCAGAGTACCCTCATCACTGATCCACCTGACCAACACCAACAGCAGGGGCCAATGACAGCTATATCAAGGAAAGCAGCTAGGGGCCCCAGACTTTGCTCAGGCGTGT
>CM042237.1:10000-12500 GCA_023566465.1 Cottus gobio
GGTCTAACCCGGCCCACAAGTACCCAGCATGCATGCACTGAGACATGCACGCACACACACACACACACACACACACACACACACACACACACACACACACACACACCCATGCACACACATACACACAATGACAGCCATATCAAGGAAAGCAGCTGGGGGCCCCAGACTTTGCTCAGGCGTGTAGCTCTGTAGGGCATATATACACCCCGAGTTTAAGCCACCTAGCCCCAACCGGGCCTCAGCTAGAGACGATCATCAAACACACAAATCAACAGGGGTCAATGACAGCCATATCAAGGAAAGCAGCTGGGGGCCCCAGACTTTGCTCAGGCGTGTAGCTCTGTAGGGCATATATACACCCCGAGTTTAAGCCACCTAGCCCCAACCGGGCCTCAGCTAGAGACGATCATCAAACACACAAATCAACAGGGGTCAATGACAGCCATATCAAGGAAAGCAGCTGGGGGCCCCAGACTTTGCTCAAACGTGAGGCCCTGTACAACAAACCCACACACCAAATTTCAGGTCTCTAGGACGAACACAAAGAAATCTACAGACGATCATCAAACGTTTCATCGGGTCATCACACCTTAACCTAACCCTAACCCTAACCCTAACCCTAACCCTAACCCTAACCCTAACCCTAACCCTAACCACAACCAGTGGGGTACACGCCTAACCACAACCAGTGGAGTGCACACCTAACCACAACCTCAGTGTTTATATATTAAAAAAAAGAAACCTAATTGTGTTCATTATATATATATATATATATATATATATATATATATACAAAAAAACTGTTATATTGTAAATAATATTGTGGGATCAATGTCACCTGGCCATCCAGTGGACAGCCTGATTTTTCGGCCTGAGGCCCTCCCACCGACTGACACAAGGCGGTGCCCGTGTCTCATGGAAGCCCAGCGGGTGTCACACAAGCACTTCAAGCCCCCTCCAGACACCCACAATACATTTAATAATGCCACAGGCACAAAACACTGTGTTTGATCCGAAGAAAGTGCACTTTTACGGGCAGGGGGCGGCTTAACCCTCTCTGATTCGCTCCTGGAGGACTCTGAGGTGTAGACCCGGGTCTCCTGAGCACCACAGTCCAAACCGCATCCTTCTAGGTGGTCCACAGCCTGTTCCAGACCTGATTTAGTGTTGAAACCACTCCGCAGGAGACATTGATTTAAAAACGCTTTGGTTGTACCACACCACTCTCGCCAGCAGATGGCAGCATCGCCTAAGGAATGAAATGAAAGCAAAGGACTCAGCTCCTCCAATGTATTTGAATACAAGTCAGGGAGTTCAGTTCAATTTAATTCATTTTAATTCAATTTGATTCAAGTTTATTCAATGTAATTCCTCACCACCAGGGGTCTAACCCGGCCCACAAGTACCCAGCATGCATGCACTGAGACATGCACGCACACACACACACACACACACACACACACACACACACACACACACACACACACACCCATGCACACACATACACACAATGACAGCCATATCAAGGAAAGCAGCTGGGGGCCCCAGACTTTGCTCAGGCGTGTAGCTCTGTAGGGCATATATACACCCCGAGTTTAAGCCACCTAGCCCCAACCGGGCCTCAGCTAGAGACGATCATCAAACACACAAATCAACAGGGGTCAATGACAGCCATATCAAGGAAAGCAGCTGGGGGCCCCAGACTTTGCTCAGGCGTGTAGCTCTGTAGGGCATATATACACCCCGAGTTTAAGCCACCTAGCCCCAACCGGGCCTCAGCTAGAGACGATCATCAAACACACAAATCAACAGGGGTCAATGACAGCCATATCAAGGAAAGCAGCTGGGGGCCCCAGACTTTGCTCAAACGTGAGGCCCTGTACAACAAACCCACACACCAAATTTCAGGTCTCTAGGACGAACACAAAGAAATCTACAGACGATCATCAAACGTTTCATCGGGTCATCACACCTTAACCTAACCCTAACCCTAACCCTAACCCTAACCCTAACCCTAACCCCTAACCCTAACCCTAACCCTAACCCTAACCCTAACCCTAACCCTAACCCAACCCTAACCCACCAACAGCAGGGGCCAATGACAGCTATATCAAGGAAAGCAGCTAGGGGCCCCAGACTTTGCTCAGGCGTGTAGCTCTGTAGGGCATATATACACCCCGAGTTTAAGCCACCTAGCCCCAACCGGGCCTCAGCTAGAGACGATCATCAAACACACAAATCAACAGGGGTCAATGACAGCCATATCAAGGAAAGCAGCTGGGGGCCCCAGACTTTGCTCAAACGTGAGGCCCTATACAACAAACCCACACACCAAATTTCAGGTCTCTAGGACGAACACAAAGAAATCTACAGACGATCATCAAACGTTTCATCGGGTCATAACCATTTAACCTAACCCTAACCCTAACCCTAACCCTAACCCTAACCCTAACCCCTAACCCTAACCCTAACCCTAACCCTAACCCTAACCCTAACCCAC
>CM042237.1:17500-72500 GCA_023566465.1 Cottus gobio
AAGGCGGTGCCCGTGTCTCATGGAAGCCCAGCGGGTGTCACACAAGCACTTCAAGCCCCCTCCAGACACCCACAATACATTTAATAATGCCACAGGCACAAAACACTGTGTTTGATCCGAAGAAAGTGCACTTTTACGGGCAGGGGGCGGCTTAACCCTCTCTGATTCGCTCCTGGAGGACTCTGAGGTGTAGACCCGGGTCTCCTGAGCACCACAGTCCAAACCGCATCCTTCTAGGTGGTCCACAGCCTGTTCCAGACCTGATTTAGTGTTGAAACCACTCCGCAGGAGACATTGATTTAAAAACGCTTTGGTTGTACCACACCACTCTCGCCAGCAGATGGCAGCATCGCCTAAGGAATGAAATGAAAGCAAAGGACTCAGCTCCTCCAATGTATTTGAATACAAGTCAGGGAGTTCAGTTCAATTTAATTCATTTTAATTCAATTTGATTCAAGTTTATTCAATGTAATTCCTCACCACCAGGGGTCTAACCCGGCCCACAAGTACCCAGCATGCATGCACTGAGACATGCACGCACACACACACACACACACACACACACACACACACACACACACACACACACACACCCATGCACACACATACACACAATGACAGCCATATCAAGGAAAGCAGCTGGGGGCCCCAGACTTTGCTCAGGCGTGTAGCTCTGTAGGGCATATATACACCCCGAGTTTAAGCCACCTAGCCCCAACCGGGCCTCAGCTAGAGACGATCATCAAACACACAAATCAACAGGGGTCAATGACAGCCATATCAAGGAAAGCAGCTGGGGGCCCCAGACTTTGCTCAGGCGTGTAGCTCTGTAGGGCATATATACACCCCGAGTTTAAGCCACCTAGCCCCAACCGGGCCTCAGCTAGAGACGATCATCAAACACACAAATCAACAGGGGTCAATGACAGCCATATCAAGGAAAGCAGCTGGGGGCCCCAGACTTTGCTCAAACGTGAGGCCCTGTACAACAAACCCACACACCAAATTTCAGGTCTCTAGGACGAACACAAAGAAATCTACAGACGATCATCAAACGTTTCATCGGGTCATCACACCTTAACCTAACCCTAACCCTAACCCTAACCCTAACCCTAACCCTAACCCTAACCCACACCCAAATGGCTATGAAACCAGTCTTTTAATTCTATTTTAATACTTTAAAACAAGTTAGAGACCTGGATCCTTTTCTCAGCCCGAGAGGAGCACCTGAACATAGATGGCCTAAAGTTTGGGATCAGTAGCTGCACGTTAAGGCACCCAAAAACCGTCCAAAAGGTCAAATTGGCTCCAGATTCCCTCCTTTTTTCATATCCTTTGATCAATGTAAAAGTGTCCATAACTTCACAACGGCTTGTACAATGTATCCGAAATTTTGCACAGACGCTCTGTACAGGGCCCACAAGGAGGCCATGTGGTGAAATTTCCTCCAAAGCATTCACAAGAGTTAATTGGCTGTCTGAAATCAGGGAGCTGGGAAGGCTGTACGCTGTAACGGATCTGAGAGCACCTGCAGATCTTGTGCTGAACAAAGCTTTTTTTCTTCTAAACATGGCAGAGCTTAGCTCTCTTTTCCACCTTGTACCCACTCCCCAGTGGGGCCCAACCATGGCGGCCCTGACTCTGTAGCCCTCAGCATCTCTGCCTGAGAGGGTTTTGAAAAGCCCGAAAAAAGACCAATTAAGCCCCTTCAAAGGTTAATAACTCCTCAGGACAAGGTCAAAACTGCTCAATACTTGATGGGAACATTGACCCGGTTGCCTTGAGTGATAATCATAAAGCACAATTCTGCAGACCCTTTAGAAAGCTAACTTCCGGTAGCAGCTAGCCAGTGAGCTCAAACCAACAGATCTTGCAAGAGGGTGCTCTGGTGGATCCCCCAATATAGTGCTGTGTCAAAAAGTCCTTTAAATGTGTTTTTATTGCACCCAGCAATAACCCTGTCTGCTGGATCTTTCAAAGTAGCACAATTGCATGTTTTACCAGTCTGCTCCACTAGTTGGTGCCAGAGTACCCTCATCACTGATCCACCTGACCAACACCAACAGCAGGGGCCAATGACAGCTATATCAAGGAAAGCAGCTAGGGGCCCCAGACTTTGCTCAGGCGTGTAGCTCTGTAGGGCATATATACACCCCGAGTTTAAGCCACCTAGCCCCAACCGGGCCTCAGCTAGAGACGATCATCAAACACACAAATCAACAGGGGTCAATGACAGCCATATCAAGGAAAGCAGCTGGGGGCCCCAGACTTTGCTCAAACGTGAGGCCCTATACAACAAACCCACACACCAAATTTCAGGTCTCTAGGACGAACACAAAGAAATCTACAGACGATCATCAAACGTTTCATCGGGTCATAACCATTTAACCTAGTCAAGACCACGCCCACTGGTGGAGAAGACCCCGCCCACGGGTGAAAACAGGCGAGCCACACGGACAAAATCCTGAGAATATGCCAACTTCCACCGGATGACAGAATAGAAGGCCAAGGCCAAAGGTCGAGCTATCCACAGCAGACTCACACACAAACACACACACACACACACACTCACACACACACTCACTCACTCACAGACAAACACACAAACACACACACAGACCCACACACGCACACACTCACTCACACACACACACTCACACACACACGCACTCTCTCTCTCTCTCTCTCTCTCTCTCTCTCTTACACAGAGACTTAAACTCTCACAGACACACGTGCACGCACACACACACACACACTCTCTCTCTCTCTCTCTCTCTCTCTCTCTCTCTCTCTCTCTCTCACACACACCCTGAGTCCCGGATCGGATATGCTCTGCTCCTCTCATGTAATGTAATCATGTGTAGGCCTATCGTTCTCCCCGTAGAGGGGCTTAACCTGCTCCGATCGTCTCGCGGAGACCACCTACGCGTAGGTGAGGGTCTCCCGAGTGCACCGGTCCAGACCGCGTCTTTCTACGTGGTCCGGAGCCCGCGCTAGGCCGTCCGAAGGGTCCCCCGTTGCTGGGAAAGTCAGAAAGGAACACGTTACTCTACGGAGCGAGTATTTGTACTCATTCATTCGTAACTTCGCGTGGGACGGTCCGATTGAGCCCAAATTCGGGTTGGGGACTCACATGGGGGGTCAGGGCAGACCCATGGAGCCAGACCCGGACCCGGAGTCCCGGATCGGATATTCAGTCCGCGCCGCTCCTCTCATCCTGTTTAGGCCTATCGCTCTGCCCGTAGAGGGGCTTAACCTGCTCCGATCGTCTCGCGCAGACCACCTACGCGTAGGTGAGGGTCACCCGAGTGCACCGGTCCAGACCGCGTCTTTCTACGTGGTCCGGAGCCCGCGCTAGGCCGTCCGAAGGGTCCCCCGTTGCTGGGAAAGTCAGAAAGGAACACGTTACTCTACGGAGCGAGTATTTGTACTCATTCATTCGTAACTTCGCGTGGGACGGTCCGATTGAGCCCAAATTCGGGTTGGGGACTCACATGGGGGGTCAGGGCAGACCCATGGAGCCAGACCCGGACCCGGAGTCCCGGATCGGATATTCAGTCCGCGCCGCTCCTCTCATCCTGTTTAGGCCTATCGCTCTGCCCGTAGAGGGGCTTAACCTGCTCCGATCGTCTCGCGCAGACCACCTACGCGTAGGTGAGGGTCACCCGAGTGCACCGGTCCAGACCGCGTCTTTCTACGTGGTCCGGAGCCCGCGCTAGGCCGTCCGAAGGGTCCCCCGTTGCTGGGAAAGTCAGAAAGGAACACGTTACTCTACGGAGCGAGTATTTGTACTCATTCATTCGTAACTTCGCGTGGGACGGTCCGATTGAGCCCAAATTCGGGTTGGGGACTCACATGGGGGGTCAGGGCAGACCCATGGAGCCAGACCCGGACCCGGAGTCCCGGATCGGATATTCAGTCCGCGCCGCTCCTCTCATCCTGTTTAGGCCTATCGCTCTGCCCGTAGAGGGGCTTAACCTGCTCCGATCGTCTCGCGCAGACCACCTACGCGTAGGTGAGGGTCACCCGAGTGCACCGGTCCAGACCGCGTCTTTCTACGTGGTCCAGAGCCCGCGCTAGGCCGTCCGAAGGGTCCCCCGTTGCGGGGAAAGGCGGAAATTAACACGTTACACGTTACTCTCACACACGTGCACACACAAACACACACTCACACAGACACACTCACACACACGCATACAAACTCACGCACACACACACACACACACACACACACACTCACACACACTCATACAAACTCTCACGCACACACACACACACACTCACACACACTCATACAAACTCTCACCCACACACACACACACACAGACACACACACACACACACACACACACACACACACACACACACACACACACACGTACACATGTACGCACACACTCACACACACGCATACAAACTCACTCACCCACACAAATGGCCATGAAACCAGTCTTTTAATTGCATTTTAATACTTTAAAACAAGTTAGAGACTTGGATTCTTTTCTGCAGCCAACATGGCCCTCTGAATATGAAACACCTGCAATTTGGTGTGGATTGCTAAAGGTTAAAGGCCACAAATCCACCTCTTGAAATAACATGGGACACTTATAAGACATTTCTGTCACACAGTCTTTTAATTGCATTTTAATACTTTAAAACAAGTTAGAGACTTGGATTCTTTTCTGCAGCCAACATGGCCCTCTGAATATGAAACACCTGCAATTTGGTGTGGATTGCTAAAGGTTAAAGGCCACAAATCCACCTCTTGAAATAACATGGGACACTTATAAGACATTTCTGTCACACAGTCTTTTAATTGCATTTTAATACTTTAAAACAAGTTAGAGACATGGATTCTTTTCTGCATCCAACATGGCCCTCTGAATATGAAACACCTGCAATTTGGTGTGGATTGCTAAAGGTTAAAGGCCACAAATCCACCTCTTGAAATAACATGGGACACTTATAAGACATTTCTGTCACACAGTCTTTTAATTGCATTTTAATACTTTAAAACAAGTTAGAGACATGGATTCTTTTCTGCATCCAACATGGCCCTCTGAATATGAAACACCTGCAATTTGGTGTGGATTGCTAAAGGCTAAAGGCCACAAACCCACCTCTTTAAAGTACATGGGACATTTACAGGACATTTCTGTCACACAGTCTTTTAATTCTATTTTAATACTTTAAAACAAGTTAGAGACATGGATTCTTTTCTGCATCCAACATGGCCCTCTGAATATGAAACACCTGCAATTTGGTGTGGATTGCTAAAGGTTAAAGGCCACAAATCCACCTCTTGAAATAACATGGGACACTTATAAGACATTTCTGTCACACAGTCTTTTAATTCTATTTTAATACTTTAAAACAAGTTAGAGACTTGGATTCTTTTCTGCAGCCAACATGGCCCTCTGAATATGAAACACCTGCAATTTGGTGTGGATTGCTAAAGGTTAAAGGCCACAAATCCACCTGGGACACGGCAAAGACATTTCATGAAACCAGTCTTTTAATTCTATTTTAATACTTTAAAACCAGTTAGAGACCTGGATCCTTTTCTCAGCCCGAGAGGAGCACCTGAACATAGATGGCCTAAAGTTTGGGACCAGTAGCTGCACGTTAAGGCACCCAAAAACCGTCCAAAAGGTCAAATTGGCTCCAGATTCCCTCCTTTTTTCATATCCTTTGATCAATGTAAAAGTGTCCATAACTTCACAACGGCTTGTACAATGTATCCGAAATTTTGCACAGACGCTCTGTACAGGGCCCACAAGGAGGCCATGTGGTGAAATTTCCTCCAAAGCATTCACAAGAGTTAATTGGCTGTCTGAAATCAGGGAGCTGGGAAGGCTGTACGCTGTAACGGATCTGAGAGCACCTGCAGATATTGAGCTGAACAAAGCTTTTTTTCTTCTAAACATGGCAGAGCTTAGCTTTCTTTTCCACCTTGTACCCACTCCCCAGTGGGGCCCAACCATGGCGGCCCTGACTCTGTAGCCCTCAGCATCTCTGCCTGAGAGGGTTTTGAAAAGCCCGAAAAAAGACCAATTAAGCCCCTTCAAAGGTTAATAACTCCTCAGGACAAGGTCAAAACTGCTCGATACTCGATGGGAACATTGACCCGGTTGCCTTGAGTGATAATCATAAAGCACAATTCTGCAGACCCTTTAGAAAGCTAACTTCCGGTAGCAGCTAGCCAGTGAGCTCAAACCAACAGATCTTGCAAGAGGGTGCTCTGGTGGATCCCCCAATATAGTGCTGTGTCAGAAAGTCCTTTAAATGTGTTTTTATTGCACCCAGCAATAACCCTGTCTGCTGGATCTTTCAAAGTAGCACAATTGCATGTTTTACCAGTCTGCTCCACTAGTTGGTGCCAGAGTACCCTCATCACTGATCCACCTGACCAACACCAACAGCAGGGGCCAATGACAGCTATATCAAGGAAAGCAGCTGGGGGCCCCAGACTTTGCTCAGGCGTGTAGCCCTGTAGTTTAGGCCATCTAGCCCCATCTAGCCCCTAACCCTAACCACAACCAGTGGGGTACACGCCTAACCACAACCAGTGGAGTGCACACCTAACCACAACCTCAGTGTTTATATATTAAAAAAAAGAAACCTAATTGTGTTCATTATATATATATATATATATATATATATATATATACAAAAAAACTGTTATATTGTAAATAATATTGTGGGATCAATGTCACCTGGCCATCCAGTGGACAGCCTGATTTTTCGGCCTGAGGCCCTCCCACCGACTGACACAAGGCGGTGCCCGTGTCTCATGGAAGCCCAGCGGGTGTCACACAAGCACTTCAAGCCCCCTCCAGACACCCACAATACATTTAATAATGCCACAGGCACAAAACACTGTGTTTGATCCGAAGAAAGTGCACTTTTACGGGCAGGGGGCGGCTTAACCCTCTCTGATTCGCTCCTGGAGGACTCTGAGGTGTAGACCCGGGTCTCCTGAGCACCACAGTCCAAACCGCATCCTTCTAGGTGGTCCACAGCCTGATCCAGACCTGATTTAGTGTTGAAACCACTCCGCAGGAGACATTGATTTAAAAACGCTTTGGTTGTACCACACCACTCTCGCCAGCAGATGGCAGCATCGCCTAAGGAATGAAATGAAAGCAAAGGACTCAGCTCCTCCAATGTATTTGAATACAAGTCAGGGAGTTCAGTTCAATTTAATTCATTTTAATTCAATTTGATTCAAGTTTATTCAATGTAATTCCTCACCACCAGGGGTCTAACCCGGCCCACAAGTACCCAGCATGCATGCACTGAGACATGCACGCACACACACACACACACACACACACACACACACACACACACACACCCATGCACACACATACACACAATGACAGCTATATCAAGGAAAGCAGCTAGGGGCCCCAGACTTTGCTCAGGCGTGTAGCTCTGTAGGGCATATATACACCCCGAGTTTAAGCCACCTAGCCCCAACCGGGCCTCAGCTAGAGACGATCATCAAACACACAAATCAACAGGGGTCAATGACAGCCATATCAAGGAAAGCAGCTGGGGGCCCCAGACTTTGCTCAGGCGTGTAGCTCTGTAGGGCATATATACACCCCGAGTTTAAGCCACCTAGCCCCAACCGGGCCTCAGCTAGAGACGATCATCAAACACACAAATCAACAGGGGTCAATGACAGCCATATCAAGGAAAGCAGCTGGGGGCCCCAGACTTTGCTCAAACGTGAGGCCCTGTACAACAAACCCACACACCAAATTTCAGGTCTCTAGGACGAACACAAAGAAATCTACAGACGATCATCAAACGTTTCATCGGGTCATCACACCTTAACCTAACCCTAACCCTAACCCTAACCCTAACCCTAACCCTAACCCACAGCAGGGGCCAATGACAGCTATATCAAGGAAAGCAGCTGGGGGCCCCAGACTTTGCTCAGGCGTGTAGCCCTGTAGTTTAGGCCATCTAGCCCCATCTAGCCCCTAACCCTAACCACAACCAGTGGGGTACACGCCTAACCACAACCAGTGGAGTGCACACCTAACCACAACCTCAGTGTTTATATATTAAAAAAAAGAAACCTAATTGTGTTCATTATATATATATATATATATATATATATATACAAAAAAACTGTTATATTGTAAATAATATTGTGGGATCAATGTCACCTGGCCATCCAGTGGACAGCCTGATTTTTCGGCCTGAGGCCCTCCCACCGACTGACACAAGGCGGTGCCCGTGTCTCATGGAAGCCCAGCGGGTGTCACACAAGCACTTCAAGCCCCCTCCAGACACCCACAATACATTTAATAATGCCACAGGCACAAAACACTGTGTTTGATCCGAAGAAAGTGCACTTTTACGGGCAGGGGGCGGCTTAACCCTCTCTGATTCGCTCCTGGAGGACTCTGAGGTGTAGACCCGGGTCTCCTGAGCACCACAGTCCAAACCGCATCCTTCTAGGTGGTCCACAGCCTGATCCAGACCTGATTTAGTGTTGAAACCACTCCGCAGGAGACATTGATTTAAAAACGCTTTGGTTGTACCACACCACTCTCGCCAGCAGATGGCAGCATCGCCTAAGGAATGAAATGAAAGCAAAGGACTCAGCTCCTCCAATGTATTTGAATACAAGTCAGGGAGTTCAGTTCAATTTAATTCATTTTAATTCAATTTGATTCAAGTTTATTCAATGTAATTCCTCACCACCAGGGGTCTAACCCGGCCCACAAGTACCCAGCATGCATGCACTGAGACATGCACGCACACACACACACACACACACACACACACACACACACACACACACACACACACACACACACACACCATGCACACAATGACAGCTATATCAAGGAAAGCAGCTAGGGGCCCCAGACTTTGCTCAGGCGTGTAGCTCTGTAGGGCATATATACACCCCGAGTTTAAGCCACCTAGCCCCAACCGGGCCTCAGCTAGAGACGATCATCAAACACACAAATCAACAGGGGTCAATGACAGCCATATCAAGGAAAGCAGCTGGGGGCCCCAGACTTTGCTCAGGCGTGTAGCTCTGTAGGGCATATATACACCCCGAGTTTAAGCCACCTAGCCCCAACCGGGCCTCAGCTAGAGACGATCATCAAACACACAAATCAACAGGGGTCAATGACAGCCATATCAAGGAAAGCAGCTGGGGGCCCCAGACTTTGCTCAAACGTGAGGCCCTATACAACAAACCCACACACCAAATCTCAGGTCTCTAGGACGAACACAAAGAAATCTACAGACGATCATCAAACGTTTCATCGGGTCATCACGCCTTAACCTAACCCTAACCCTAACCCTAACCCTAACCCTAACCCTAACCCTAACCTAACCCTAACCCTAACCCTAACCCTAACCCTAACCCTCAAGCACAAATCTTTGTACCACTGATCCAGTTTTCAACACGCCTTGAGCCTGAAGCGTGGCCCCTAATAGAGCAGACCAACGACTTCCTAAAAAGGACCCAGAGAGTCTTGATGGGTGTGGGGGAAGGACAGTTTGAAGTTAAACCTAGGGACTTAACCCGTTGGACATATAGAACAGGGGAGAAAATGTTAGACACATGGATGAAACAGTTAAATTAAAAGTGAGGTGACTGAGAATATTCACCTGCAACCAGTTGAATATTTTAAATCTTTTATCTATCCGGGTTTTATATCTTTTTTATATATTTTTTATATTTTTTTAAAGATCTAGTACATGCATTCTTGGACAGTAAAAAGAAAAACAGACAAACTGGACCATTTAGGCAGAAGGGTGAAACTCACCAGAAAGGTGTATATACACATCAGAAAAAGTACAAACACAAGAAAAACTTACCTGTTGGTACCTACCTGAATTAAAAATATACCTGCTGATACTTACCTGAACTTGAACAATGGAAGTATCATCGATGGTGGATAGGAGGGAAACAAGTCTTGAAGAGAGTGGAGGAATGTTTTGTTTTGTGAGCCCGTGCATTCCGCCTGCCGTATACGGCAGATGGAGCCTTTACTTTCCCTTACCTAACCCTAACCCTAACCCTAACCCTAACCCAACCCTAACCCTAACCCTAACCCTAACCCTAACCCTAAAAAACCTTACCCTAAACCCAACCATACCCTTAGGACCCCAATCCTAAACCGAACCCTAACCACAACCATATCCCTTTTACTTACCTGATTATCTTTTTATGTCTGATTAAGACACAGAATAGTGGGTTTTACTTACCTTTTATGGCGCTACAGGAGAAAGATGTGGGTCAAACAAAGGCCGAAACACGTCCACCTGAAAGCACAAAACATAACACAGGTATACGTTTCCCCTATTTTTAAACCCTAAATAGTTTTATGAACACAGTGAGAGGATCTGGAGTAAACTGTTTAATGGAGAAATAAGAGGACTAAAAAGTTGCTCCCGAGCCCGTGCATCTTAGTCCAACACCTGTTTGGACTAAAAGATTTCTATTTTCCCAAACCTAACCCTAACCCTAACCCTAACCCTAACCCTTTCATCGGGTCATCACACCTTAACCTAACCCTAACCCTAACCCTAACCCCCTAACCCTAACCCTAACCCTAACCCTAACCCTGTAGTTTAGGCCATCTAGCCCCATCTAGCCCCTAACCCTAACCACAACCAGTGGGGTACACGCCTAACCACAACCAGTGGAGTGCACACCTAACCACAACCTCAGTGTTTATATATTAAAAAAAAGAAACCTAATTGTGTTCATTATATATATATATATATATATATATATACAAAAAAACTGTTATATTGTAAATAATATTGTGGGATCAATGTCACCTGGCCATCCAGTGGACAGCCTGATTTTTCGGCCTGAGGCCCTCCCACCGACTGACACAAGGCGGTGCCCGTGTCTCATGGAAGCCCAGCGGGTGTCACACAAGCACTTCAAGCCCCCTCCAGACACCCACAATACATTTAATAATGCCACAGGCACAAAACACTGTGTTTGATCCGAAGAAAGTGCACTTTTACGGGCAGGGGGCGGCTTAACCCTCTCTGATTCGCTCCTGGAGGACTCTGAGGTGTAGACCCGGGTCTCCTGAGCACCACAGTCCAAACCGCATCCTTCTAGGTGGTCCACAGCCTGATCCAGACCTGATTTAGTGTTGAAACCACTCCGCAGGAGACATTGATTTAAAAACGCTTTGGTTGTACCACACCACTCTCGCCAGCAGATGGCAGCATCGCCTAAGGAATGAAATGAAAGCAAAGGACTCAGCTCCTCCAATGTATTTGAATACAAGTCAGGGAGTTCAGTTCAATTTAATTCATTTTAATTCAATTTGATTCAAGTTTATTCAATGTAATTCCTCACCACCAGGGGTCTAACCCGGCCCACAAGTACCCAGCATGCATGCACTGAGACATGCACGCGCACACACACACACACACACACACACACACACACACACACACACACACACCCATGCACACACATACACACAATGACAGCTATATCAAGGAAAGCAGCTAGGGGCCCCAGACTTTGCTCAGGCGTGTAGCTCTGTAGGGCATATATACACCCCGAGTTTAAGCCACCTAGCCCCAACCGGGCCTCAGCTAGAGACGATCATCAAACACACAAATCAACAGGGGTCAATGACAGCCATATCAAGGAAAGCAGCTGGGGGCCCCAGACTTTGCTCAAACGTGAGGCCCTATACAACAAACCCACACACCAAATTTCAGGTCTCTAGGACGAACACAAAGAAATCTACAGACGATCATCAAACGTTTCATCGGGTCATCACACCTTAACCCTAACCTTAACCCTAACCCTAACCCTAACCCAAACACACAGTCACACACATTCACACAATGTGAAGCACACAGACACACACACATACACAAGCTCTCACAAACACACATGCATGCACACACACACAAACTCACAAACACAGACACACACTCATACAAACACACACACACAAACTCACAAACACACACACAGGCACAAACGCACACTCACACACATGCATACAAACTCACAAACACACACACAGGCTCTAGAAATTGCATGTCTCTAGGACTAACACAAAAAATTAAAATAAAGACAACATGACAATAAGACACATCAGTACCACAAACCCTGAAATCCCCATTAATCACATGTGCTGTTTTCTGTTTTCCAGGCGGGGGCCGCTGGAACGATGAGAACTGCTTTGAGGGGAAGACATTTGTGTGTGCAGTGAATATCTGATAGTGAAACTCTAGTAGTTCAGAGTGAACACGAAGAGCTGCAGTTGGACTAATCTTCAGCTGTAACCACTGAAGCTTTCACATTAACTGCAATAAATATTCAGAATCAGAAAGACATGTCGATGTTTCCTGTGTCTTCTCTGTTTGTATTCAGCTGTATGACAGTTGATCCATCTGTCTTCATGTCATGGCATCAGTAGAAAACACAGCTTCATCATATCACTCATCAAGACAGACTAAAGGCTGAGAAACCAGAGGGAACCACACACTGATGAATCAGGACAATATAAAAAAGGAATAACAATGATATGATGTAGTCTAGGACATTAAGGTCTTCTTTAAAGAGACCGACACACACACGCTCTGCTCTACAAAACTATAGAAACGTGTTTAAATGAAGTTACAGCTGCTGAAGCTCCACAGAATATGCCCAAACAGGAGTCAACGTGCCATTTGCAACTCTGGGCAGCAGAGGGTGCTCTAGCTCTTTTCTTAGAAAGGTCACAGGCCTTTCTACAGACCAACCCTATTGCCATGACCTCTGACCTTTAACTTGTGACCACTTTCTCCCCATCTACCAGATGTGGGCCGTCAGGGCCAGCTAAGCCTTCTCTGCTGGCCTAAACAGAATCACAAAGTTACAGCTATTTTATAATTTAATTGTTTTTCACAAATACACTACATGTATTATGCTCAGTGGTTAGCAGGTCTGTCTTTCAATCAGAGGATCGGTGGTTCAAACCCCGGCTCAGCCAGTCCGTGTTGTTGTGTCCTTGAGCAAGACACTTAACCCTCATTGCTCACGTTGCTGTGTCTACGGTCTACTGTATATCATGTAAGTCGCTTTGGATAAAAGCGTCAGCTAAATGAAATATTATGTAATATTATAATTATTTTTCTTATTAGCTTGTTGTCTCATTGCACAGCTCCTGTCTTCATCTGTTGCTCTGCTTGCAGTGCAGCTTGCTAAGGAGAGCTCTCATCCAATCAGATCTCACCTCTACGTCTCTATGGAAGCAGAGCGGCCAGAGGCCGTCCTTTCAGATTAAAGTACATGGGGACGGTATCCTTGATTGTCATAGACTTCAACCAATCAGATCTTTAGTTTGACATGCTGGGGGTATTTTTTGAATACTAATGAGGTGTTTTTCTCACTGAATCATGGCAGTCCTAAATCCCCAAACTGCATTTACTTGATGACATGTAAACAGTGTGAATTTAAATATGTGGGTGAAACTCGGTTCACACACGGCCAGTGAATAATGTTCATGTAGTATGCTTTGTACAAGCACCCACAGGCATCCAGCTACTTATAAAACTGTACAATTAACCCTTTAGATGACACATCTACAGGCTAACTAGCCTGACATCATGCTAGCATAGGGTTATCTAGCCTGATAGCATAGGGCTAACTAGCCCAATAGTATGAGCTAACTACCAATTGTCTTCAGTAAAATCAAAGTATTGAACACTTAAACATGTTGAATTGATGAAAATCAGTTTAAATTTCTAGAAACTTCATCTGCAAATAAACAATTCAAACATTTGATGTTTCCGGCTTCTCAAATGTTTTCTTATATACAGATGGAAATGTTCTGCTCTTTTCTCAATTCATAGACAATATGAAAGTATGAAGTGATGAAAAGAAAGAACCCTCTGACACAGAAAGCGTTCCGACATCTTTAATAAACAGCAACACTAATCCAGACGTTTGACTCCGCAGACGTTGGGGTCCCTCATGAGCTGAGGGTGCTTGTGGGTCACGGACATGAAACCTGGGGAGAGTTGAACACAGATTTAAATAAAAGATCTGACCAGCTTTTTATGAAACATTTAAAAATGTTTTTTTATTTATTATTATGAATCCATTTGAGTTAAATATATATGTATTTAACAATATTTTTCTGATGTTGTGTATTCAGGGTGCCGCGTACCGACTGAGTGAGCTTTCTTTACGGCCTTCGACACTTCCTTTTGTTTCCTTCCACATAACCCTAGAAAACCAAACAAACCGTGAGTCGGAAACCTGCAGACGGCGAGCTGCTCACCTGAGAGGTGTCGAGCTGCTGCTCACCTGTGATGTGTCGCCCGTAGATCCTGCCGGTGTGAGGAGAGATGAACTGAGACAGCAGCTGTGAAGGAGACAAGTTCAACAGACGTCATGAGTGAAGGTGTGAACAGGTATGACCAGGTGTGACTAGATGTAAACAAGTGTGAGATGTATGAACACATGAAACGGTCTCAACGCTTCATTTCTCTAGATGAAGTTATTTTCCAGCAGATGTTCTCCAAGTGTTTCTCTCACCTGAGTGTTTTTGAAGTCCACTGTGACATTGCAGAGGAGGCATCCTTTCTCCGGCTCTTTGAACGGGTTTTCCATCCGAACGAGCTTCCAAAGCAATAATAAATAAATACATTAAGAATAAAATCCAATTAACTGAGGTATTACTGACATCATCGATATAATTACTTATTGATAACGATTGTAACGTGAATTATTAAAAAGGTTATAACACATTTTTTATTGTTTCAGTATTATAATAGATGTTTGTGCAAACACGTTTCTGATGTGGGAACTTTGTTTCTTAAATTAACTAAAACCAATTTCCCCAAAAGTCAAAGAAACTAAAAGTAATTCTTGTTTTATGGCCAATTATTAATACATTATTATATAGTATTATTTAAATCCCCCTTTTAATTTATTTAGTACTATGTATGTATTTCCCATGAGATCTCGTATAGTCTAATAACTTCAATATTATATATATATATATATATATATATATATATAAAAATGTGTATATATATATATATATATATATATATATATATATATATAAAAATGTATATAAAATGAATAAATAAATATAAATTTAATATATAAATAAATATAAAATGAATACCTACCGGGTCGTCTTTCTTTTGGATGACATGTGAAGTTGTTGTTCTTAAACCTGCAGGAGCAGATTTATCAAGCTAACATTAGCATTAGCAACATTATCTGCGGCTCATCACATAATTGAACGTATAATTCATAAGTCAATGATCGATAATTCATGCTGACTTCATAAACTATAAGACACGCACATACTAAAGTCTTACTTGTGTTTCCACGTAGAGATAAAACCGGCTTTAGCCGCTGTAACCCTCTCAGAGCGAGCATTTTTGACCTGCCTTAGGACCGGAAGTCGTCCACCGGGAACTCCGGTGCTCCGCTGAGTTTTCTCACTAATAGTTCCTACCACTTATAAAGTTGTTGCTCGTTTGTTGGAGTCAAACTACACGTTAAATGTAGCCGTAATTGTAATCATTAATGTGCGCGGAATTCTTTTTTTGTATCCGTAGATTATATGTGTTTGATTTAAACGCAAATAAATGTTTCTTTCGGAAAAGATATGTTACCCGCTTCAAAGATATATCAAGATAGACACGTCACCGGAATGAGTGAAGAGGTCATGTTTGCACAACTTGTTCCTTTATTCAACACAGTAATTAAAATGTTCGTGTTTACAAGACGTAGTAGTCACACCAAGTTCCGCACGTGACATTTCACCAGACTCCGTTTGAATTCCACCTTTTTTAACCCGCTAAGCAGCTTAGTACCTCAGCAAACCGAAGATACATTGTTAAGTGGCAGAACATGTCGCCCAATAAACAAGTGTGTTATCTGGTAATCAGCGGCTTTGCTTCTGGTCATTTATTACGTGTGTTCGAGATTAACTAATACAAGTAAGGAAACGATTCTGGTAGTTAACCAACCGGTGAACCGAAGACGGAAACGACGGAAGGGTTCCTCTCTTGCTCTGAGGATGCAGGGGACATGTTTTGAACGTGATGCTCGCCGAGCTGTTGAACCTCCACGTTAAAGCTAAGCTTTAAGGAACACACTTGGTTTAATTACTTTGGAAACCAACTTGTATACGTTTTTACGGGAGTTTGAGATTAATTGGCAGTGTTTATAGTGAAAAACTGACTCGTTTAGGGAACACATTAGAGAGTCGGAGTCCAACTGCCCGGAGGAAGCTAACGTCCAGGTGGTTTAACTAGGCTAGTGATGCACAGCTGTGTGTGTGTGTTTACTAGTTGAACAGTGATGAATGCTGCTGGTGAACCAGACATCAACATAAAAAGAGTGTCCTCGAGGAAGAGGTCGAGGGACAGCTTGAAGACTCACCTGACGCCTGCTGGGAAAAGGGGAGGAGCCACCAGCTTCTTGCCATGTCCCAACTCCTGCAGGCTCAGCAGCATCATGTCTGATGGACCAGCTGCTCAGGTTCTCTGTTATTTTACAACCAGTGATGTCAAACTATGTGTTATTAGAGACATAATCATTGTTTTTAAAGCAAAGTGAATGTTTTTTTCCCCTTCTGCGATAAGAAACTGATATCTTGAATCAAGACATTTTAGTTTGGCATCTTTGTCTTTGGAGGACTGTGACGGGCGTGTTTCAATATATTCGGACAATCTATTCACCAAACAACTAATCTTGGAAATAACTGGCTGATTATATAAATAAAATAACTTCCCAGAACATGAGGGGAAGTCTTCAAACAGTCCAAAACCCAAAGAGAAAAGCTATTTGTACAATGTAAGAGGAAGAAAATCCTCTGGATCCATCAAATATTCATTGGATTGGCTGATCACTGATCAGCTGATTGATCAATCAGCTGAACATTTCCGCCCCATGATCCGAGCGGCAGGTTAACGTTGTGTGTTGTGTTGCAGTACTGCAGCGACAGCGAGGACCTGTTCGGGGACTACGACAGCATCCTGGAGGACGGCTCTCTGCTGGCGAAGCTGGACGAGGCCGAGCAGAAGGAAAGGCATCGTGATCAGCCCGACTTCACCGCTCTGAGGAACAGACAGTCGCGGGAAGACGTCCTCACGGACTCCATCCTGGACCTCCTGGGAGACGAAGTCTTGGAGGACTTACCTGCCAGCCAGCAGCAGTTTAAAGAACTAGTCGACGGGACGGCAGAGAGGAGCCGGCTCCAGGACGGAGGTAAGACTTCCACTCCCCTCAGAGACCCTGAGAGGAGCACAGAGGAGGGAACCAGTAAGCCCAGGAGGAGCGTGGCGGACCAGATGAAGAGGACGATGCTCTGCAACGCAGCAGCTCCCTCAAGCGTCTCGCGCAGCGCTGTGTTGAAGGAAGCCGTGCTCTCCGAGGAGATCAGTGTTGCCATGCGGGCCATGGAGGCTGTGAGGCCGGAGACCCTGGACCTCGGGCCGTTCTTTGGGCTCCCTACCCGAGTGAAGGAGCTGATGTTCAAACTGAGAGGAATCAAGGATTTATATGGTGACGCATCGTTTCATCAGCTAGCTAACTCAGTGTTCTACAATGTGAGGATTCATGAAGTGTGTTGAAGACGTGGCTTTGTGTTGTGGGGACATTTTAGGGCCTCTTCAGGTTTTAGACTAATCATTTCATTGTGAACATAATTGGCTGATTATGGCTGCAATTACCAGTTATTGTCATCATTGATTAGTCTTCAGATTGATTTCTTTACATCATCCCACTTTTCATCTGTTCCATAAAAGATCAAAAATACCCTCCACCGTTTCTCAGAGCCCAAGGTGACGTCTTCAAATGTCCAAAATGTAAGATAGTCAGTTATATTATTATGGAGCCTGAGGAGGGATAATATTCAGAGAAAAAAAACTGAGGTTATAAAGTGATACATTTCCAGGATAATTGTTTCCAGTCTTTGTGCTAAGCTAACGTCCTTCAATGTCTCCTCTTCCTGTTCCAGACTGGCAGGAGACGTGTCTGAACCTGGACTGTGTTCAGCAGAGGAGGAACCTCATCTACTCTCTTCCCACCAGCGGAGGGAAAACTCTGGTTGCAGAGATCCTGATCCTCCGAGAGCTGCTGTGCAGGAGGAAAGACTGCCTGTTCATCCTACCGTACATATCGCTAGTGCAGGAGAAGGTAAGAGAAGAGCCATGTCCAGTAAAGTAGTCTCACTGTTAGTATGAGGACTCACAAAGATCTGTTTCTTAAGAGACACCAAGAATAAACAGTCAGAGAACGACTCGTCCATCTTCTGTTTTCTCACAACACTTTTTTATTTCATGATCAAATTGACAAATAGTCATAGCTTAGAAAACAGTGATCTGGCCCCACTAGACCACTTTGGACGCAGCTAGCCAGACGGACCTTTCGTTAGCATCTGTAGCAACTCAGATTCAGACGAAGAGATAAATGGTGTCATCTGCAGAGAGATGTACAGTGCAAAGTGTCAGAGATGAAATCAGAATCAGAACCATTTATTGCCATGTTTGTTTTCACATTCAAGGAATTTGTCCTGGTGGAAGGTGCATACATTTAACATTTAATAATACATATTTAACAATAAACACATAAATGAGAATTAATGAATATTTACAATTGAACAGTAGAATATCAAAAATAAGATAAAGTGCATGGAATGTAAGTGTTGTGTGAAAGTGGCAAGTGTAAAGTTAAAGTGTCGAGTGTATTTAAATATAAGGGTGTGTGCAGGGGAGTGTCCAGTGGGAAATTGTCTGGGGGTGACAGTAGAGTCATATTACTTGTGTTCATAGTGAACAGCAGAGGGCCGAGAGCAGAGCCTTGTGGGACACCTTTCCTCACCTTTGAAGCAGCTCATCCTGAACCACCAGTCAGAACCTGTGTTTCTCCTGCAGGTGCGTGGCTTAGCGAGCTTCGGCCTGGAGCTGGACTTCATGGTGGAGGAGTACGCTGGCAGTAAAGGAAGGTTTCCTCCTGTGAAGAGAAGAAACAATAGATCAGTGTACATCGCCACGATAGAGAAGGCCCACAGCCTCGTCAACTCCCTGATCGAGACCGGCAGGGTGGACGACCTGGGCCTGGTGGTGGTTGATGAGGTAGTTTGAGTCGTATTGGGGTTGAGATGTAACGGTGGACGTGAGAGGCTTAATGCCCACATGTGTCTTCCAGCTTCACATGCTGGGTGACGGCAGCAGAGGAGCGATCATTGAGATGACGCTGGCCAAAGTTCTCCACACGACCAGTGAGTCCTTCGCTTTGATCTCAGATGTTAAACCCTGAAAAGCTTTTGAATTAAATGATTCTTCTCGCCTCTCTTCCAGAAAGTACTCAGATTATCGGAATGAGCGCCACTCTGGGAAACATCAAGGACCTGCAGGTGTTTTTGAGGGCAGAAAATTACACCAATGACTTCAGGCCTGTGAGTTATTTAAATGTGCTGACGACACACGTTGTGTTCAAATCTGCTGATATAATACATTCCTCTTCATTTACACGTTTAAACCCACAATCAATGCATCAACACCAAGAGACATAAAAAAAACAGTCAAAGAGTGATGAACACCATGAAGGGAAAAGTGTCCAATTGGTTAAATTTGCAGGACGGTTGTAAACAAAGTAGTCAACATGTTGATGCTAATTTAGTGAGTTTGGTTTCCATAGAACTCATTAAAAACACCGGAATGAACCCCACAGTTCCACTGTGACAAGTCCATCATTACTGCTTCATTACTGCTCTGTATACTGGCCAATTGTAGTACCAGTAGTAGTATTAGCAGTAGTAGTAGAAGTAGTACTAGTAGTATTACTTGTATTAGTAGTAGTATCAGTAGCAGTAGTAGCAGTAGTACTAGTAGTAGTAGTACTTGTATTAGTACCAGTAGTAAACCAGTTCTGTGCTGGGTTCAGGTCCAGCTGAAGGAGTATGTTAAACTGAACGACACCATCTATGAAGTCGACCCAAAGAAAGAGGAATGTTTTAACTTCTCACGTCTTCTCAACTTTAAGGTAAATCAAATATTCACTTCCTGTTTGTTTGAAGAGGAACATTATTTTGTAGCTTTTATGTTTCTTTTAAATCTGAACACGTGTAAAAGCTGAACTAGAGATAAAGATAGAGCACAAATGTTTCTCACGATGAGTCCGGTCCTCGTCCTCAGTACTCCAGCTCCATGAGGAAGATGGACCCGGACCACATCATCGCTCTGGTGACGGAAGTCATTCCAGCACATTCCTGTTTGGTCTTCTGTCCAACCAAGAAGAACTGTGAGAATGTGGTGGGGATGGTCTGCAAGTACCTGAAGGAGTGAGTCACCTAATTATCTGAGAGTGACTCTCATGTCTGAGAGAGTCTGAGACTCTGAGAGTCTGAGAGTGACACAAACAGCCTAAAGAGTGACCCTGTCCTCTCTCAGGGAGTTCCTGCAGCTCAGGCGAGAGGAGAAGGTCGTCCTCCTCAGGGAGCTGAAGGCCGGCGGCGGCGGCTCGTTGTGCCCGGTGCTCCGCAGGACGGTGCCGTTTGGTTTGGCCTATCACCACAGCGGGCTCACCTCGGAGGAGAGGAAGCTGGTGGAGGAGGCGTATTCCAACGGGGTGCTCTGCCTCCTCACCTGCACCTCCACACTGGCTGCAGGGATCAACCTTCCTGCCCGCAGGTGAGCCCCCAATGGTCCGGGAGAATCAACCAGATGGCATGTGACAGGTGACATTTTACATGTGACAGGTGACATTGTACATGTGACAGGTGGCATTGTACATGTGACAGGTGACATTGTACATGTGACAGGTGGCATGTGACAAGTGGCATTTTACATGTGACAGGTGGCATGTGACAGGTGACATGTGACAGGTGGCATTTTACATGTGACAGGTGGCATGTGACAGGTGACGTGACAGGTGGCATTTTACATGTTGGTCCGTCTCACTTCCTGTCTGCGTCTCATTGTTCTTTTAAATAAGTTTGAAATTTATTAAAAGGACATTATTCATACATTCATGTCAGAGAATCAGACCCAAGAGAGGGGTGAACAGACTCATGTGGTGAATGTTTTCATGCCCTTACATCATGTGTCGTCCTGCTCCAATCAGAGTGATCCTGCGCTCGCCATTCGTGGCCGCTGACTTCCTGAAGAGGAGCCAGTACAAACAGATGGTGGGTCGAGCCGGTCGAGCCGGCATCGACTCCGTTGGAGAGAGCGTCCTCATCCTGCAGGACAAGGACAGGGACATGGTCAGTGTGGAGACACCGTGCTTTATGAGACTGCGACTCCCAGGGTGCACTTCAGCAGAACACGTCCAATCACAGAGCTTCACATTCTGGCCAGGTGGAAGATCACACTGTTGATAAAAAGACAATAAATTAAGTCAAAGTCAAAAGTCAAAGTCAGCTTTAATATCAATTTTTTACATGTGCAAACATACAAAAGATCGAAAGTACGTTTCTCTTCTGTCCAACATAAAGTGAATAGTGAATAGTAATAATAATAATAAAGTGCAAACAGATTTTAAAAAACAAAAGACAAAAACAAATTAAGAAAAAGAGAGAAACATATAAGCAGTTATAACAACATAAATAACATACATTTGGAACTGTGAATGACTATGTATGTTAGCAGCAGTCAGACAGAGTTCAGCAGCATTTAGACATGAGTGTCTAAAGAGGACGGAGTGGGAGGGTGGGGAGAGAGTTCAGCTTCCTGACAGCCTGGTGGATGAAGCTGTTGGACAGCCTGGTGGTGCGAGCCCGGAGGCTCCGGTATCTCCTACCCGAGGGCAGGAGGCTGAAGAGACCGTGTGAGGGGTGGCAGGAGTCGCTCACAATCATGGTCACTTTGTGGGTGAGGCGGGTGTCATATATGTCCTGCAGGGAGGGGAGGGGGGGGAGTGAGGCACCAATGATCCGTCCAGCTGCATTCACTATGCGCTGCAGGGCTTTCCTGTTGTAGTCTGTGCAGCTTCCGCCCCACACAGTGATGCTGCTGGTCAGGATGCTCTCAATGGTGCCACGGTAGAAGGTGCACATGATGGATGGGGGGCTTCCTGCTTTTCTCAGCTTGTGGAGGAAGTAGAGCCGCCTCTGTGCCTTCTTTGCCAGCGATGACGTGTTGGCTGTCCAGGAGAGGTCCTCACTGATGTCCACCCCCAGGAATTTGGTGCTGCTGACTCGCTCAATGTCCGCACCGTTGATGGTCAGTGGTGGGTGATGAGTGTGGCCTTTCCGGAAGTCAACAACAATCTCCTTGGTCTTGCTGTAGTTGAGCAGGAGGTTGTTGTCTCCGCACCACGTGGTCAGAAGGTTGACCTCCTTCCTGTAGAGGGTCTCATCATCCTTGGTGATGAGACCTATCAGCGTTGTGTCGTCTGCAAACTTGACCAGGTGATTGGTGCTGTAGGTGGTTTTGCAGTCGTGTGTCAGCAAAGTGAAGAGCAGTGGACTGAGCACACAGCCCTGAGGGGCCCCTGTACTCAGTGTGATGCTGCTCAAGGTGTTGTTGCCGACGCGTACTGCTTGTGGCCTCTCACTGAGGAAGTCCAGCAGCCAGTTACACAGCGAGGCGTTGAGTCCCAGCTGGTCAAGTTTGCAGACGAGTTGTTTAGGGATGATGGTGTTGAATGCTGAACTAAAGTATATGAACAGCATTCTCACATATGAGTCTTTTTTGTCCAGGTGGGTGAGGGCTGGGTGGAGAGCAGAGCAGATTGCATCCTCCGTGAACCGTTTGGGACGATATGCAAACTGGAAGGGTCCAGGGTGGGGGGGAGAATGGATTTGATATGTGACATGACTAGTCGTTCAAAGCACTTCATGATTATGGGGGTAAGTGCCACTGGACGATAGTCATTGAAGCAGGATGGAGTGGATTTCTTTGGCACAGGTATGATGGTGGTGGCCTTGAAGCACGATGGAACAACAGCTTGTCTCAGAAGTGTTGAAGACATCCGTGAAGACGTCCTTAAGCTCCTCTGCGCAGTCCCTCAACACACGACCAGGGATGTTGTCTGGACCTGTTGCCTTGCGGGTGTTGATAGTGGAGAGAGTCCTCTTCACGCTGGCAGCAGTCAGGCACAGGACCTGGTCATGGGGAGGGGGCGGAGTCTTGTGTGGACGAGTGCTGTTCTGTGCTTCAAACCGTGCAAAGAAACTGTTGAGGTCGTTTAGCAGAGCGATGTTGCTGCCGCAGGTCTGTGGCGCGGGTCTATAGTCTGTGATGGTCTGAATGCCCTGCCACAGGCTCTGTGTGTCTCTGCTGTCTTTGAAGTGACAGGTTATCTTGTTTGTGTAATCCTGTTTTGCTTTCCTGATGCTGTGGCACAGGTTGGCTCTCGCTGTTCTCAGGTCCATTTCGTCCCCGGCTCTGAAGGCTTTGTTCCTGGCCCTCAGGAGCCGGTGGACTTCCCCTGTCAGCCACGGCTTCTGGTTAGCCCGAGTGGTGATGGTCTTTACGTGGGTCACATCATCAATGCACTCACTAATGTAAGAAGTAACAGTGTCTGTGTACTCCCCAATGTCTGTGTGGTTGTTGTATGTGGCTGCCTGCTTAAACATTTCCCAGTCTGTTGAGCCAAAGCAGTCTTGGAGAGCAGAGGGGGCCCCCTCTGGCCACACCCGGACCTGCTTCAGAACCGGTCTGGAGACTTTCACTCTGGGTCTGTATGCTGGCATTAGCATGACGGTGATGTGGTCAGAGAGTCCTATGTGGGGGAGGGGGGAGGCCTTGTACGCTCCTTTGTGTGTTGTGTAGACCAGGTCCAAAATGTTGTCCCCTCTTGTTGGGAAGTCAACATGCTGATGAAGTTTGGGAAGGACAGTCTTGAGATTTGCGTGGTTGAAATCTCCGGCAAAGATGGTGAAGCCGTCTGGGTGAGCCGTCTGTTGTTCACTGATGGCCTGATACAGTTCACAAAGTGCCGCGTTTCTGTCACTGTTGTTGGGGGTGGGAGGGATGTAAACAGCGACTAGCAGAATCGCCGTAAATTAACTGAACTTCAGTCTGTTTGTGACACTTCTTACAGCAGCTGAGGCTCTTGGGAGTTGTAGTATTTAGAAACAAACAGAACATGAACCTGTAGTATAGTTCCACTGATAGAAGGGTATTTAAACACAGAACATGTAGACGTCTCTCAGTCAGAACATACGCTGCTTCGTCCTTCAGCGTTCAGAATGAAGATCAGAGTTTCTGTGACGCCGTGCGGTGGACGCAGGATGTCCTGGAGGAACTAATGCTAATGCTAGCTTAGCTTCTCTCTCTGATACAAACCACAGAGATCTAAAAAGTGTATCATAAAAATTCACAAATCTTCTCATTTCAGAGGCTGGAACAAATGCATGGCAGGAGATCACAGCTGTGAATATTTGTATGGGGGTCACTGGCCTGTATTGATCTGCACATGGTCTTTTTTCTCAGGCTAAAACACTTGTTTGCGCTCCGATGGAAACCTGCTTCAGCAACCTGCTGCTCGACGATGGAAAAGGCCTCTTGAGTCTCATCCTGTCGCTCGTCGGATTGAACGTAAAGCTCCGTTTATTCCTTCCTGGAGTCCGAATGTGGCCGGCAGGACATGAATAACCTGCTCCCATGTTGCAGATCTCCTTGTCGGTGGACCGGGTGCTGGACTTCCTGTGCGGCACGCTGCTGTTCGTCCAGCGGGAGCAGCTGTGTAGGGAGACGAGTCTGCCGATGGCGGTGCGGCGCTGCGTGGACCTGCTGGAGAGCAAAGACCTCATCACGGGGACGGCTCCCGGCCAACGTCTGCAGATCACCAAGCTGGGAAGAGCCACCTACAAAGGTGAGCTTCAGAGGACACGTTCATGCTCCCCTCAGGATGAACCCCACCGACGCTGAATGAGGGTATCAGAGAAGTCAAAAAATAGAACTGAATACATCGGAATATGCACATGTCTTCATGTTTTCATGCACATGTCTTCATGTTTTAATGCACATGTCTTCATGTTTTCATGCACATGTCTTCATGTTTTCATGCACATGTCTTCATGTTTTCATGCACATGTCTTCATGTTTTAATGCACATGTCTTCATGTTTTCATGCACATGTCTTCATGTTTTAATGCACATGTCTTCATGTTTTCATGCACATGTCTTCATGTTTTCATGCACATGTCTTCATGTTTTCATGCACATGTCTTCATGTTTTAATGCACATGTCTTCATGTTTTCATGCACATGTCTTCATGTTTCATGCACATGTCTTCATGTTTTCATGCACATGTCTTCATGTTTTAATGCACATGTCTTCATGTTTTCATGCACATGTCTTCATGTTTTCATGCACATGTCTTCATGTTTTAATGCACATGTCTTCATGTTTTCATGCACATGTCTTCATGTTTCATGCACATGTCTTCATGTTTTCATGCACATGTCTTCATGTTTTAATGCACATGTCTTCATGTTTTCATGCACATGTCTTCATGTTTTCATGCACATGTCTTCATGTTTCATGCACATGTCTTCATGTTTTCATGCACATGTCTTCATGTTTTAATGCACATGTCTTCATGTTTTCATGCACATGTCTTCATGTTTCATGCACATGTCTTCATGTTTTCATGCACATGTCTTCATGTTTTAATGCACATGTCTTCATGTTTTCATGCACATGTCTTCATGTTTTAATGCACATGTCTTCATGTTTTCATGCACATGTCTTCATGTTTCATGCACATGTCTTCATGTTTTCATGCACATGTCTTCATGTTTTAATGCACATGTCTTCATGTTTTCATGCACATGTCTTCATGTTTCATGCACATGTCTTCATGTTTTCATGCACATGTCTTCATGTTTTAATGCACATGTCTTCATGTTTTAATGCACATGTCTTCATGCTTTCATGCACATGTCTTCATGTTTTAATGCACATGTCTTCATGTTTTCATGCACATGTCTTCATGTTTTCATGCACATGTCTTCATGTTTTCATGCACATGTCTTCATGCCTCTCTTTGACTCCTCAGGCTCAGTGGATCTGATCTACAGCGGTGTTCTGTACAAAGACCTCTCTCAAGGTCTGGAGGGTCTGCTGCTTAACAGCTGCCTCCACCTGGTGTACCTGGTCACACCTTACGACATGATCACGCAGTGCAAGCCGGACTGGATGGTGTACTTCAGACAGGTACCCGGTCACCAGTGGACGTTATAACCTGTTTCTGAGATCTGAGGAGTGATCCAGTGTTGTTGTCCCGTTGCAGTTCACGCTGCTGTCGGCTGCAGAGCAGAAGATGTCTGCGACTGTCGGCGTGCCGGAGAGTTTCATCGCTAAAAAAGCTGCAGGACAGACGGTGAGAATGGTAAGAAGCTGCAGATCAACACACAGGTGTAACACCAAGCTCCACCTCAGCAGGTGTAGCCTGAAAAGGAAGAAGTCTGTGATGCAATAACTCTCAAAGTCACCATCAAATGTTGAGACCTTAGACATACTTACAGTTTATTTAAGAAAGTATCAGGGTATATTTCTATATGATAGTTATTAACAATGTGACTGTGAACATGGAGGTGGTGTTGTTGTTGTTGTTGTTGTTTGTGACTGTAAACATGTTGTTGTTGTTCCAGTCTGTAAACATGGAGGTGGTGGGCCGGATGTACCTGGCTCTGGTGCTGTTCTCCCTACTGAAGGAGACCAACTTGTGGACTGTGGCCGAGCGGTTCCAGCTGAGTCGAGGCTTCATTCAGAGTTTGCTCAGCTCGTCTTCGGCCTTCTGCTCCTGCGTGCTGCACTTTACGGAGGTACCGTGACACGAGCAACGTAGAATACCTCTGACTGGTCTCAGGTCTGCTGAGGATCATAACGGTTCTGTCTCTGTGATCAGGAGCTGGAGGAGTTCTGGGCTTTCAGAGCTCTGCTGACGGAGCTGACCCGAAGGCTGAGCTACTGTGTGGCGGCTGAACTCATCCCTCTGATGGAGGTGGCTGGAGTCATGGAGGTCAGTGTGGAGCTCCTCAGATAGCAGCTCATGTTCTCTGCTGTTCGTCAGTATCAAACTCTTTTACATGTTACATTACATTTACATGTCTCACAGTTCCTCTTTAACACGAGTCTCGGAGCAAGAAGTCACCAAACTGTGAGCGGACCACATTCTGGTTCTCCTTTGAGGACGAGGAAAACTGCTTTCTATCAACTTATTCCATCATTTAATCTACGGATAATGTATTTTGATCATCTTTTAGGTTTTTGTGTCAAACATTTTCTGGTTTCAGCTTCTCAGGAGAGGATTTTCTGCTTTTCTCTGTTGTAATGAATGTAAATAAAAATATAATATTTTAGTGTTTGTCAAGAAGTAAAATGCGTTGGACATTTTTCAGTCCTTCACGTCATCCTTTGGTTTAGAGCAGAGGTGTCCAACTTCTCCAGGAAGTGCGTCTGGATGACGGCCGCCTCCAGACGATGGACTTATCCTCCATAGTTTCTGATTCGACAATGAGGCACATTTTCAGAGTTGCGTCACGCCGCCCGGCGATATGCGCGTTACTCGCATCCACACTGTGCATTGACTTTGTATGCAAAAAGCATCCCCAGTTCTCCCAGTATGGATCCCTCCAGACTCAGGTCCATGTCAGTGTTGCACCTCAGGTTGAAGTGATGCTTTTTCATGTTTTTCAGTATTTACCTGCTGATGAGGTAATCAGAAGAAAACTTGAATCTTTTTGAATTTCACTTTTTGTTTAATTTATTTAGAGTTTGTGGATAAAAGCTGCTCCTGAAGACACTGAATGTTCCCATAGTGCAGCGTTGGTTGTCATAGAATCAGTGAGTGAGTATTCTCAGCTGCAGTTACATCATTTGAGTCTTTTTGAACTACTTCTCAGTTTACTTCATGTTTATGCATGAAAGCTGTTGAGTGTTTAAAAAAGGCTGAAGTTACTAAATTGTTATGTATGTTGTAATACCTTGGGTCCTTAAGATGCACTTTTTGGTTTTTAATTGAGTGTAAAAGGGAATATTTCTAACAAGTTTGTTTTCATGCATAGGCAAGTTTATTTGTATAGCACATTTCAACACAAGGCGATTCAAAGTGCTTCACATACAACCATTAAAAGCATAAAAACACAATCCACATACAACCATTAAAAGCATAAAAACACAATCCAAAATAAAAGATTTAAAAACAATTAAGAACATTCATTAAAACAATAAAAAACAGTTAAAAAGCAAAAAGCAAAAATAAATAGATACAGAATTGAATAAAAGTTGCAGTGCAGTTTAAGATATAAAATGCAGTAGTAAGATGCAGAATCTGGTTTAATTAAAGGCAACAGCAAACAGAAAGGTCTTCAGTCTGGCTTTAAAGAGGCTGAGGGTCTCTGCAGACCTGCAGCTCTCTGGGACCTTGTTCCAGATGTGTGGAGCAGAAAAGCTGAACGCTGCCTCTCCGTGTTTAGTTCTGACTCTTGGAACAGAAAGTAGACCCGTCCCAGACGACCTGAGGGGTCGGGATGGTTCATAAGGTAGCAGCAGATCACAAATGTATTTAGGCCCTAAACCATTCAGGGCTTTATAAACCAGCAGCAGGATTTTAAAGTCAATTCTTTGTTGGACAGGAAGCCAGTGCAAAGACCTCAGGACTGGAGTGATGTGATCCACTCTCCTGGTCTTAGTGAGGACTCGAGCTGCAGCGTTCTGAATCAGCTGCAGCTTTCTGATTGACTTTTTACTGAGACCTGTGAACACACCGTTACAGTAGTCAAGTCTACTGAAGATAAATGACCTGTGAACACACCGTTACAGTAGTCAAGTCTACTGAAGATAAATGACCTGTGAACACACCGTTACAGTAGTCCAGTCTACTGAAGATAAATGACCTGTGAACACACCGTTACAGTAGTCCAGTCTACTGAAGATAAATGACCTGTGAACACACCGTTACAGTAGTCAAGTCTACTGAAGATGAATGACCTGTGAACACACCGTTACAGTAGTCAAGTCTACTGAAGATGAATGCATGGACAAGTTTCTCCAAATCCTGTTGAGACATAAGTCCTCTAACCCTTGATATATTCTTCAGGTGATAGTAGGCTGATTTTGTAACTGTCTTGATATGGCTGTTCAGGTTGAGGTCTGAATCCATAACTACTCCTAGATTTCTGGCTTGGTTTGAGGTTTTTAACATCAGTGATTGTAGCTCAGCGCTCACTTTCAATCGTTCGTCCTTGGAACCAAAAAACAAGTACTTCTGTTTTATCTTTATTTAATTGAAGAAAATTCTGGCACATCCAGTTATTGATTTCTTCAATACATTTAGCCAGCACTGGTATGGGATTATAGTCCCCTGGTGATATAGTTATGTAGATTTGTGTGTCGTCTGCATAGTTATGATAACACACTTTGTTGTTTTTCATAATCTGAGCCAGTGGAAGCATGTAGATATTGAACAGAAGAGGCCCCAGTATTGAACCTTGGGGAACACCACATGTCATACCAGTCAGCTCTGACGTGTAATTAGCTACCGACACAAAGTATTGTCGGTCCTTCAAGTAAGAGTCAAACCAGTTAAGTGCTGCGCCAGAGAGTCCTACCCAGACTTTCAGTCTGTCTAGTAGTATGTTGTGATCGACTGTGTCGAATGCAGCACTGAGATCCAGTAATACTAAGACTGAAGTTCAGCCACTGTCTGTGTTTAAGTGGATGTCGTTGAAAACCTTAACAAGAGCAGTTTCAGTACTGTGATGCTGACGAAAGCCAGACTGGAAGACATCAAAACAGTTATTTTCGGCCAAGAAGCTATTTAGCTGTTGATAAACCACTTTTTCCATTATTTTACTTAAAAAGGTGAGGTTTGATATTGGCCTATAATTTTTCATTATTTCATACTGTGAGATGCTGTACTATCTCAGGCTCAAACTGCAGTAAAAACTGCACCATCTCAATTTGAGAAGTTGAAAACTTGCTTTGGATCTCAGTAGTCATTCAGGGGTGATGGTGGGTCAGACCAGTTGAGAACCACTGCCCCAGACCACATCTGTCACACGTGTTCTGAGCAGGTCACAATTATTTAGTTATGTATTACTCAACTGTGACAAAATATCTTTGAACAAAGTGAATGTAATAACATGTGTTTGAACTTTGTCTTTTTTAAGTTTGATCTTTGATAGAGTAAAGTGTATTTCTTAACCCTAAATTAAATGGATTTATGTTATAATAAGAGAGAAATTTGCTCATATTTTTACATTTATAGAAATGCATGTACAATATTTTTACACTTGAATAAACAATAATCAAATGCAAAGACAATATGTTCGGGAGTATATTATACAGTGTTACAGTTACAACCGGCCCTTTGAGGGTGACCATGATGCTGATGTGGCCCGGGGTGAACATTTGTTTGACACCCCTGGTTTAGAGGGTTAAAGTCCCTGAAGACATATATCCTGCATTGAGTCTTAGTTTGATCTGACTTGACCTTCAGAACACATTAAACCGTTTGTTGTTTCTTCTTCTCCAGTCTAGAGCCAAACAGCTCTACAACGCCGGCTACAAGACGCTGACTCACCTGGCGAACGCTGACCCGGCAGTCCTCTCCAACACGATAGAACACATGTTCCAGAAACAGGCCCATCAGATCGTGGCCTCGGCTAAAGTGAGCACTCCTCTGTTGTGGTGGTTTCTGAAATGACGTCTAACATGTTAATGATGGTGTTGGTGTCTGTCAGATGATGTCTAACGTGTTAATGATGGTGTTGGTGTCTGTCAGATGATGTCTAACGTGTTAATGATGGTGTTGGTGTCTGTCAGATGACGTCTAACATGTTAATGATGGTGTTGGTGTCCGTCAGATGATGTCTAACGTGTTAATGATGGTGTTGGTGTCCGTCAGATGATGTCTAACGTGTTAATGATGGTGTTGGTGTCCGTCAGATGACGTGTTAATGATGGTGTTGGTGTCCGTCAGATGACGTGTGACGTGTTAATGATGGTGTTGGTGTCCGTCAGATGATGTCTAACGTGTTAATGATGGTGTTGGTGTCCGTCAGATGACGTGTGACGTGTTAATGATGGTGTTGGTGTCCGTCAGATGATGTCTAACGTGTTAATGATGGTGTTGGTGTCCGTCAGATGACGTGTGACGTGTTAATGATGGTGTTGGTGTCCGTCAGATGACGTGTGACGTGTTAATGATGGTGTTGGTGTCCGTCAGATGATGTCTAACGTGTTAATGATGGTGTTGGTGTCCGTCAGATGACGTGTGACGTGTTAATGATGGTGTTGGTGTCCGTCAGATGATGTCTAACGTGTTAATGATGGTGTTGGTGTCCGTCAGATGACGTCTCTGTGTGTTCCAGATGCTGCTGAATGAAAAGGCTGCAGCTCTGCAGGAGGAAGTGGACGAGCTGTTGACGAAGCCTTCAGATCTGCCGGCAGCTGAAACACATTGACTCCTTTTGAGTTTATTATCACGGAGAAGTTTTATTCTCTTTGTTTGTTTTTTTTACTGTTTTATTTGTTTGAAATATAAACCTTATTAAAATAATGTACAACAAGGACTCAACTTGAGTTCACTCAATATCTTCATTGGAAATAATAATGTGGGGAAAGTAGTTTATTCCATATGTCTTATGTTTCGTTTTTTATGTTGTTAGGTCAAAATCAGATCCTGTAATAAAATATACAGATGCTCAGACCCTTATGCACAAAACATTCATAGTATTTTATCAGCTTCTAAATCTAAAGTTTTGACTTTTAAACTGAACTTTTTACAATTTTTCCACCAGATGTGGTGTCCACTAGGGGCATCACTGCTGTATTATGGAGATAATACATGTTATTCTCCTGGTGTCCACTAGAGGCATCACTGCTGTATTATGAGATAATACATGTTATTCTCCTGATGTCCACTAGGAGCATCACTGCTGTATTATAGAGATAATACATGTTATACTCCTGGTGTCCACTAGGGGCATCACTGCTGCATTATAGAGATAATACATGTTATTCTCCTGGTGTCCACTAGGGGCATCACTGCTGTATTATGAGATAATATATGTTATTCTCATGTTATTAGACTCATTATTCAGTATATTATTACATTATTGTGTTCATCCCTTTAAAGGTGCAGTTCATATTAATTACTTTCATATGATTTATAATATTACATCATCATTTATTAGTAATAAATAAATGTGGTAAAATGTACAATATTTTCTTTGAGATGTACAAGTATATGGAAATAATCAAGTAAAGTACATCAATACCGTACTTTAGTTATTTCCCACCCCAATTAGTTCTCAACTGAAGTACAATTTGAAGGTACTTGTTATTTTATATTTTGGGTAAAACCATTGTAGGCTACTGCCATTACAGATTTTAAATATGAGATGAAAGTAAAAGTACACAATCCTACAACACTGACAGTAATCTGGCCTTGGAGTACTTTCATAGGATTCTCTAAAATACTTATGTACTTTTACTTTAGTGTTCTTTTGAATGCTGGACTTGTAGTATGTTATGCTTCAGTACTGTGAAAGTACCTGGAACCTGTGAGCGGGCTGATCCGTTCCCGGAGCTGGACCCGATGGGGATCCGGCTGCAGTGAGGCAGAAGCCGGAAGGAGGACACGGGTCTCCGGCTGTAAACAAGAGGAAGCGACACAGGAAAGGTTGTCGTCATGGAGTGCACGAGGCTGCCGCTGGTTCCGGTTCTGGTTGTGGCTCTCCTCTGGACCCAGACCACCGGACACCTGGACCGGAACTCTTCGGCCCTGAAGGTGGACCTCTCCGCGGCCATCCGCCGGGTGGACCGACGCTTTCTGTCCGTCACCATCGACGCGAGCCTGGCGGCAGAGGAGAGGTTCATGTCCCTGTTGAGGTGCGTGTCTGGCGGCCACAGAGCTCAGGGACGAGCCGCTGAATCCGGCTTAACTAAAGCAGCTGTTTTATTAACTTATACAGATGTTTTATTTATAATACAGATGTTTTATTTAATAAAGCAGCTTTCGTCGGCTCCACTGGATCCTGTTAGTTTAATCTTCCTCTAACTTCCGTCAAAGCCGCTTAAATCCTGAATCCTCAAAGTAACTATTAATATTACAATCTGCTCAGATTCATGTTCGTATAAAGAGCTTTGAAATGAGCTTCTGCAAACATGTAACACAGAAGCGCCATGGCATCATCACGTGATTTTAAAGAGTTGTGGTGCTTTGGGAAAGTTAGTCAATAAAACAACAGTGAGCGTTGAACTAAGATACAGCAGAAGAATGGATTAAAACAATCAATAGGATACAACTTAAACAAATAAATGAGTAAAATAAAACCAGTACGACTAGAGGAGGAAGTTACAGTCGTCAAGTCTTAAAAAGATAAAAGCATGAATTCACTTTTCCAGGTTTGATTTTTTGAGATGCTTTTATTTTGAAGGAAGCTTTAGTGATTTGTGGTTTGAAGCTTACACCTTAATCAAATACTTTATGTACTTTACTTTAAGTACATTTCCATGTATTTTTACATTAAAACATGTATTGCAGGTTCATTCGTCTAACATCTTGTTTTCTCTTCAAAGGTTCAGAGGATCAGATCCTACATGAAGTCTTCTAGTCCTTAATAATATAATATATATATATATATTAATGAAGTCGTGGTTTCCTCTCCAGCTCTCCGAAGGTCAGGACGCTGGCGAAGGCTTTGAGTCCGTCTTTCCTGAGGTTTGGGGGGACGAGACAAGACTTCATGGTCTTCACCCCTCAGGGTCAGGACTCTGGGTTCCCTGCAGGTAACCAGTCCCAGCGCTCAGCCTCTGCAGGAGTTCTGTATGATGACCCTGTTGTGGTGGAAGTCTTCCTATTAGTGTGAAACTCTTTAATGTTTTCAAGTATTTATTGAACAGACATAATATAAAATATATAATAGTATAATTCAGCTGAATGGATCAAGCTCTTTCCCCTCAGAGGTCAAATCCAGAGGAAAGGGTTAAGAGAGTCTTTATACACATTAGTTTGTATCCCTCCCCCCATGCACCAGGGCCATGATCCAGGCCTTGGTGCATGTCTGGAAGGTGGGTTAGTCTACCAGGCTCTGGTGGAAAGGGCACCAGCTGGAACACAGAGCACATCAAACATAAAACAATAATGAGACACAATTGTTGATGAGGTCATCAAGAGGTCATCATGAGGTCAGGGTTCAGTACACGTTCCATCTATAAAGAGCAATATGATAAATAACAACACCTGCCGCTGTTAGATGCGTCCTGTGATCGGCTGCAGCTGCCGGCGTGGCTGGAGGACCAGCTGAAGAAGGACTGGAAACGGCAGCAGCTGACTCTGATGAGAGAAGACCTGCAGGGGACGTACAGAAGAGTCCAGTACACAGGTATTGGCTTTGGGTGACGGGGATGTACTTCCAAAGGTCACATGATGTTGTCAGTGTAATCAACCCTAGGGGTCCCTCAGGGTCCCCACAGGGGTCCCTCAGGGGTCTCTCAGGGGCCCCTCAGGGGTCTCTCAGGGCTCAACGCCCGGACCAATGCTTTTTCATTGCATACTTTTACTGCAGTAAAGTCTTGAAAGCAGGAGTACTTGTACTAAAGTAAAGGGTCAGAATACTTCCTCCACCACAGAGTACACCGTAGACCTGCTGCACTCCTTCGCCAGCTGCTCGGGGATGGATCTAATCTTCGGGCTAAACGCTCTGCTCAGAACCGCCAACAACACCTGGAACAGCAGCAACGCCGCCTCACTACTGGGGTACTGTGAGTCCAGACGGTACCAGATGTCCTGGGAGCTGGGCAACGGTACGTCAAGGGAAATAGGTGCAGTCTACATATGTAGACTATCCTCTACACATGTAGTCTACACATGTTGACTACACATGTAGAATACCTATGTAGACTACTTATGTAGACTACATGTATAGATACATATATAGTCTACATATGTAGACTATATATGTAGACTACATGTGTAGACTGCATGTGTAGATACATATGTAGTCTACACATGTAGTCTGCATCAAATTGAGACTGAATGTCTGTTTCAGAACCAAACAGCTACGAGAAGAAGGCTGGGATCCGAGTTGATGGAAACCAGCTGGGACGGGATTTCACTCGCCTCAGAGCGATGATGTCACGATCCAAATGTTACCGCCACACCGGGCTATTTGGGCCGGACATCGGTCAGCCTCGAGACCACCGGGCGGATCTACTGGAGGGGTGTGTGTGTGTGTGTGTGTGTGTGTGTGTGTGTGTGTGTGTGTGTGTGTGTGTGTGTGTGTGTGTGTGTGTGTGTGTGTGTGTGTGTGTGTGTGTGTGTGTGTGTGTGTGTGTGTGTGCGTGTGCGTGTTCTACTAACCAGCTTGTTTCTGCTGCAGCTTCCTGCAGACTGGCACTGAGGCCGTGGACGCCTGTACTTGGCACCAGTGAGTTCACCTTTACTTTAACCTCAGACTACACAAACACTAGTGTACTTCATAAAGTACACATCATAATACTACTCATTCACTTTGTCCTGTTAGTTATTATGTGAATGGACGAGACACGTCTCTGCAGGATTTTCTAGATCCTGAGATTCTGGACACTCTGGCCTTCAAGACCAAAGAAGTCCTGGAGGTAAACATGTGTATATATAATACTTCGACGCCTCAACGTTTGACATGTGGGACGTTAAAGTGTTAAATTATCATAAGTGTTGAAGTGTTTTCTGCTCTGTGTCAGAAAGTAAAGCGGGTTTCTCCTGAAAAAGCTGTTTGGCTCGGAGAGACGAGCTCTGCGTACGGAGGAGGAGCGACTGGGCTGTCGGACACGTTCGCCGCAGGATTCATGTGAGTTTATTCCTCATGTCTGTAAGTCATGTAAGACTTTAAACAAGACCGGGTCTAAGTCAAGACCAGGTCCATATCCTGTCAAGACCGGGTTCATATCATGTAAAGACCAGGTCCATATTAAGTCAAGACCAGGTCCAGCTGGACTCTGTTCATTACATTACATTACATTTCATTTAGCTGACGCTTTTATCCAAAGCGACTTACAATAAGTGATTCCACCATGAGTACAAACAAGAATCAGAACAACAAGAATCAAGAAGGTACAGTTT
This sequence comes from Cottus gobio, assembly GCA_023566465.1. NCBI lineage: Eukaryota > Metazoa > Chordata > Actinopteri > Perciformes > Cottidae > Cottus > Cottus gobio. The sequence continues at coordinate 53,557 of CM042237.1, forward strand.
CATCAATAAAGTTCAACTACAACGTGCAATCAGTAATAGACATTCCAGTCAGGGTTAGGGTCCTACTAAAGTGCTACTTCCTTTATTCAAGGTATAGTCGGAAAAGATGTGTTTTTAGTTTGTGACGGAAGATGTAGAGACTTTCTGCTGTCCTGATGTCAATGGGGAGCTCATTCCACCATCGAGGAGCCAGGACAGAGAACAGTCGAGACTTTGTGGAGTGTTTAGCTCTCAGTGACGGAGCTACAAGCCGATTGGCAGAAGCCGAGCGGAGCGCACAAGTTGGGGTGTAAGGTTTTACCATGTCCTGGATGTTCAGAGCTCCGGTGCTGATTTCCTGCTTGATTATCTTAAACAGGAGGGACATGGTCTCTCAGGAGGGCTACATCTAGTTTATTGAGTTTACTGATTACCTGGCAGCCCTGGTCCCATGACACTTAAAGCTGCTCATACACACACACACACACACACACACACACACACACACACACACACACACACACACACACACACACACACAGACGGCATGGCGGCGTGTTCAGGCTCAAGACAAAAGAGGAGGAAATACCAAAGCACATAATAAGACCAGCGTCTCAGAGAGGACCGGAGCTGAAGGATCAGGAGCTTTAACTTCACTGGTCTGGACCAGAAGAATTAAGACTTCACAATTTAACTTTCATAGACTCATCTGGTGGTGCAGAGACAGAACAGTCCTCTTCTCCAGAAACGTGGCAAAGCTGCATTCTCTCTCCTGACCACCAGGGGGCGACTCCTTTGGTTGTATAGAAGTCTATGCTTCATGTGTTAAAGCTGCATTCTCTCTCCTGACCACCAGGGGGCGACTCCTCTGGTTGTATAGAAGTCTATGCTTCATGTGTTAAAGCTGCATTCTCTCTCCTGACCACCAGGGGGCGACTCCTCTGGTTGTATAGAAGTCTATGCTTCATGTATTAAAGCTGCATTCTCTCTCCTGACCACCAGGGGGCGACTCCTCTGGTTGTATAGAAGTCTATGCTTCATGTGTTAAAGCTGCATTCTCTCTCCTGACCACCAGGGGGCGACTCCTCTGGTTGTATAGAAGTCTATGCTTCATGTGTTAAAGCTGCATTCTCTCTCCTGACCACCAGGGGGCGACTCCTCTGGTTGTATAGAAGTCTATGCTTCATGTGTTAACGCTGCATTATCTCTCCTGACCACCAGGGGGCGACTCCTCTGGTTGTATAGAAGTCTATGCTTCATGTGTTAACGCTGCATTCTCTCTCCTGACCACCTAATACATGTTACAGTGTTGATAGCACATGTTACAGTGTTATTGAAACATGTTACTGTGTTGTAGGAGCCAAATGTGATCAAACTATGTTATTATATATGAACACTGGGTGACGCTGTTCTGTGTTCCAGGGATTGGCTATATAGTCAATTAGAGCATGATTGCGGCAGGTGTTGGACCCTGGAAAGTGCAAAGGGTTTTGACCGCTTCGCGGTACTGTTATGCTTCGAGCATGCTTGTGGGCATCTAGGACCGGATTTATGTTCTACCACGGCTGAAGAGAATAAACACTTCTTATACATTACAACATGTTCGTGGACCATTGAATTGAATCAAAGTGAACACGAGCTGATTGAGGCACAACAAGAGCGCGTCAGCCAGATCGATCCAGAGGGAAAAGCACCTCAGTAGCCAAAGTATTAGACTGGGCTCCTTTAACAAGTTTATTAACAACATGTTACAGTGTTGTTAGCACATGTTACAGTGTTATTAATACATGTTACAGTGTTATTAAAACAGTGTTATTAAAACAGTGTTATTAAAACATGTTAAAGTGTTATTAGCATGCTATAGTGCTGTGCCCTCTTGCTGTCTGCAGGTGGCTGGATAAACTGGGCCTGGCAGCCAGACTGGGGCTGGATGTTGTGATGCGGCAGGTGTTCATTGGCTCTGGGAGTTATCACCTGGTGGATGAAAACCTGGATCCACTTCCTGTGAGACTGCTTTTAGTTTAACATTGTGTGTTTTTAATCTGAACAAAATGTAATTCTGTCTGAGGTACTGAGTACTGCGGTGCATTTTAAATGTAATTTATATATATATATATATATATATATATGTGTGTGTGTGTGTGTGTGAGCGCCTCCTGATGCATGATGGGAACTGTCTCCTCAGGACTACTGGCTGTCGGTCCTCTACAAGCGGCTGGTTGGTCCGGAGGTGCTGAAGGTGGACCTCGCCGGCGGGGCCGGAAGGAGGCGCGTGCGTCTGTACCTGCATTGCTCCAGCAGAGAGAGGTGCTCCTGCTTCAGCATTGCACGCCCGGTGTGCCGGCCATCTTGTTTTGACCACTCTTCCCTGTGTGCAGGTACCGGAGCGGAGCAGTCACGCTGATCTCCATGAACCTCGGTGAGGAGCCAGCCCGGCTCTCGCTTCCTGCCCGGCTCTCCTCTGGCTCAGTGGAGGCCTTTGTGCTGCAGGCGGACCAGCCTGGGGGGGCGGGGCTCTACTCCAGGTGCTTCTTCCTCCTCTCCTCCTCCTCTGCTCCTCCTCTCTTCCTCCTCCTCTCCTCCTACTCTTCCTCTTTAATGCAGTACTAATACTCACAGTGTGTAGTACGTTTAGTAAAGAAGCTGAGTTTTGATTCTTCACATAAAGTTCAGTTAACTGGTCACAGTCACTTTGTTAGAAACAGAAGTACACAAACCAGTTGCATTCTGGGAGGTGTAGGATCCAGGACCCTTTTTCAGTATCTGTCCTCAGGACCTTTATGCCAAGACTCGATCCACAATAATAATAATCCTGTGTTTCTGAGTTCTACAAATACTTCTCTTAATACTTCTCTTAATACTTCTCTAAATACTTCTATTAATACTTCTCTAATTCTTCTTTAATACTTCTCTAATTCTTCTTTAATACTTCTCTTAATACTTCTCTTAATACTTCTCTAATTCTTCTTTAATACTTCTCTTAATACTTCTCTTAATACTTCTCTAATTCTTCTTTAATTCTTCTTTAATACTTCTCTTAATACTTCTCTTAAAACGTCTCTCTAATACTTCTCTAATTCTTCTTTAATACTTCTCTTAATACTTCTCTTAATACTTCTCTAATTCTTCTTTAATACTTCTCTTAATACTTCTCTTAAAACGTCTCTCTAATACTTCTCTTAATACTTCTCTTAATACTTCTCTTAATACTTCTCTAATTCTTCTTTAATTCTTCTCTTAAAACGTCTCTCTAATACTTCTCTAATACTTCTCTTAATACTTCCAGCTGGATGCTGGTGCTGGTTTCAGGGAGACCAGCATATCTCTGTTGATGATAAGTGATGATGATCATCATCTATATAGTACTTTATAGTACTGTTCAGTAGAAGTTCACGGTCATATAGTAGTACTATGTGTGTGCTGCAGGTGTGTGAGGCTGAACGGAGACGTGATGAAGATGCAGGACGATGAAACTCTTCCCGACATGAAAGGAACTCGTCTTCCTCCGGCTAAACACCTGCAGCTACCTGCCTTCTGCCTGGCCTTCTTCATCCTCACGGACGCTGCAGCGCCAGCCTGCATGTGACCTCACCTAGTACCGGCAGATGTGACCTCACCTAGTACCGGCAGATGTGACCTCACCTGCCTGGTACCAGCTGGTGTGACCTCACCTAGTACCAGCTGGTGTGACCTCACCTAGTACCGGCAGATGTGACCTCACCTGCCTGGTACCAGCTGGTGTGACCTCACCTAGTACCGGCAGATGTGACCTCACCTGCCTGGTACCAGCTGGTGTGACCTCACCTAGTACCAGCTGGTGTGACCTCACCTAGTACCGGCAGATGTGACCTCACCTGGTATCAGCTGGTGTGACATCACCTCATCTGGTACCATCAGGTGTGACCTCACCTAGTACCATCAGGTGTGACCTCACCTCACCTGTTACCAGCAGGTGTGACCTCACCTGGTACCATCAGGTGTGACCTCACCTCACCTGTTACCAGCAGGTGTGACCTCACCTGGTACCATCATATGTGACTTCACCTGGTACCATCAGGTGTGACCTCACCTGGTACCAACAGGTGTGACCTCACCTCACCTGGTACCATCATATGTGACTTCACCTGGTACCATCATATGTGACTTCACCTGGTACCATCAGGTGTGACCTCACCTGGTACCAGCAGGTGTAACACTGACCTGTTGGTACCAGTAGGTGACTCTGCAGACTGTAAACGCAGGTGTTTCTCTTCAAACATGCAATGATGATGGAGTTTCTTATTTATATAAAATATTGTGTTTTGTTAATAAAGTTTTTTTTTCTGATCTTCCAGTTTGTCTCAAATCATAAAATCATCAACTTGACTTCATAAACTCCTTCATTGCACAATTACTTCTCAGTACACGGATCTGTTACTGCAATACATGTACAGTGGAGTCAAAACTACTATATGTACCTCTGAGATGTAGTGGAAAATGCCCAAGTACAGTACAAGTACCTCAAATATACACTAAGGTTCACCAACAAAACTAAAAGTTACATTAAAGAATAAGTCAATACGTTATTCTTTTATTATTTGAGCAGAAACATGTTTATTGTTTAATATGTATTACTTATTTCATATTTAATGTTTGATATTTAATGCTCAGGACTCGTCCTGCTGTTCTCCGTGTGTAATGACGTAACACAGAGACTTGTAGTCCAGGTTCCCTGAAGAGTCGATGACGGACGACTGGAACATCTGCTTCACCTGTAAACATAAATAATAACATAAATAATATTAATATATATATATATATATATATGCTTCATCTGTAAACATCAATAATAACATCAATAATATTAATATATAACATAATATTATTAATATATTATCTAATATATATAGGGGCGACTGTGGCTCAGTGGTTAGCAAGTCAGTCTTTCAATCAAAGGGTCGGTGGTTCAAACCCCGGCTCAGCCAGTCCATGTCGTTGTGTCCTTGAGCAAGACACTTAACCCTCATTGCTCACCGTTGCTGTGTCTACGGTCTACTGTACACTGTATATCATGTAAGTCTCTTTGGATAAAAGCGTCAGCTAAATGTAATGTAATAACATAATATTATTAATATATATCTGCTTCACCCGTAAACATCAATAATATTAATATGTCTATCAATATTATTAATATATATCTGCTTCACCAGCAATCGTCAATAATAACACATTATATATGTCTTATACTGTTGTACTTTTACTGAAGTAAACTTTGAATCCAGGACTTGTATTTGTAACGTTGTATGTCTACACTGTGGTTTTAGTACTTTAATGAAGTACAAGATGTGAATACTTCCTCTGTTACTACGTTTCAACACATTTCAACCAGTCGGTGAAGTTTTCAGACGACTGTGTTCAAACATGAAGCAGACGTTTCTTTACCTCCTCAAGAGAAAACGAGTCAGCTTGAGTCGTCAGCAGCTTCTGTAATCTGGAAAGAATATTACAATATTATATATACATATATATATATATATATATAATATATAAAAAAAAGATCTATAATAAGATACAATTATAGTATATATATACAACTGTATATATATATATACGTATATAATACATTTATAGATGTATATAGATATAATATATATAAAAATATAATATATATTCCTAATATTATATATATATATATATATATAACTTAGAACTTAATTTAAGATCTATAATAAGATATAATTATAGTATATATATAATACATTTATAGATGTATATAGATATAATATATATATAAAAATATAATATATATATATTCCTAATATATATATATATATATATATATATATATATATAACATAAGAATCTCTTCTACGTACTCATCTCTGTGGACGAAGCCACTGTCGTCGGAATCAAACAGCTTGAAAGCATTCACAAGGGTTTCTTCAGGATCAGTACCTGAACACAAGAGACATAAAGACGACTGTTCACAGCTGATGCACCTCCACCTGCAGCTAATGCCCCACCCACCCACCCACCACCTGCAGCTAATGCCCCACCCACCACCTGATGCTAATGCCCCACCCGCTGGTCCTCCACTGGTCTCTCCACTTCCCACAATGCAGTTGGTCTAAGTGAACCTTCTTCTCACCGAGCAGCTTCTCCCCAAACAGGTTGAGGAACATGGTGAAGTTGATGGGACCTGTGGCGTCTCCCAGCATGTCCTCCAGCGCCTGGTCCTTCATGCTTAGTTTACCTGAAACACAACGCACGCTCTCGTCACGACCGCATGACATCATCAAATACCTACTGTGACCTCTGACCCAATGACATCATCAACTACTCACTGTGACCTCTGACCTGATGACATCATCGACTACTCACCCAGAGAGGCATACGTGTCCTTGAGATCTTCTTTATCGATAAATCCGTCACGGTTCTGGTCGATGAGCGTGAACGCCTGAAATAAAACATTAAATAAATTAATCTAATGATAAAGACAATGATGAGACGATGATGAAGACGGTAATGATGAAGATGACATTGATTTCACCTCTTTGAACTCTTGGATCTGAGTTTGTTCAAACATGGAGAAAACGTTGGACGAGGCTCTCTGAGCTCTTTTAGCTCCGCCCTCTTTCTTCTTCGTCTTTCTGCTCGCCTGAAACATTTAACAGAAGAGTTATTGATCAAAAGAGCAACATTGTGATTTTTTTCTATAAATTAAACTCCATTTAGAATTTTTATTATATTAAATCATCTAAACACAAAGAACAGCCCGTAATGATCATTTCAGCAGAAATGATTAATTATTGTTGAACCGCGTTACGAACGCTTTAGAAAAACAATGAGCGTTAAAGTACAAACTGAGTAAAATCAATTAAGAAGAAATCAAATTAAACCCGTTTCTACAGAGTTGTACCTGAATACAACTTTGTTCACAGATATCTTTGACTTTAGTGAAAAGTCTGTTTGGGATTTAAAAATGTAAAATGTATCTCTAATAAAACATCTTTGGATCCTAAGAACCTTAACCCTAACCCATCTTTCCTTCACTTTTTGTTTTAGTAATTTTGTCCATTTTGATTTGATTGTTATTTTGTTACATTTTCTTTCTTATTTTTGCTTCAATATGAAAATACAACCTCATAAATCTGTTTCACATTTTGTAGTTTCATACAAATATGAAACAAAATGATTTTCAATAAACTAACTTCAGCTGTTCAGAAAGAATCATAAAGATGAAGACTCACCATGTCTGCTGTTCTGTGAAGAAGATGCTGCTGAGACTCTGTGAGCGTTTAAATACAGCAGCTGCCGAGAGAAGTGATGATAGTGTGTGTGGAGGGGGGCAGAAGAGTCCCCTTATAAGGAGGAGGAGGAGGTGGTGGAGGGGGACCTCCAGACCTGCAGAGTCCCCTATAAGGACCGGAGAGAAGAACCTGGTTCTCTGGAGGACCACTGAGAGGAACCTTTTAAAGGGTTCCTATTTCAAGGGTCTCAGAGGAGGAGGAGTGAGGAGAGGCAGAGGAGGAGGAGGAAGGATAGAAAGAGGACGAGAAGGAGGAGGAGGAAGAGGAGGGAAAGGACAGAAGGAATAGGAGGAGGAACAGCAGAGAGGCAATTCCGAGACCCCCAAACCTGACGTTCTCCGCCCACCGGCTGCGCCTACATGTCCTGATCATGAAAGTCACAAACAGGGCCGGTGATAAAGGGCAGCCTGGCGGAGGCCAACACCCACCGGGAACGTGTCTGACTTATTACAGAGGATACTAACACAGCTCCTACTGCAGGTGTACAGAGACCGGATGGCCCGTTGCAATGGATCCGGCACCTCATCCTCCCGCAGCACCCCCTACAAAAACCCAGGGCCCCGTCGAAAGCCTTCTCCAAGTCTACAAAGCACATGTAGACTAGTTGGGCTAAACTCCCAGGACCCCTCCAGTAGTCTTGTGAGGGTAAAGAGCTGGTCCACTTTGAATCTGAGGTTCGACAAACGGTCGGAGCCTCCCTTCCAGCACCCTGGCATAAGCTTTTCCCGGGAGCCTGAGTAGTGTGATACCCCGATAGTTCGAGCACACTCTCTCCGGTTCCCCCTACTTGAAGATGGGAACCACCACCCCGGTCTACCAGTCCATGGGCACTGTTCCCGACCCCCATGCGACACTGAAGAGGCGTGTCAGCCAAGACAGCCCAACAATGTCCAGCACCTTCAGCATCTCAGGGCAGATTTCATCCACCCCTGGCGCCACCAAGGAGCTGTTTGACTACCTTAGTGGCCTCTGCCAGGGATATGGGTTCATCCAACCCCAAGTCTTCAGGCGTTGCCCCCTGTTTGGAGGACATGTTGACCGGGTTTAGGAGTTCCTAAAAGTGCTCTTTGCACCTCTGTCTGGGTCAGCAGCCCCCTCCCCCGCTGATAACAGCCTGGGGAAGGCCCTGCTTTCCCTTCCTGAGTCGTCAGATGGTTTGCCAGAACCTCCTTGAGGCCAACCGAAAGTCCTTCTCCATGTCCTCCCCGAACTCCTCCTATGCCCGAGTTTTAGAATCCGCGACCACCGCAGCTGCAGCCCTTCTGACCTGCCTGTACCTGTCAGCTGCTTCAGGACCAACCAGGCCCGAAAGGCCTCCTTCAGCTTGATGGCCTCTCTCAGCCCTGGTGTCCATCATCGGGTTCTCGGGTTGCCGCAAACACAGCGGTGCTCAGCCAGGGACTCGTGAGTATCCCCACTCCAGCCCGGCACCTCTCACCCTCGACAACTTCGGAAAAGGACAAATTCCAACCCTTCTCCAGGAGTTTGGTTCCAGAGGCAGAGCTGTGCGTGGAGGTGAGCCCAACTATATCTAGCTGGTATCGCTCCACCTTCCGCACCAGCTCCAGCTCCTTGCCCGCTAGCGAGGTGACGTTCCACGTCCCTAGAGCTAGTCTATGCTGCTGGCGATCGGCTCATTCTGGCCCCCAGGCCCGACACACCGCCCGGTCTACATAGTACCCGACCCCGATGCTGGTTCACAGGGTGGTGGGTCCACAGGGTGGCTGCTCCATGGTGTTTCTTCGGGCTGAGCCCGCCAAGGCCCCATGGACGAAGGCCCGGCCACCAGACGCTCGCCAGCAAGCTCCCCTCCTAGGTCTGTTTCCCTTGTCCGGGCAAAATAACTGCAATCTGTGAGCTGCTTTCGGTCAGGTTTCTTTTAACCGCTCTTAGTCTGGGCTCTCCCCCGAGACCTGTTTGCCTTGGGAGACCCTACCAGGGGCTGATTCCCAGGACAACATAGCTCCCAGGATCACTGAGCCACTCAAACTCCTTCACCGCGTGTGTGTGGCGATTTCTCTTGTTGACTAACTCAATTATATTTAATTTATGAATCTAACACAGAGACGAACGCTGATTCCAGAACAAAATCGAAATAAATAATGAAAAATAAACAAAGATATAAACAGAGGCTCTTTTTTTATTTTATCTCATTATTATAACCTTTAATTAACTTTCTAATCTATTGTGGTGGCAGGGGTGTGGTTAGGCTCAGCTGCAGAGGGGGAGCGGCTCAGGGAACAGGTGCCGGGAACTGAAACTGTTTACGTGTTTGTCTTGTACCTATATGAGGCGGAGCAGGGATGGAGCCGAGGGGAGAGCAGAAGCAAAGTCTGCCAGCGTGTGCAGGACACAATAAAAGTATTTGCAAACGATACCTCAAGTGTGCTCGAGTCATTGGTGCAGCGGGACACCTGGGGAAGTAACCGGAGCTTGTTACACTATTTTCTTGTTTTTATTATCTTATTATGTATCCTGTTGAATAATGTTTCCTCTCTTTCTGTCCAATAACTCCAGCAGTGAGGTGTGACTGGAAACCAGTGCTCCCATTTCATTCCTCGTGACCTGCTGTTGGTTCTAAAGGAGTTCAACCTCTCTGTCAGTGTAAAGGCTGATTTAGTCCACGTGGTGGCGCTGCAGTCGTTCTGTTGCTTCTACAAACATGTTGTATTCACGTAACCAGCAGCTTTATTATAGCAGGAGAACATCAGTAGTAGTAGTTATTATATAGTAATATATTATCTAAATTATAGTGTCATATTTCAGCCAGCTGAATCGTGCAAAATGTGTCCCGGAACCAAACTCCTTAAACAAATCTAATAAGTGTATATTGTCTTTAATGTGTGCATATGATGCCAGTGTCTCTTTGGGATTAATTCCTGATTTAACTCTACTATTAATCAAATAACTTTGATCATTTTAAAACTACAAAACAAGGATGTAACGTCACTAAATGAAAAGACAGATTAATAGATAGATAGATAGATAGATAGATAGATAGATAGATAGATAAGTACTTTATTGATCCCCTAAGGGAAATTCAAGATCCAGGTAGCTCCAGACATCATACAAACATAATATACACATACTGTTAAACTATTAAAAAGGATTATCAATAAAAATAAAAGTTAAAACACACATTATTAAGAGGGGGGGTGGGGGTGGGGGGGGGGTGCAAAGGGCCAAATAGCCAGTAGTCAGTGAAACATTGTGTAAACAATGAGTAAGTTGAAGTTAATAATATGTTTCATAGCATTTATACATGTTATATTTATTTGTATGCTTATATGACTTGTACGTAGCTTCTCTTGTGAGTGCGCGCGGCTCAGCGGACCATGGATGCGGCACTGTGACGTCTCATCAATACTACATTACCCACAACCCCCCGCGCAGAGCCATGTTGTAAGAAATCCATTTGCGGCGGATTATTGTAATCCGATAGAGGGTCTGGGCGACACCTCGGATCACGACGGAGACGCGGAGAATACAGGGACCCAGTGGGGCGATGATCTGACGCTCCTGAACGCACCATCTGCGGCTCTGAACGCACCATCTGCGGCTCTGAACGCACCATCTGCGGCTCCTGAACGCACCAGCGGGCCGTTTCCTGGAGCAGCGGATCCGCTTGAGACGCAGTGAGCGCGGCTTGGCAGCAGCAGAGAGAGAGCGGGACTTTACCGGGAAGCGTTAATTTGTTCGTTAAAGCGCCCCTCCCCCCCCCCCCCCCCCCCTCCCTCCACCACCCCTTTAGTCCGGCTCGGCTCAGCTCGGCTGAATTTAGCCAGCTAGCTCAGCCCAGCTGCTCCAGGAGGAATCGATCCGAGTACTTTTACACACTTTTGTGTTTTTCTGTCCGAGCTGCAGCTCGACGAGGAGGCAGCATGTCGGCGAAGGACCCAAACCCGAACCCGAACCAGATGTCGACCACCGAGCGGCCCGTGAAAGGTTCCTGTCTCCTTTATGTTCAGGAAGTTCACTCACAGCTAGGCGGCTAGCCGAGCTAAAGCCCCATTACCGGCCATGTTCCCGGTGTGGTGGGGGGGGGGTGGTCAGGGGTCAGGGTTGGGGTTACCCCCCCACCCCCCTTTCTATTCCCGACCCCCCATGGGGAGTTAGGGTTAGGGGATGCAAGTTAATCAATCCATGCTAATGCGTTAGCTTCTTAGCTTAGCTGCCCGGACAGATGTTCATGTTTAGAAACTGTTCAGGTTCACTGTGTGTGTGTGTGTGTGTGTGTGTGTGTGTGTGTGACTGTGTGTGTGTGTGTGACTGTGTGTGTGTTACTGTGATTGTGTGCGTGTTACTGTGTGTGTGTAAGACTGTTTCTGTGTGTGTGTGTGTGTGTGTGTGTGTGTGTGTGTGAGACTGTGACTGTTTCTCTGTCTGTGTGTGTCTGTGTGTGTGTGTGTGTGTGTGTGTGTGTGTGTGTGTTGGCCTGAATATAAGATGAGTCTTTTCTTTCAACAGCAGTTTTTTCAGAAAGACTTAAAGACCCTATCCCGGTTTACTTCATTTCATACTTCTGTACGACACGTATATATGAGCCTTTGTAGCCTGTGAGTGAGTCTTTGTAGCCTGTGAGTGAGTCTTTGTAGCCTGTGAGTGAGTCTTTGTAGCCTGTGAGTCTTTGTCGCCCGTAAGTCTTCAGTCTTGGCGTGGGCCCCAGTATGGAGCTGGTTCAATGTCCTGTCATGGGCCCCAGTTTGAAATGGGAGTTCAGACTGGGGTAACCAGAAAGTCTCTACATCTTCCGTCGCAAACTAAAAACACATCTTTTCCGACTATACCTTGAATAAAGGATGTAGCACTATAGTAGCACTGAAATGGCTCTTACTGATAGCACTTTGTAGTTGAACTTTATTGATGAAATTGTACCTTCTTGATTCTTGTTGTTCTGATTCTTGTATGTAACCGTAGAATGCACTTATTGTAAGTCGCTTTGGATAAAAGCGTCAGCTTAATGTAATGTAATGTAACGATCCCAGTGACATGCTGGACGGTGAGCCAACCAGAGAGCTTGGAGACAAAGCAGCCGTCTGTTTGATTCCCTGGGTTTTGTTTATATTTGACTGGCAGCTGACCACAGCAGCAACGATGGCCAACAAGGACAAAGTTCAACAGCCAGGGAGGTAAATCTTGGATGTTTAAAAGACTTCCTGCTAGAAATGACCACAGGAAGCAGGAAGCAATCTGCAGAACGACACAAACTGATTGTCATCTGTCAGACGGTCCTTGAACGCATCACATGTGACGAACGCTTCTGTTCAAACAGTCAGCTTAAATTCATCACAAACATTTTACTCTGCACTAAAGACGTGTTCTGGTTCTGGCTCTGGTTCCAGAGAGAAGCCGGGCTTTTATTTTGAAAATAAATGTGACGAGAGACAAAAACCTCTTTGGGTTCAGAGGGCTTTTATTTGATCCTGCTGCTGAGCATGAACCAGTTCAGGAGCTATAGCTGATGGATCGTGGGGGGGGGGGGGGGGGGGGGGCAGGGCAGTGTGTTTGACCTGGTTCCGTTTCATATTCTCACTCTAAAGTGTGTGTGTGTGTGTGTGTGTGTGTGTGTGTGTGTGTGTGTGTGTGTGTGTGTGTGTGTGTGTGTGTGTGTGTGTGTGTGTGTGTGTGTGTGTGTGTGTGTGTGTGTGTGTGTGTGTGTGTGTGTGTGTGTGTGTGTGTGTGTTTGCAGCGATCTCGTCTGAGTGTTGTGAAAGAAAGGAACAGTTACGACTCTGGTGTTCAGGAAATATCTTCTGTATGAGTCATTTACTCATAGACTTCTATACAACCAGAGGAGTCGCCCCCTGGTGGTCAGGAGAGAGAATGCAGCTTTAACACATGAAGCATAGACTTCTATACAACCAGAGGAGTCGCCCCCTGGTGGTCAGTAGAGAGAATGCAGCTTTAACACATGAAGCATAGACTTCTATACAACCAGAGGAGTCGCCCCCTGGTGGTCAGGAGAGAGAATTCAGCTTTAACACATGAAGCATAGACTTCTATACAACCAGAGGAGTCGCCCCCTGGTGGTCAGTAGAGAGAATGCAGCTTTAACACATGAAGCATAGACTTCTATACAACCAAAGGAGTCGCCCCCTGGTGGTCAGGAGAGAGAATGCAGCTTTGCCACGTTTCTGGAGAAGAGGACTGTTCTGTCTCTGCACCACCAGATGAGTCTATGAAAGGAAAGTCTATGAAAATTGTGAAGTCTTAATTCTTCTGGTCCAGACCAGTGAAGTTAAAGCTCCTGATCCTTCAGCTCCGGTCCTCTCTGAGACGCTGGTCTTATTATGTGCTTTGGTATTTCCTCCTCTTTTGTCTTGAGCCTGAACACGGGTCATGTCTTCAGTGTGCTGACCCGTCCTGTCTTGCCCCCGGTAGCGGTGCCATACCCTCCCGGGACCCGCCTGTCGGTCAAAGACCTGTATGTGGACGGGAGGCCCAGCGTGGAGGTGCTGAAGGCCCACCTGGTGAAGGAGGGCCGGCTGGAGGAGGAGACCGCTCTCCGGATCATCAACGACGGGGCCGCCATCCTGCGGCAGGAGAAATGCATGCTGGAGGTGGAGGCGCCCATCACAGGTACCCCCACCCCCCAAAGAGCTGGTTCTGTCTCTACAGCTGGCCCTTCAGTTTAGACCCTAACCTTAATGTTTAAAGCTTTAATCTGAAAAGTGAATATTTTCTCATTTTGGTCGCACAAAACGAGAAATTTAAATATGTCAACTTCATTTTATAGAAACGTATTAAATATCTTTGTTTGTAGATCAAACCCTAAATCAATACAATGTTCCAAAAGTGTCCCATGAATAAGAAACATGTCGACCTTTGACCTGAGGGCGCACACACTCGACCTGAGCCATGTTTGTGTGTCCAGTGTGCGGAGACGTCCACGGACAGTTCTTCGACCTGATGAAGCTGTTCGAGGTGGGCGGATCCCCCAGCAGCACCCGCTACCTGTTCCTGGGGGACTACGTGGACCGGGGCTACTTCAGCATCGAGGTAGACACAGACACACACACACACACACACACACACACACACACACACACACACACACACACACACACACACACACACACACACACACACACACACACAGACACAGACACACACACACTCGAAGGGGCGGCCTGCTGCTCGGCTTGGGCTTAGCAGAGCGTCTTTAAATAGTGGTAGTAATGAAAGACACGCTGTCTCCTGACCACACACACACACGCACGCTAGTGTACGTGCACACACACACACACACACACACACACACACACACACACACACACACTCCTCTCTTGTTGCCTCAAGGCTCGGCCTGTGTCCTATTTCTAAAACAATCTGAGGGAAGGACTGAGCGTGTCATCAGAGTGTGTGTGTCTTCAGGGGGTGTGTGTGTGTCCTCGATGTGACATTAAATGTAGTTCAAATAATAAGTGGGTTATGGATCAATAAACTGGTTTCCTGGCTGAAGTCTCTGCACAGGAACATTTAGGCTTCCGTTACTTTGCAGTTTCTTAGTGAACATAGAGGAGCTGATGATGATGATGATGATGATGATGAGCTGCTCCTGTGGGATCGGGTTCAGGTGAATGAGGAGGAGGAGCTGCTCCCTCAGGGAACAACCAGACATTTAGAAGTTATTTAAATAGAGTGTTCATGGGTCTGCTGGGTCTCTGTTCACTGTTTCTCTGGAGAATCAGACGTTCTTCTTTCTGCTCTTCATCCTCCGCCTCAGGAAGTTGAGCCTCTCTTCGTCTGAGTTCATATCATACCGTCCTGTTCTTCATCAGCAGAGAGGTCAGACTACAGAGATCCCTCCGCGCTAGTTGAAGCTGATCCACAGACCTCGTTCTGAGCGCATTAACGTGGGAACTACTTTCTATCTGCCGAACTACACCCAGCAACCACATCGCGGCTCGGCAGGCAGCCGGGGTTAAATATGCAGAGCGAGCTCCGGGTGTACTGTCCCTTTAACGGTGACTTCACCGAGACTCCTCCCTCTCTCTGATGTTGGACGTTTGTTTAGGAAGAAATAGGTTTTGTGAGTGGTTGATGCTCTTTGTGTTGATATATATTTATATAAATATAATTTCCCTGTTGTATCTGGACTGTTCTGCTTGTTGTTATAATAACAATATAACAGCGGCCTCCTTCACCTCTCAGGTCCTCATACTACATGCTTAATGCTAGCCCTGTGGAGGATATTATATATATTTATACTTTATATATATGATATATTTGTACTTTATATATGTTATGTTATATATTTATGATATATAGATACTTAAAACCTCTTTGCGTTCCTGTAAAATTTGCCTAAAACGCCTATCCACGGCATACGCAAAGTAAATTGCAAGCTGTACTTGAACCGTTTGGAGTGCATGTGTGCAGGGGCGAGGGCCACCAGGCCACCAGACCACAAACAAGTTCTTATGTTCTACATCCCCTCAGTGTGTGCTGTTCCTGTGGGCGCTGAAGATCAACCATCCCAACACGCTCTTCCTGCTCAGAGGAAACCACGAGTGCCGACATCTCACCGAGTACTTCACCTTCAAGCAGGAGTGTGAGTCCTCAGACCCTAACATGTGACCTGTGACCTGTCCAGCAGGCGTGTGTGTGTGTGACGTGTGTGTGTGTGTGTGTGTGTGTGTGTGTGTGTGTGTGTGTGTGTGTGTGTGTGTGTGTGTGTGTGTGTGTGTGTGTGTGTGTGTGTGTGTGTGTGTGTGTGTGTGTGTGTGTGTGTGTGTGTGTGTGTGTGTGTGTGTGTGTGTGTGTGTGTGTGTGTGTGTGTGTGTGTGTGTGTGTGTGTGTGTGTGTGTGTGTGTGTGTGTGTGTGTGTGTGTGTGTGTGTGTGTGTGTGTGTGTGTGTGTGTGTGTGTGTAGGTAAGATCAAGTACTCTGAGGGGGTGTATGACGCCTGCATGGATGCGTTCGACTGCCTCCCTCTGGCTGCGCTCCTCAACCAGCAGTTCCTGTGTGTTCATGGAGGTCTGAGCCCGGAGGTCACCTGCCTGGACGACATCCGGAAGGTAACCTCCCACAATACATCCCATAATATTAATAAGATCCCTCTGTGGATTCAAAGAGAGTTAGACACCAGGATTGTTTTTGTTGTTTCTAATAATCACGTTCATACATGAATATCGGTAGTTGATGGAGAATAAAGCTGCTCAGTAGAAACATATCGCTACATCACAGTATTCCATTTGTGGTGAAATGTAACAAAGTACTTGAGGTACTTGTACTTTACCTGAATAGTATCCTGTGAAGAGGCTGTACATGTTGGAGATGAATTTAATCTTTAATAATGAACAGTTAATTCACTCAGAGCGGATTTATTGATTGGTTTACTGATAAAACGGTTCTCTGCGTTTCCTTCACACATCTGAATAGTTCTGACACATTTCTCAATGTTTGAACTATTACAAAGCAATCGATTGTTTAACGGAGACAATAATCTGCAGACCCATAAATGACATACCCGTTATGATTATGTCATAAAGAGGATGAATTGTAAATAACTACCTGGAGGGCCATGAAAGCCTACGCGGCCCTGCAGGCCG
Source organism: Cottus gobio (assembly GCA_023566465.1). NCBI lineage: Eukaryota > Metazoa > Chordata > Actinopteri > Perciformes > Cottidae > Cottus > Cottus gobio. The sequence goes on from CM042237.1 coordinate 70,379, forward strand.
CCCCTCTGGTACTGAAGCGTCTGTGTTGCAGCTGGACCGGTTCAAGGAGCCTCCGGCCTTCGGGCCCATGTGTGACCTGCTGTGGTCCGACCCGGGGGAGGACTACGGCTCGGAGAAGACCCAGGAGCACTTCTGCCACAACAGCGTGAGAGGCTGCTCGTATTTCTACAGGTACGACGCTCTGCTGCGGAAATCTTTCCACAAGCGCCCTTAATCTGACAAACAACGGCTTATCTCTGGATAAGTAGCCTCTGGTTGAATAAATATTAGTCTTAATATTTGTACTGAAGCCACACGGAGGTCACGCCTGTTCAGAGCCTCGTTCATCCGGCTGCTGGTTTGTTTTAGCAGCAGGATGTCTGAAGGGTTCTCTAAGAGAAGTGTTGGTCTCACCATGGGTCATCAATATTCATATCATTCATATCAATGTATTGGTTTAATCAGCTTTCAGACTTGGGGACTGAAATACTCACCAGTTTATTCACCAGCTGTTCATTTATCAGCTGTTTATTCACCAGCTGTTCATTTATCAGCTGTTTATTAGCTGTTTATTCACCAGCTGTTCATTTATCAGCTGTTCATTTATCAACTGTTTATTTATTAGCTGTTTATTCACCAGCTGTTCATTTATCAGCTGTTCATTTATCAGCTGTTCATTTATCAGCTGTTTATTCATCATCTCATGTATTCCTCTGTTGTTTTTCTTGACGAAGACCAATCCCCCTCTTCTTCTTCTCCTGTTCCAGTTACCCAGCAGTATGTGACTTCCTGATGAACAACAACCTGTTGTCAGTAATACGAGCTCATGAAGCTCAGGATGCAGGGTGAGTGGTTTCCTTCAGTAATATTACTACATAATAATAATATTGTATTAATTAAGTTTTCCCCCCAAAGTACACTTCCTGTTGTCATTATTGTCTTATTGTTATATACTGTTTAGAATGTGTGTAACATTTACTGCACATGTATTAGTACTATTGTTGTAGTACTTACTTTAATGTACACTATATCTAAATACCTTCAAATATTAATATCAGTTAAAGGTGATTTTAGAATTGCACTTTGATGAAGCAGACACTGAGCAATCCTTTGAATTTAGAGATTAATCAATTTATCAATTATCAAAACAGTTGGAGATTTATTTAATAGTTGAGAACTAATCTAATAATCAGTTTGAGTAAGTCTTCACCATTTTAAAGACCAAACAACTAATCGATTGAGGAAAGATTGATGATATTAATAATTGTTAGCTGAATTCTGCTTCACCAAACAGTCGTTTCTGTATCCAACCTTCGACCAGTTAGACGTTCTTAACTTAAGGGATATGCAGACAGAAAGGTTTGGAACCTGAAGTCTAAATGTTTACATCGTTAACAGCTTTTTTAATTTCATTGCTCCAATGTGTTATATATTTTAATATAATTTGAGTTCTTTATTTGTTTTAATTTATCCCACAGATTGGTAAAGCCTTGTCTTTACCTTTTTATCTTGACCCTTATCTTGTTTTATCTACTAATCTTTCTCTCATTGATCCTCATTTTATGGATAAACTGTGTCCGTCAGGTATCGAATGTACAGGAAAAGTCAGACGACAGGCTTCCCTTCTTTAATCACCATCTTCTCTGCCCCGAACTACCTGGACGTGTACAATAACAAAGGTAAGAGGAACCATGGCAACAGGTGGGAGACCTTGAAGCCCTGGCAACAGGAGACAGGAAGTGCACCATCAAGTAGAAAATGTTAATGTGTGTGTTTTGTTCTCAGCGGCGGTGCTGAAGTATGAGAATAATGTGATGAACATCCGTCAGTTTAACTGCTCTCCTCACCCCTACTGGCTGCCCAACTTCATGGATGTCTTCACCTGGTCTCTGCCCTTCGTCGGAGAGAAAGGTGAGGCTACTGTTGTTCATACTGATGTTTATACAGATGTTTATACAGATGTCCATCATACTGATGTTTATACTGATGTCCATCATACTGATGTTTATACAGATGTCCATCATACTGATGTTTATACAGATGTCCATCATACTGATGTTTATACAGATGTCCATCATACTGATGTTTATACAGATGTCCATCATACTGATGTTTATACTGATCATCATACTGATGTTTATAC